>CAUYUJ010010204.1:0-25000 GCA_963575745.1 Prorocentrum cordatum
GATAGGGCCGAATGCCGACCTGTGGAGGACACTTGGGGATGTCATTCAGGCGACGGACCGTCGTCCTGGTGACCTTGCTGTGCTTCAGGTCCCCTCTCACCTTGAGGCCGACGAAGCTGTGGCGCGTAACCTGTTTGGGCCCTTGGTAGCAGGCAACACGTATGTTGACCATCTGACGGGGGTTGCTGCCGAAACTGTCTGTGTCCCGTGTGCGCAGCGTACACGCTTTCTTCAGACAGAGGCTGATGCTAGATTGATCAGGGAACGTTTACTTAGAACCACGTTGGAGGCGTTTAAGGTTGAGGGAAAAAAAGCGAAGGCGCCCTGCCGCTGCTGCTGCTGCTCCCCCCCGCCCCCTGCGGCCGTGGCTCTGTTCAATTCCCAGCATACTCTTATTCGAGTGCGGGAATACATGTTCCAGGTGCATGTGCATGAATTCTACCTCAGAAGCGGATAGGGCTAAATGGATGTCCACAGAGTGTTTTGGCATTCTGAATGTGTTGATTATGCTCTCTAAATTGTCTCTTGGTCGCAGTTTACATCTCGCTGGGGGTGGGGCCCATGTTTCCCATATTTTGTTATTTCGTATCGACCTTCAGTTGTGGCTATGTAAAGCCAGTGGATGTTATGACCACCGGCAATTGCGGGGCCTGGCGGATTTATGTCCTGGCCGTGCGGTCCCACCACTCCCGATCACCAGGACTCGGAGGGTATATCTGGACCGCGTTTCCAGGAACCTTTGGCCCAAAGTTCTCAACCAGGCTGAGAAGGCGGCTCGTGGGTCTTATTCTTTATTCAGACTCGCTTCGCGACTGGTCTCATCTCATATTACCTCCTCCTCCTCCTCCTCCTCTTCCTCCTCGTCCTCCTCCTCCTCCTCCTCCTCCTCCTCCTCCTCCTCCCCCTCCCCCTCCTTTCCTCCTCCTCCTCCTTCTGCACATCGTGCTCGTCGGTCT
This sequence comes from Prorocentrum cordatum, assembly GCA_963575745.1. Lineage (NCBI taxonomy): Eukaryota > Dinophyceae > Prorocentrales > Prorocentraceae > Prorocentrum > Prorocentrum cordatum. The sequence continues at coordinate 957 of CAUYUJ010010204.1, forward strand.
CGACCAGGCGGTCAGTCCTGTTAGTTTCTGGGGAGTGGCCACCTGGGCAGGCCCCGCCGGAACCGACACTCTGGAGATGCCCGCCTACCCGTCCTGCTTCTCTCCCTTCCCCGCCCGTCAGTCGCAGCGATCTTGGCTTAAATCGGGCGTGTCCCTCTACAGGAGGAACATTCAGAAATTATAAACAATAGTCTGGGGAGGATTTTCTTCGACCATTTTTGAACATTTGTTGACTAATTTTGGAGTATGTTTTTTTTTTGCCCCCCAGAATACGCCTGTAGGGGTACATGCCCGACCTAACTCTTGGCGTGATTGCCGAGGAGCTGTGCTGTCTGCGAGGCTGCGCGCCAGCACGAGGGCTGGTGCGCTGCTGCCGCACGGGGGCGGCAGTTTGCCAGATGGACTTGACGACGGAACAAACATCCCGTTGGTTCCCGATGGTTCCCGGTGGTGATGTTTCGTTCTTGGGTTTCCATGTAATGTGTATACACGCACATATGTATGTATGTATGTATGTATGTATGTATGTATGTATGTATGTATGTATGTATGTATGTATGTATGTATGTATGTATGTGTGTGTCTGTATGTATGTATGTATGTATGTATGTATGTATGTATGTATGTATGTATGTATGTATATGTACATACACATACAGCTACATATATGTATGATCATATAGATCTACACATATACCTGTTTCTTCTGCGGATGTTCCGGTTCTTTTTATGACTGCTTCCTTGTTGGCTACTGGGGGCGTAGTATGTGAGGCGTAGCATGTGAAGTGCCCACGTCGGTTCTTTTTTTCGCAGGTGTTGCCTGGCCACCTCGCTACCGTTGGAGTTATACGCCATGGTCCTTTTTGGCACGGGCTGTATACAAGCGCAGCATGGTCTCTTGTCCACTGGGCCCTGCCAGTTCTGCAGCCGGTGGCCTTTCAATTGGGATGTGACTCGCGCGCTTTGCGTCAGGTTCCTCTTCTCTCCCGCATTCTTCCTCATTCTCTCATCTCCCTCCCTTTCTATCTTTCTCTGCTCTCTGTCTGTCGCTCTCTCTCTCTCTCTCTTTTTTTCCTCTCTCTCTCTCTTTCTCCGTTTTTGTCTATCTCTCTCTCTCTCTCTTTCTTTCCTTCCTCATTTCCCTCTTCTTTTCTTCCTCTCTCTCTGTCTCTGTCTTTGTCTCTCTCCCTGTTTTCTCTCTCTCTCTCTCTCTTTCTTTCTCTTTCTGTATATCTGGCATCTCGTCGATACTTTCGACCAGCCCATGCACGTGCACTAGTCCGTGGTTTCTTTTCTCTCCTTGACTTGTACAGCTTCCACGGGGGCGCCTGCCCTGGAGCCGCGCGGTTCGGCCATCCTTGCCATCCTGCCTCGCGCTGGCGGCGCGGTGCAGGTCGCGACAGAAAAAAGACGGTTGATATCCTTCCCAAGCTGCTGTAGAGCGCTCCAAGAGAGCCCCACACCGCCCAAGAGCGTTCCAAGAGGGCCCCCAGACGGCCCAGAAGGCCTGCAAGAGGATGCCCCAGAGGGCCGCAGGAGGCCAAATGCATTGTGTTACCGTAGGTTCTTGCATATTCTTTGGGGTCTTGCCTTTCCGGGCTTCGGACAGCCCAAGACAGCCCAAGAGGCCCCACTGATCGCTCCAAGACGGCCCGTGAGGCTCCCAAGAGGGCCCCAAGACGGCACAATATCCTTCTCAGTTTCGCTTCTGCATCTTCTGTTGCTAGTGCTGATGCATCTGCTGCTGCCGTTGTTTTTGTTACTGCTAGTGTGGGTGCTACTGCTGCTGGCGTATTGCTTATCGCTACTATCACGGTTCTTGCTATTACGGTGGCGACGGCTATGGCCACTATTATGCCATTGCTGTTAGCATTGCCAACTCGACTACCATGGTCGCAATGTCTTTCTGCTGCTGCTGCTGCTACCGCGGCTGCTGCTACTACAGCCAGAGCAACCAGTTCCGCGTCTACTTCTGTTTCTGCTAAAGCTGTGCCGGCTGTTGCCATGGGCACTCCGACGTTGGCCTCTACTTGCGTTAATCTATCTCCACACACACACCGCTACTCTGCACCACTCATTGCGCACTACGTGCTGTGTGAATAACGTACTGAGTGCTCCGTGCTACAGCTACGTGCTAAGTAGTACCCGTTGTGCACCAGGTGCCACGCGCGACGTGCTCCGTGCTGCCAGCTATGTAATTCGTGCTACGTGCTACGTTCCACGGGCTTCTGCTTGCGGGTTACGCGACCGTATAACGTGCCATGTGCCAGCTATTGCATAACTCGTTGTACAGCGTGCTGCGTACACCACGTTCTGCGTCCTGTGTGTATACTGCATGCTATGCAGTACGTGGTGTGCGTTGCGTATCACGTACCATTAATTTCATGCTTCGTGCCACGCGCTGCGGAAACGTGCTTCGTTCTACGTGGCACACGCTCCTTCAATGCGCTACATGACACGCTACATGAGTGTCAAGTGCTACGTACCACGTGGTGCTGCGTTTACCACGCTCACTACGGACGCGCTGGGATATACGATGTTAGGATACTGCGTACAACGTGCTGCTTGCGGCGAGTTACGGATGACGTGCCGCTACCATTGGTGCACAACCATGCTGCTGCTACTTACTATCCTTTCCGAGCAAGTGCAAGTTCATGTAGTGCTGTTACTACTCGCTTCCAGAACTACTGCTGCCATGCTTCTTTTTCCGCCCGATTATCCTCCTCGCTTTGGCTGTACGTCCGCTCGATGATGCGACCTTGATATTTGTTCTCTTCCATCACCATCCTCCTGCTTCTGCCTCCAGCACCTTCTCTTCCTCCGCCCCTCACCCTGTCACCTCCTTATCCCCCTCCCCTGAGCCTTGTCTTTTCGTTTTCCCTCTTCGTCGTTGTCGCCTCCCTTTTGCTCTCATCGCTCTCCCCCTCTTCTCCCTTCTCCCTGGACTCCTCCTCGTCCTCTCTCTCTCTCTCTCCATCCTTTTTTCACTCTTCCTCCGTCTCCTGTCTCACCATGAAGGCAAAGACGTTGTACCCTATCGATAAGGTACAGTGTCTTTGCGATGGGTGATGAGGTCGCCAATTTCCCTCGACGCAGGAAAGGGGTATCTGCATAGTCGATGCCCTCCACTATTGGAAGGGTCTCAGAGCACCGCTGCTGGGATCCCTCGCTCCTCGCCCCGTCCTGGAGCAGGCGGGTGTCTTACGCGGAGCTGCTGCCCCGCTTTGACCGGCCGGGACCCTGCTGCGCGGCATTCGCGGGAGCCCGCCTGCGGCACCGCATGCGGCCTGTGTTGGCGGGAGGGGCATGGGGAGTCAAGCACGAGTCAAGCATGCAGTGCTTGAAGACGGCTTCCTCGACGTCCCAATGTGAGTGCTACGGCGCTGCGCGCCTTCTCTTAGTCGGGACAGCTCTGTTGAGGCGGCGCCCTCCTCCTCATTTCCCTTTCGCCTGGCTGCCGCAGTGACTGCGAATTCCTGGCTGCCGGGCGCGGCGCGGTGATTCGCTGCCGGGGGGCCCAGCGCACGCTCGCAGCGGTGGCCTCACGGAGGGTCCTGGATTGGGTGCGGGGGGTTTTCGGGGAGTTTGGCTTAGAGGGGGAGTCTATTCTGAAGTCGGGCCTGTCCTTCTACAGGGGGAATTTTCAAAAATAGTTAAAAAATAGTCCGGGGACTATTGTTAGACCATTTTTGAATACTTTGGGGTATTTTCTGCCTATTTTTAAGATTTCGTCCAAAATCGGCCTGTAGGAGGACAGGCCCGACGTAAGTTTTTTTTCCCCAAGCAGTGTTTGCACTTGGCTAAGGAAGTGGGCTGCACTGCCGGGTCCGCCGCCTTGGTGTCGCCGCCTTGCGCTGAGTCGCCGCCTCGTCGCGGCCCGACACCTGGGAGCTGGGCTCCACTGCTGGGTGCGCCGCCTTGCTGTCGCCGTCGCCGCCACGTCGCCTCCTCGTCGCCTCCTCGTCGCCGCCCGTTGTCTGGGCTCCCTTGCCGGGTCCGCCGCCTTGTTGTCGCCGTCGCCGCCCCGTCGCCGCCTCGTCGGTTTACGTTCCTAAGGTTGTCGTTCCGGTTCCGCCTGCCCCAGGGGACCCCTCCAAGACCAGGTTTCAGCGTGGGCTTTCAGTGTAAAGGGGACGTCGCGGGCCTCGTTGGGGAGCGTCTGGTGGCGTCGGTCTGTCTAGAGGCGGCACGAAAGGATTCTTTGGCCGCCGCAGGCCGTCCGAAGCCCAAGCAGGACAGAACATCGAAATCACTCGAAGGCTCTGGGACGATCAGATGGTGGGGGGGGAAGGAAGGAGGAAGCAGTACAGTGGGGGCCCATGCCAAGAAACACCCTGCTTGCCTCCAGGGTGCCCTGGGTTTATTGGGTTTCGATGGTCATGATATGGAAAGCGTTATGCTCCCACACCAAAAATCCATGGACGTCCTGGGGTCTAAGGGTTGGGTTTCTTGTGGGAGGTTTCTTTCTTGTGGTCGAGCCCCTATTGTATCCCCAAACCTTTTTTTTCAGTCAGGGCGACTCCTCAGAGTGTTCGCGCGTCCTCCTGCGTCGTCGTCGAGCTTTCGTCGTCGTCGTCATCGTCCTCCTCTTCCTCCTCTTCATCCTCGTCATTCTCCGTCTCGCCCTTGCCCTCCCCCCTTCCACTACACCTTCTCCTTATCATCCCCCTCCTCTTCTCCTCCCGCTCGTCTTTATCCTCCTCGTTATCCTTCTTATCCTGATCTTCCTGGTCCTCCTCCCCCTCCTCATCCTGATCCTTCTCTACCTCCTCATCTCCCTCCTCTCTCGTCCCCCTCCTCATACGAGTATCCATTATCCTCTTGGTGCTATTCCTCCTCGACGTTTTTCTCATCCTCTCCTCCTTATCCTCTACCGTCTCATCGCGCTCCTCCTTTCATTGCTCCTCCTCCTGCTCCTCGTCCTTCTCGCCGTGCTCCTCCTTGTAATCTTCGTACTCCGCCTCGTGTTTCCGCCCCCTCCCCCTCTTCGCAGTGTTCCTCGTCCTCCTGCTCCTGCTCCTCCTTGTCGCCCTCCTCCTCGCAATCCTCCTCCTCCTCCTCCTCGTCCTCGCATTCCTCCTCCTCCCCCTCCTTCTCCTCGTCCCTCCTCTTCCCCGCTTCCTCCGCAATGCCAGGAATGTCTTCGCACTCTCGACGCCGCTTCCAGGTGGTACTCTCGCCGTGGGTGCCCTCAAGCACGAAGTTTGGGCCCCTGCTGCTCTCGTCCATGATTCCTGTTATCTCCCCCCTTTTTTTCCTGCCTCATTCTGCCTCCCTGCTCTCCGCGCTCTGGCTCGAGGCATCTCCACGATCTACCCAGGAATCGCGCTCGCGCGTCAGCGCTAACTACCTCCTCCGTCGGTTGTCAATGTAGTCGTAGTAGCACATCCTGTATGGGGTTCTTGTTTTCTCTGCACCCCCCCTTGCAGGATCTCTCTTCCTTCTCTCTTCCTCACCATTCATTCACACATTCACACATTCACATCATCATCATCACGACCACCTCATCATCACCTACACACTCACCCACACTCCCCCGATCATTCTCTTTCACTCATAACTCACTCACTCACTATCCCACCACTCACGCACGCACTTCTCCTGGGTGGCTCACTCACTCATCCAGAACTAGCACTGGTCGCGAGAAAGTCTCAGGCGGGAACCCCCTGTAGGACCCGTCTCATGTTATCAATCCGAGCGGATCATCGGAATCTTATTGTCGTCGTCACTTTTGACCACCTCAGGCTTGAATGTGGAGGAAGTATTGAGCGGGAGCCTCGTCCGTGAGTGAATGGTGAAGGGAGTCTCAACCGGGAGCCCCTTCCCTATGGAGCCCGCGGATCATGCTACCAATCCGAGCGGGTCATCGGAATTCTGTAACAGTCGTCTCTTTTTGGCCTCCTCAGGCCTGAACATGGAGGATGTCTCAGGCGGCAGCTCCATAGGGAGCCCGCAGATCATGTTATTCATCCGAGCGGGCCATCGGGATCCTGTAACTGTCGTCATTCTTCACAGGGCTGCGGCCCAGGGTTCTCTTTCAGTCGGTAAACCTGTCCCTGGGGCCAATTTTGAAGGGCCGTCCAGTTCGGCGTGGAAGACGTGCGTTGTTTCGCGCGTGCCCGTTCGAGGAAAGTGCGCACCCCATCTGGGATCCTCGATCAATTACGCTACCGAGGAACCCCACATACTTCGTTTAATCATTTGTGTTCGCACAGCTGACGTGCAACATGTGGACACCGCTCGCAGCCGCTACCATGCTGCTACCGTCGAGAGGCGCTCATAGTGGGACCACCCCCTGCGCACCCCCTCTGGTGTCGAGGAAGTGCCACGCCTGCTGTGCCTGAGCGAGAGGCGCGCATAGCGGCCGCGGTGAGAGACCACCCCCTGCGCACCCCCTCTGGTGTCGAGGAAGTGCCACGCCTGCTGTGCCTGAACGAGAGGCGCGCATAGCGTCCGCGGTGAGAGACCACCCCCTGCGCACCCCCTCTGGTGTCGAGGAAGTGCCACGCCTGCTGTGCCTGAACGAGAGGCGCGCATAGCGGCCGCGGTGAGAGACCACCCCCTGCGCACCCCCTCTGGTGTCGAGGAAGTGCCACGCCTGCTGTGCCTGAACGAGAGGCGCGCATAGCGTCCGCGGTGAGAGACCACCCCCTTGCGCACCCCTCTGGTGTCGAGGAAGTGCCACGCCTGCTTGCCTGAACGAGAGGCGCGCACAGCGGCCGCGGTGAGAGACCCCCCTGCGCACCCCCTCTGGTGTCGAGGAAGTGCCACGCCTGCTGTGCTGCTGAAAGGAGGCGCGCATAGGGCCGCGGTGGTCCACCCCGTGCGTCTGGTGTCGAGGAAGTGCACGACTGCTGTGCTTGAACGAGAGACGGGCATTAGCGTCCGCGGTGAGAGACCACCCCTGCGCACCCCCTCTGGTGTCGAGGAAGTGCCACGCCTGCTGTGCCTGAGCGAGAGGCGCGCATAGCGACCGCGGTGAGAGACCACCCCCTGCGCACCCCCTCTGGTGTCGAGGAAGTGCCACGCCTGCTGTGCCTGAACGAGAGGCGCGCATAGCAACCGCGGTGAGAGACCACCCCCTTGCGCACCCCCTCTGGTGTCGAGGAAGTGCCACGCCTGCTGTGTCTGAGCGAGAGGCGCGCATGGCGGCCGCGGTGAGAGACAACCCCCTGCGCACCCCCTCTGGTGTCGAGGAAGTGCCACGCCTGCTGTGCTTGAGCGAGAAACGCGCATAGCGTCCGCGGTGATAGACCACCCCTTTGCGCACTCCCTCTGGTGTCGAGGAAGTGCCACGCCTGCTGTGTCTGAGTGAGAGGCGCGCATAGCGTCCGCGGTGAGAGACCACCCCCTGCGCACCCCCTCTGGTGTCGAGGAAGTGCCACGCCTGCTGTGCCTGAGCGAGAGGCTTGAGCTGATCTGAGCTGTGCTCAGCTGTGCCGTGCTGAGCTGAGCTGAGCTGAGCTATGCTGAGCAGTGCTGTGAGGAGGAGGAGGGGGAAGAGTGAGGTGAGTGTCGCGGGTGTGTCGCGGGTGCGGCGCGGCAGGGAAGAAAACCAGAACCCCACGAAACATGTGGGGAATAACGGGGCCTGCAAACACCCAGTTTCCTTAGCGAAAAAAGAGGATGCGGGGCATTTTTAGCATAATCCGACGATTAAAACAAAGTCTGGAGCCCCGACCGGGATACACAAAATTTGAACATGTTGACTTTGTGGGTGCCCGCTCGAGGATGGCGCGTCCTGCGCGCAGAAATTCTGGGGATGTCTCAAACAGTTTGACGGGCCTGGGCGCCCCAGGATGCTTAGAGGGTCTGGGGACCGCAAATCCAGTGTAATTTGCGAGGGATCGCGGATTTGGGAGCGCGGACGCTGCGTAATTTACCAGGGATCGTGGCCGTGGGAGCGCGGACACAGAGTAATTCAGTATGGAGCGCTGCCCTGGGAGCGCGGACGCCGCGTACTTTACGAGGGGTCGTGGCCTTCGGAGCGCAAATCCAATGTAATTTACAGGGGATCGCGGCCTTGGGAGCACAAACCCAGCGTAATTTACGAGGGATCTTGACCCTGGGAGTGCAGTCGCAGTGAAATAGACGCTTCGCGTATCCCCACCAGCCCATCCAGAAACGATGTCCAGGCGAGTTGAGAGGTGATCAGGGAAACGCGGGAGCAAAGAGGGGGACGGCCGAACCGTGTGAAGGAGAGAGGGGGCGAAGGAGAAAATTGGATGGATGGATGAGGGAGTAGGGAGAAGGAGGATTAATAGGATGAGGAGGATGAGGAGGCGGAGGGGAGGAGGAGGATGAGAAGGGATAGGAGGAAGGAGGAGGAGGAGGAGAGCAAGCAAAATGGCCAGAGGTCTCTTGGATGCTTCTCGGAGCCTCTTGGGGTATCTCTTGGGTGTCTTGGGACGTCTTGGGGGTCTCTTGGCGGTCGTAGGGGGCTCTTCGGCGTCGTGGGTGCCTCGGGGGGCCCCTTGGGGCCGCTTGGGGTCCTTTTGGGGGCCTCCTAGGAGCCTCTTGGGGGCCTCTTGGGGCCATATTGGGGCCATCTTGGGACCTCTTGGGGCCTCCTGGGCGCTTCTTGGGGCCATCTTGGAGGAGATCTGTCAACGAGGGGGGGGTTCCTCAATTACGCCCCCCCCCCCCCCCCCCCCAGGAGGCCAAAATGGGGCCAACACCCTAGTAGAACCAATGATTTTTCCTTCCTCGCTGAAACCGTCTTGGACGCTCTAACTACCCGCGCCCCCCCCCGTCCAGGTCCATGGGGAGGGGGTAGGGTGAGGGGTCAAGTTCCCCCCTCCCCGCCCGCAAGCCGTCTCGCTCACCCCCACCCGCCTTCCCAACACATACGTAGCACCCGGGTCTGGCCCGAGCCTCGGCATATTGAGCAGTCGTCTTGTTTTGATTTTTTTTCTTCTTTTTTGTTGGGATGGGCAGCTACTGGGGGCCAAATCCGCGCCGCCGCCGCCGCCTCCGCGCCGCCGACGCCGCCCGCTGCCGCCGCCGCCGCGCCGACGCCACGCCGCCGCCGCCGCCCGTCGCCGCCTGTCGCGTGCGCCGCCGCCGCACCGCCGCCGCCGCCGCCGCCGCCGCCGCCGCCGGCCCTCCGCTGCCAAAACCGCCGCCGCGCCGTCGCAGCCGCTGCCGCTGCCGCCACCGCCGCCGCCCGACGCCGCCGCCTGCGCGCCGCCGCCGCCGCCGCCCCCGCCGCCGCCGCCGCCGCCGCCGCCGCCGCTGCAGCCGCCGCAGCCGCCGCCACCGCCGCCGCAGCCGTCGCAGCCGCCGCCGCCGCCCAGTGTACTCTGTATGGTTTTTTGACAGGGATGGTGGGGTGGGGGCCGCATCGGGTTGGCTGCGCATGTTCCGAATTTGGAGGCAGAGTGTGTTACCTAACAGCGAAGACTGATAGGTTTCTAGTGGTCTCAAAAGAGCTCACAGATCACTCCACAGGGGGGTCCGGGCAGGTGTTGGGGCGTTTCCGGGCGGCATGAGCCGGGCTCGTTTTTCACCAACAGTCACACACTTCGTGCTCTTCGCCTTCCCAGAACTCCATTCCCAGGCCACATTTTGGGGGGCCGGATGCAACAGTCACACACAAAGTGCTCTTCGACATCCCAGAACGCCATTCCCGGGCCACATTCTGGGGGGCCGGATGCAACTGTAGGCCACTTCGTGCTCTTCGACATCCCAGAACGCCATTCCTGGGCCACATTCTGGATGCCCGGAGCCAACTGTAGGCCACTTCGTGTTCTTCCATTTCCCAGAACTCCATTCCCGGGCCACATTTTGAATGCCCGGAGCCAACTGTAAGCCACTTCGTGCTCTTCGAGTTCCCAGAACTCCATTCCCGGGCCACATTTTGAATGCCCGGAGCCAACTGTAGGCCACTTCGTGCTCTTCGAGTTCCCAGAACTCCATTTCCGGGCCACATTTTGAATGCCCGTAGCCAACTGTAGGCAACTTCGTGCTCTTCGACTTCCCGGAACTCCCATTCCTGGGCCACATTTTCAGCAGGGGCAAGAGCACGACGAGGAGGAGGACGAGCAAGACCAAGAGGACGAGGACGAGCAGGAGCAGGACGAGGAGCAGGAGGAGCAGGAGAAGAAGGACGAGCAGGAGGAGGAGGAGGACGAGCAGGAGGAGGAGGACGACCAAGGAGGAGGAGGACGACCCAGAAGAGGAGGAAGAGGAGGAGGAAGGAGAGGGGGCAGCAGTTACCAGGGTGCCCCGCTTGAGGAGGGGAGGAGGAGGAGGAGGAGGAAGAGGAGGAGGAGGACGAGGAGGAGGAGGAGGAGGAGGACGAGGAGGAGGAGGGGGGGGAGAGCACCAGGAGGAGGAGAACGAGGACCACCAGGAGGAGGAGGAGGAGGAGGAGGAGGAGGAGGAGGAGGAGGAGAGAACACCAGGAGGAGGAGGACGAGCACGACGAGGAGGACGAGAACGAGGACGACCAGGAAGAGGAGGAGGAGGAGGAGGAGGAGGAGGAGGAGGGGAGGGGGAGGACTACCAGGAGGAGGAGGAGGAGGAGGAGGAGGAGGAGGAGGAGGAGGAAGAGGAGGAGGAGGACGAGGAGGAGGAGGAGGAGGAGGGGGTGGAGAGCACCAGGAGGAGGCAGAACGACCAACGGGGACCACAGGAGGAGGTAGGAGGAGGAGGAGGAGGAGGAGGGAGAGGGAGGAGAGAGCCACAGGAGGAGGAGGACGAGCCAAGAACGAGGAGGACGAGGAACGAGGACGGCAGGACGTCGAGGAGGAGGAGGAGGAGGAGGAGGAGGAGGAGTCGCATGAGGAAAGAGAGGGAGGACGTGAGGCAAGCAGTGAGGTCTGAGGCTGTGACTGCGACTGCCGTTGCCGCTGCGACTTTCATCGCGAATGCGACTACGACTGCGAGAACAGCAGAATTCGACAACTGGATTTTCATCTGAATCTTAAGGGGAATGCTTTCAGATATGCTTCTACACATCGCTGTTAGGTTGCTTTGCCGGGATAATTTTGTATTGTTTTTACTTAACAGCTCTTGCTGATAGGTTTCTAGTGGTCTCAAAAGAAAGCATCATGACTCCTCAGGGGGGTCTGGGCGGGACCCGGACAGGCTGCCGCCGCGGCTGCCGCCGCACTCGTTTTCGCAAACAGTCACACACTTCGTGCTCTTCGACCTCCCAGAACTCCATTCCCGGGCCACATTCTGAATGCCCGGAGCCAACTGTAGGCCACTTCGTGCTCTTCGACTTCCCAGAACTCCATTCCCGGGCCACATTGTGGATGCCCGGAGCCAACTGTAGGCCACTTCGTGCTCTTCGAGTTCCCAGAATTCCATTCCTGGGCATGATTTTGAATGCCCGGAGCCAACTGTAGGCCACTTCGTGGTCTTCGAGTTCCCAGAACTCCATTCCTGGGCATGATTTTGAATGCCTGGAGCCAACTGCAGGCCACTTCGTGTTCTTCGAGTTCCCAGAACTGCATTCCCGGGCCACATTTTGAATGCTGAGGCAGGCTGAGGCTGAGGCTGAGGCAGGCTGAGGCTGAGGCAGGCTGAGGCTGAGGCCGAGGATGAAGGCAGACTGAGGCTGAGGCTGAAGCAGGCTGAGGCTGAGGCTGAGGCAGGCTGAGGCTGAGGCTGAAGCAGGCTGATGCTGAGGCAGGCTGAGGCTGAGGCTGAGGCTGATGCAGGCTGAGGCTGAGGCAGGCTGAGGCTGAGGCCGAGGCTGAAGGCAGACTGAGGCTGAGGATGAAGCAGGCTGAGGCTGAGGCTGAGGCAGGCTGAGGCTGAGGCAGGCTGAGGCTGAGGCTGAGGCAGGCTGAGGCTGAGGCTGTGACTGCGACTGCCGTTGCCGCTGCGACTGTCATCGCGAATGCGACTACGACTGCGAGAACTGGACAACTGGAATGCAGAATGCGAATGCAGAATTCGACAACTGGATTTTAATTTGAATCTTAAGGGGAATGCTTTCATATATGCTTCTACACATCGCTGTTAGGTTGCTTTGCCGGGATAGTATTTTTTTACAAGGGATGGTGGGGGGGGGGGGGTCGGCATGGACTCGGGTTGGCCCCCAGTCGCCTGGGGGAGGGGGTGTTTATTAATAGGGAACAGTGATCAAGACCCCCTCCCCGCCCGCAAGCCGTCTCGCTCACTCCCACCCGCCCTCCCAACACATACGTAGCACCCGAGTCTGGCCCGAGCCTCAGCACATTCAGCAGTCGTCTTTGGATGGGCAGCTACTGGGGGCGAATCCGCCGCCGCCGCCGCCGCCGCCGCCTCCGCCGCCGCCGCCGCCGCCACCGCCGCCGCCCGCCGCTGCCCGCCGCTGCCGCCGCCGCCGCCGCCACCCCGCCGCCGCGCCGCCGCCGCCGCCCGCCGCCGCCCCGCTTGGCCGCGCCGCCGTCCGCCGCAGCCGCCGCCGCCGCCGCCGCCGCCGCCGCCGCCCCCGCCGCCGCCGCTGCCGCCGCCGCCGCAGCCGCCGCAGCCGCCGGCGCAGCCGTCGCAGCCGCCGCAGCCGCCGCCGCCGCCCAGTGTACTCTGTATGGTTTTTTGACAGGGATGGTGGGGAGGGGGCCGCATTGGGTTGGCTGCGCATGTTCCGGATTTGGAGGCAAATTGTGTTTTGTATGGTTTTCTACAAGGGATGGTGGCGGGGGTTGGCATGGACCCTGGTTGGCCCCCAGTCGCCTGGAGGAGGGGGTGTTTATCAATAGGGAACAGTGTTACCCCCCCCCGAAGGGGAGGAAGGAGGGGTGGAAGAGGAAACGCCTTAAACCACCTACGCCCAGAGGGCTGGTGGGATTTACGAGGGATTGTGGTACTGGGAGTGCGGGCGCCATGTAACCTACAAGGGATCGTGGCCTTGGGAGCGCGGGCGCCGCGTAATTTACGAGGGATCGTGGCCCAGGGAGCGCGGGCGCCGCGTCATTTTATGGGGAGCGCGGCCCTCGGAGAGCGGACGCCATGTAGTTTACTATGGAATGCGGAGCGCGGACGCCGTGCAATTTACCAGGGATCGTGGCCCTCGCAGCGTAGTTTACGCGGATCCTGGCCCAGGGAGAGCGGACGCAGCACAGATTACGAGGGATCGTACGAGAGATCCTAGCCCGGGGGGGGGGCGGACACATGGTCATGTATTGGGCAACGTGGCTCTGGGAGTGCGGACGCAGCGTAATTTTTAAGAGGGGGCGCGGCCCTGGGAACGCGGACGCAGCGTAGTTTTTTCGGGAACGCGGCCCAGGGAGAGCGGACGCACGTATTTTACAAGGGACCGTGGCCCTGGGATAGCGGAGGCAGCGTAGTTTACGAGTGATCGTGGCCCAGGGAGAGCGGACGCAGCGTAATTTAAGAGAGATCGTGGCCCTGTGAGCGCGGACGCAGTTTAATTTGTAATGTGGCCCTGGGGGCGCGGACGCAGCGTAATTTATTTGGGATCATGGCCCTGATGGGGGCGGACACAGGGTAATTGTTGTCGCTTCGCGAATCCCCACCAGCCCATCCAGAAACGATGGCCAGAGGAATTGCCTCGATCAGAGAAGTGGGCAGCACACAGAGGAAGCCATTATGAGACATCTTGGGATATCTTGAGCCATCTTGGAGGTCATTTTGGGCTCTCCCAGACGCTCTTGGAGTCATCTTAATCCGTGCCCCCCCCCAAGAGGCCTCCATGTGGCGAAAACCTGTGTAGAATCAATGATTAGGCATTCTCGCCGAGGCCTCTTGGAGCATCTTGGGTGCATCTGGGGGGGCTCTTGGGGCCTCTTTGGGGTCTCTTGGGGGCCTCCGGGGGGCCTCTTGGGGGCCTCTTGGGGCCATTTTGGGGCCATCTTGGGACCTCTTGGGGCTTCCTGGGCGCTTCTTGGGGCCATCTTGGAGGAGATCGATCAAACAAGAGGGGGGGTTTAATTAGCGTCCCCCCTCGGAAGCCCCTAAAATCGCCTCTTGGACCCCTCTTGGAACGCTCTTGAGTGCTCTTGGGCGCTCTTGGGGCCGTCTTGGGGCTCTTTTGGGGCTCTCTTGGGGCCCTCTTGGGCCATCTTGGACCCATCTCCAGGCCTCGGATGGCCATCGGAAGCGAAAAGGCGAGAAAGCAAAAATCATTGATTTTCCTTAGGTTTTGGGACGATTTTGGCCTCTTCGGGGCCTCCTTGGGGAGCTGTTTGGCCACTTGGAGTTATCTTGGGGCCGTCTTTGGGCTTCATGGAACCATCTTAGGAGCCATCTCGAGCGATCTTGCGCTATCTTGAGCCATCTTGGAGCTCATCTTGGGTTCTCTGAGGCGCTCTTGGAGCCGTCCCGTCTCATCCATTCACCCCCTCGACCCCCCCTTCGCCCCCAACCCCCCCCCCTCCCCACCCCCCCACCATCATACCTCACCCAACTTGGGCCATCTGTGACGCTCTAACTACCCGCGGCCCCCCCCGTCCAGGTCCAGGGGAGGGGGTAGGGGGAGGGGTAAACCCCTCCCCAAGGGGGAAGAGGGAGGGGGGGAAGAGGATCTGTTCTAGACCACCTACGCCCAGAGGGCTGGTGGGATTTATTTGGAACGTGGCGCTGGGAGCGCGGACGCAGCGTAATACCACCAGCCCTCGGGCGAAGTTGGTCTAGAACAGATCCTCTTCCACCCCTCCCTCTTCCCCCTTGGGGAGGGGTTTACCCCTCCCCCTACCCCCTCCCCTGGACCTGGACGGGGGGGGCCGCGGGTAGTTAGAGCGTCCCAGATGGCCCAAGACGGCTCCAAGAGCGCCTCAGAGAACCCAAGAGGAGCTCCAAGATGGCTCAAGATAGCGCAAGATCGCTCGAGATGGCTCCTAAGATGGTTCCAAGAAGCCCAAAGACGGCCCCAAGATAACTCCAAGTGGCCAAACAGCTCCCCAAGGAGGCCCCGAAGAGGCCAAAATCGCCCCAAAACCTAAGGAAAATCAATGATTTTTGCTTTCTCGCCTTTTCGCTTCCGATGGCCATCCGAGGCCTGGAGATGGCTCCAACATGGCCCAAGAGGGCCCCAAGAGAGCCCCAAAAGAGCCCCAAGACGGCCCCAAGAGCGCCCAAGAGCACTCCAAGAGCGTTCCAAGAGGGGTCCAAGAGGCGATTTTAGGGGTTTCCGAGGGGGGGCGCTAATTAAACCCCCCCTCTTGTTTGATCGATCTCCTCCAAGATGGCACCAAGAAGCGCCCAGGAAGCTCCAAAAGGTCCCAAGATGGCCCCAAAATGGCCCCAAGAGGCCCCCAAGAGGCCCCCCGGAGGCCCCCAAGAGACCCCCAAGAGGCCCCAAGAGCCCCCCCAGATGCACCCAAGATGCTCCAAGAGGCCTCGGCGAGAATGCCTAATCATTGATTCTACACAGGTTTTAGCCACATGGAGGCCTCTTGGGGGGGGCACGGATTAAGATGACTCCAAGAGCGTCTGGGAGAGCCCAAAATGACCTCCAAGATGGCTCCAGATATCCCAAGATGTCTCATAATGGCTTCCTCTGTGTGCTGCCCACTTCTCTGATCGAGGCAATTCCTCTGGGCATCGTTTCTGGATGGGCTGGTGGGGATTCGCGAAGCGACAACAATTCATCATGGAACGATGCCTTCGGATTGCGGGCGCAGCGTAGGTTTTCCCAACCATCCTGTGGTGTTGGGTCCTCGTTTTGAAGAGATGGTGCCCCGCGTTCCTCCTCTCCTCTCCTCCTCCCCTCCCTCCTCCCTCCGCCCGTTACCCCCCTCACTTTAGCACGCCCCTCACACGTTTCGTGGCCCCATAGGGGGCCCCACCGACGGCCCCACTGGGACCGCCCGCATACGTCACGCACCACCCAGTGCAGCGTTTCGTGGCCTATAGGGAACTCCACCGAAGGCCCCAATCGGACCGCCCCATGCCTCACGCACCACCCAGCACGGCGCTTCGTGGCCCAGTAGGGAGCCCAACCGAAGGTCCCCGTGGGATCGCCTGCATGCGTCACGCACCACCCTGTACGGCGTTTCGTGGCCCCATAGGAAGCTTCACCGTAGGTCCCAGTGGGACCGCCCGCGTGCGTCCCGCACCACCGTGTACAGCGTTTCGTGGCCCCATAGGGAGCCGCCGACGGCCCAAGTGGGACCGCCCGCATGCGTCACGCACCACCCAGTACAGCGATTCGTGGCCGTATATGGAGCTCCACCGAAGGTCCCCGTGGGACCGCCCGCGTGCGTCACGCACCACCCTGTGCAGCAATTCGTGGCCCCATATGGAGCCCCACCGAAGGCCCCAGTGGGGCCGCCCGCATGCGTCACGCCCCACCCAGAACAACGTTTCGTGGCCTCGTAGGAAGCTTCACCGTAGGTCCCAGTGGGACCGCCCGCGTGCGTCACGCACAACCCAGTACAGCGTTTCGTGGCCTCATAGGGAGCTCCACAGACGCCCCCAGTGGGGCCGCCCGCATGCGTTACGCACCACCCAGTGCAACGTTTCGTGGCCCCATTGGGAGCTCCACCGACGGCCCCAGTGGCACCGCCCGCATGCGTCACGCACCACCCAGCACAGCGTGGGACCGCCCGCATGCGTCCCGCACACCCAGTGCAGCGTTTCGTGGCCCCATAGGGAGCCTCACCGAAGGTCCTGGGACCGCCCACGTGCGTCCCGCACACCCAGTACAGCGTTTCGTGCCCCATAGGGAGCCCCACCGCAGGCTCCTGTGGGACCGCCCGCGCGCGTCCCGCACACCCAGTACAGCGTTTCGTGGCCCCGTAGGGAGCAACACCGAGCCGTGGCCCCATAGGGAGCTCCACCGAAGGCCCCACTGGCAACGTCCACATGCGTTTCACCCAGCACAACGTTTCGTGGCCCATGGGGAACTCCATTGAAGGCCACTGGGGCAAAATCCGCATGCGTCTCCCCCACCCGGCACAACGTTTCGTGGCCCATGGGGAGCTCCACCGACGGCCCCTGTGGCAAAGTCCGCATGCGTCTCCCCCACCCAGCACAACGTTTCGTTGCCCATGGGGAGCTCCACTGGAGGCCCCAGTGGCAAAGTCCTCATGCGCCTCCCCCACCCAGTGCAGCGTTTCGTGGCACATAGGGGGCTCCACCGGGGGCCCCAGTGGCAAACTTCGCATGCGTCTCCCCCACCCAGTGCAGCGTTTCGTGGGCCCATAGGGAGCTCCACCGAATACGATACCCATAATTGCGGTATTCACAAATGTTTGGATTTTTCGCCGGGCTAATTGTTAGGGAGCGCGGCCCAGGGAGAGCGGCCGCAGCGTACTTTACGAAGGATCGTGGCCCTGTGAGCGCGCTCGCAGTTTACGAGGGATCCTGGCCTTTGGAGCGCGGGTGCAACATAATTTACGATAGATTTTGGCCTGGGGAGCGCGGGCGCAGTTTAATGTACGAGGGATCCTGGCCCTGGGGGGGGGGGCTGACACGGTATGATTTATTGGGCAACGTGGCCTTGGGAACGCGGACGTTGTGTAATTTTTAAGAGGGAGCGCGGCCCTGGGAGCGCGGACGCAGCGTACTTTACGAGGATCGTGGCCCAGGGGGAAAGGACGCAACATAATGTTCGAGGGATCGTGGCTCTGGGAGCGCGGACGCAGCTTCATTTACAATGGATCGTGGCCCTGGGAGCGCGGACGCAGCGTAATTTACTAGGGATCGTGGCCCTGGGGGAGGGGGGGGCGGACACAGCGTAATTTATTCGGGAACGTGGCCGTGGGAGCGCGGACACAGAGCAATTCAGTATGGAGCGCGGCCCTGGGAGCTCGGACGCAGCGTACTTTACAAGGGATCGTGGCCCTCGGAGCTCGGACGCAGCGTACTGTCCGAGGGATCGATGCCCTGGGATCGCGGACGCAGCGTAGTTCCTAACCATCCTTTGGTGTTGGGTCCTCGTTTTGAAGAGACGGTCCCCGCGTTCCTCTCCTCTCCTCTCCTCCTCCTCCCCTCCCTCCTCCCGTCATCATCATCACTCCCTCCTCCCCCTCTTCCCTCCTCAATCACCATCATCATCATGATCATCATCATGATCATCATGATCATCATGATCATCATCATCATCATCAGCATCATCAGCAGCATCATCATCATCATCATCATCATCATCATCATCATCATCATCATCATCATCATCATCGTATCATCATATCATCATCATCATCATCATCATCATCATCATCATCATCATCATCATCATCATCATCATCATCATCATCATCATCATCATCATCATCATCATCATCATCACCCGTGTCAGCACACCCCTCACACGTTTCGTGGTCCCATATGGAGCTCCGCCGAAGGCCTCAGTGGCACCGCCCGCATGCGTCACGCACCACCCACTACAGCGCTTCGTAGCCCCATAGGGAGCCCCACCGAAGGTCCCAGTGGGACCGCCCGCATGCGTCACGCACCACCCAGTACAGCGTTTCGTGGCCCCGTAGGGAGCTCCACTGAAGGCCCCATGGGACCGCCCGCATGCGTCACGCACCACCCAGCACAACAATTCGTGGCCCCACAGGGAACTCCACCGAAGGTCCCAGTGGGGCCGCCCGCATGCGTTACGCACCACCCAGTACAGCGTTTCGTTGCCCCATAGGGAGCTCCACCGAAAGCCCCAGTGGCACCGCCCGCATGCATCACGCACCACCCAGTAGAGCGTTTCGTGGCCCCATATGGGGCTCCACCGAAGGTCCCAGTTGGACCGCCCGCGTGCGTCCCCCACACCCAGTACAGCGTTTCGTGGTCCCATGAGGAGCTCCACCAACGGCCCCAGTGGGACCGCCCGCATGCGTCACGCACCACCCATCACAACATTTCGTGGCCCATAGGGAGCTCCACCGAAGGTCCCAGTGGGACCGCCCGCATGCGTCACGCACCACCCAGTGCAGCGTTTCGTGGCCCCATAGGGAGCTCCACAGACGGCCCCAGTGGCACAGCCCGCATGCGTCACGCACCGCCAAGTACAGCGTTTCGTGACCTATAGGGGGGGGGCTACACGAACGGCCCCAGTGGGACCGCCCGCATGCGTCACGCACCACCCAAAACAACGCTTCGTGGCCCATAGGGAGCTCCACAGACGGACCCAGTGGCACCGCCCGCATGCGTCACGCACCACCCAGTAGAGTTTTTCGTGGCCCCATATGGAGCTCCACCGAAGGTCCCAGTTGGACCGCCCTCGTGCGTCCCGCACACCCAGTACACTTCGTGGCCCCACATGGAGCTCCACCGACGGCCCCAGTGGGACCGGCCGCGTGCGTCACGCAATCCCAGTAGAGCGTTTCGTGGCCCCATGGGGAGCCCCGCCGGAGGTCCCAGTTTGACCGCCCGCATGCGTCCCGCACACCCTGTACCACGCGTCCTGGGCCCATAGGGAGCGCCACCGAAGGTCCTAGTGGGACCGCCCGCATGCGTCGCCCCCACCCAGTACACTCAGCACAGTGTTTCGTGGCCCCATAGGGAGCCACACCGATTCGTGGCCTCATAGAGAGCCTCACCGAAGGCCCCTGTGGCAAAGTCCACATGCGTTTCCCCCAGCCAGCATAACGTTTCGTGGCCCATAGGGAGCTACACCGAAGGCCCCAGTGGCAAAGTCCGCATGCGTTTCCCCCAGCCAGCACAACGTTTCGTGGCCCATGGGGAGCTCCACCGAAGACCCAGTGCAAAGGCCGCATGCGTCTCCCCACGAGCACAACGGTCGTGGCCCACAGGGAGCTGTTTTTTTTTCACTTTTTTTTTTTTTTTTTTTTCATAACTCTTTTATTTTTATCTTTGTTTTTTCTTAGTTTTTTATCTTTACATTCCTCTTTTTGTTTGTTGTTCTCTTTTTTTTGCTTGTTTTTTGTGTTTTTTGTCCTTGTTTTTTTTTTTTGACCTCACTGTTTTTTTTTTTTTTTTTTTTTTGGTTTTCTTTTTTTTTTGTTTTCTTTTTCACACCGAAGGCCCCAGTTGGGGGCCAAAAAAGTCGTTCATGCGTCTCCCCCACCCAGCACAACGGTTCGTGGCCCATAGGGAGCTCCACCGAAGGCCCCAGTGGCAAAGTCCGCATGCGTCTCCCCCACCCAGCACAACGGTTCGTGGCCCACAGAGAGCTCCACCGAAGCTCCCAGTGGCAAACTTCGCATGCGTCTCCCCCACCCAGTGCAGCGTTTCGTGGCCGCAGAGGGATCTCCACCGAATGCGGTACCCATATTTGCGGTATTCACAACTACATGTGGTTGGGTCCTTCGCCAGGCTACTTTTTCAGGGAGCGCGGCCCAGGGAGAGCGGACGCAACGTAATTTACAAGGGATCGTGGCCCAGGGGGAGCGGACGCAGCGTACTTTACGAGGGATCCTGGCCCTGGGAACGCGGACGCACTGTAATTAACGAGGGATCCTGGCCCCAGGTTAGGGACGTCCCGTGGCACGTTCCCTGACGCGTTCCCTGGCACGTTCCCGGCGCGTCCCGTGGCGAGTCCCCCTGGCAAGTCGCGCGGCGCGTCCTCTGGCACGTCCCATGGCACGTCCATTGGCACGTTCCGTAGCGCGTCCCCTTGGCACGTCCCGCGGTGCGTCCCTATGGCACGTCCCCAGGCACGTCCCCTGGCGCGTCCCCTGGGACGTTCCGTGGCGCGTCCCCCTGGCATGTCCTCCTGTCGATTAACTCTGAGGCAGTTACAATGTGCTCAGGCAGCTCGAGATCAAGATCCAGATCAGTTCGGTCAGGACTCGGGTGCAAAGGAGGATTCGATCCACAACGCTATAGAGCACAATCGCGGCACGGCACATCACAATTCAACACGGCGCAGCACAGCACAGCCGTTGGCACGGCACATCAAGATCGATGCACTCAGCATTGCAATTGCCCGTCGCCCAATCAGGTGTCTTGAAAATGTTGCCATGTTTCACATTTCTATATTCCTGTCCGGTTTCGTGGGTCGATCATGTTGGCCTCCTTTGGCTTAAATGTGGAGGAGGTCTCGAGCAGAGCCTTGTCTGTGAGTAAGTGGTGAGGAGGTCTCAGGCGGGCGCCCCCTCCTTATGGGGCCCGCAAATCATATCATTAATCCGAGCGGATCGTCGGAATCTTGTGACTGTCGTCACTTTGGGCCTCCTGGTGCCTGAATATGGAGGATTTCTCAGGCGGGAGTCTCGTCTGTGAGAGAATTGCAAGGACGTCTCAGGCGGGAGCCCCCTGCCTATGGGGCCCGCAGATCATGTTATTAATCCGAACCGGGCATCGGGATCTTGTAACTGTCGTCATTGTTGGCCTCCTCAGGCCTGAATGTGGAGGAAACATCAAGCGGGAACTTCGTTTGTGAGTGCATTGCGAGGAAATCTCAGGCGGGAGCCCCCCCTATGGGGCCGGCATTTCATGTTGGCAATCCGAGCGGGTCTGTCGTCACTTTTGGCCTCGTCAGGATTGAATGTGGGGAAGTCTCGAGAGGGAAGCGCGTCTGTGAGTGCATTATGAGAAAGTCTTAGGCGGGAGCCCCCTCCCTATGGGACCGCAGATCATGTTATCAATCCGAGCGGGCCATCGGGATCCTGTAACCGTCGTCATTTTTGGTTTCCGCAGGCTTGAATATGGGGGATGTCTCGAGCGGGAACTTTGTTTGTGAGTGATTTGTAAGGGAAATCTCAGGCAGGACCCCCCCCTCCCTGTGGCGCCCGTATTTTATGTTATTAGTCCGAGCGGATCATCGGACACCTCAAACCATCGCCATTCTTGGGCGCTTCAGGCTCGAATTTGGAGGATATCTCAGGCGGGGGCCTCGTCTGTGGGTGAATTGCAAGGAAGTCTGGTCGGGAGCCCCCTCCCTATTTGGTCTTCATTTTGAGTTGGTAGTCCGAGTGGGGTCATGCGACTGTCGTCACCTTTGGGTTCCTTGGGTGTCATTCGGAGTGCGAGGACCGCGCGCCAGGACAGCTTTTCCGCCCCGCTACTTACCGCAGGGAATCTGGTTGCAGGTGCGCGGCTTCGAAGAGTCTGATCTACCAGGAGGTCGCCTGGCTGCTGCCACAGGGCGCCGAAGGTGCCGACGACGACGGCGAGGCCGAGGCGCGGGCGAGGAGCTTGCTCATGTTGAGGTCCAGGGAGCAGGAGCTCACGCGGCAGAGCTCGGGGCCGCGCGACGTGCGCCGTTCGGGGTTCACCCTGACGCGCGCGTCCTACTTTCCTCCACGCTGTCGCACGGCCAGACGTTGTGCAAGGGCGTCGCCATCGACTGGGCTAGGGACGATGATGCTGGCCGCGCGGGCACGTCGGACGAGCACTGGTGTCTGCGCCGTTGCGCCATGTTTTACCGCGTTACGTGCGCGCGGAACGCGCTGATCTTGCGGCCGCCCCCGCGCGAGACTCGGGGGCGCGGGCCGGGCGCTCGAGAAGTTCAGTGGGGAAGCGACGACTTCCAGGGGTGAGGCGGAGCAGCTCGCAGTGCGGCTGGGCATCGCGCTGCCCCCCGCTTGCGCGCGGCCGCGCCTGTCTCGAGGCCCGCTGGTTTGTCCCGACAGCCTGGCCCGCGGGGTTGGCGGCCCCCGGGGTTGCCCCAGAGGCATGGTCCGCGGGGTTGCCCCAAAGTCTTCGTGATCCAGCCGTCGGCGAAAGCGTGCGCGCTGGCCGAGGCGGCGGCGGCGCCGAGGAATATCGATTTGTTTGCCCCGACCACGGGGGCGGGGAGCTGCGCGTGGAGACGTGGAGAGGAGGCACGAGAAAAATGAAGACGGGGAAAGGGTAGGGGGAGGTCGATGATGATGGGGATGTGGAGAGGGAGGAGGAGGATGAAAAGGGGGAGGAGGAAGGGATTAATAGAAGGAGGAGGGAGAGAGGGAACAACATAGGGCGAAAAGGAGAGTGTCCGCAAGGGCTAGGGGCGAGCTAAGCAGCTTTTCGTGCGGGGTCCTACCGTCGGACTAATCTTTCGCGCGGCACGTCTGATCAAGGCTCTACCGAATTAGGAAGTGCGGCGTTCAAAATTTCGTTTACAGGAATTTGTGCGACAGCCCCCCGCCAAACTAATCATGCCGAGCTTATTCCCCGCATCATAACTGGGGTTCTTGTTTTCCGTCCCCACCCCCGGCGCGGGATCTCTCCTCTTCCTCCTTTTCGTCACCATCCACGCGCGCACTCGCACATACACATCACCATCATCATCATCACCACCACCACCACCGTAACATCATCACGCTTAGAAGCCCGCACTCCCTCGATCATTCTCATTTTTCAGAACGCACGTCTTTATGATCCCATTCATCCACTGAATTCTCCTGAGTGGCTCAGTCAATCACTTATAGCTCCCATTGAGTGAGCTGCGAGGAAGTCTCAGGCGGGCGCCCCCTCCCTACGGAAGACGCAAAGCATGTTACTAGTCCGAGAAGGTCTTCGGGATCCTGTAACTGGCATTTTTTTTGGCTTCCTCAGGCTTGAACGTGGAGGACGTATCGAAATTGAGTTTCGTCTTCGAGTGAATTGTGAGGACGTCTCAGGCCGGAGCTTCCCTCCGAATGGGGACCGCGGATCATACGACCAATCCAAGCGGGTCATCGAGATTTTGTGAGTGTCGTGATTTCTGGCCTCTTCGACGTTTGAGTATGGAGGAAATATGAATCGGGAGCCTCGTGTATGTATTGCGAGGAAGTCTCAGGCGGGTGCCCCCTCCCTATGGGGCCCGCAAATCGGATTATTAATCCGACTGGGTCATCGGGATTTTGTAACTGTTGTCATATTTGGCTTCTTCAGGCCTGCGTGGGGAAAGTCTGGAGCGAGAGGCTCGTCTGTGAGTGAACTGTGAGGAAGTCACAGCCGGGAGCCCCCTCTCAATGGGGACCGCAGATCTTATTACTAATCCGAGCGGGTCATCGGGATCCTGTAACCGTCGTCATTTTGGCTCCCTCAGGCTTGAATGTGGAGGAAGTATTAATCGGGAGCTTCGTTTGTGAGTGAATAGCGGGGAAGTCTCAGGCGGGAGCCGGTTCTCTATGGGGCCCGTATTTTACGTTGGCAATCCGAGCGGGTCATTGGAAACCTGTAATTGTCGTCTTTTTTGGACGCTTGAGGTTTGAATGTGGAGGAAGTCGTGAGCGGGAGCCTCGTCTGTGAGTAAATTGTGAGGAAGTCTCAGG
>CAUYUJ010010205.1:0-29798 GCA_963575745.1 Prorocentrum cordatum
CCAGCGCAAGCGGAGGCCCGGGAGCGGCTCGCGCGCGGGCGCACGGACCTTTCGCGGCGGGCCGAGCTTCTGCGCGCCGGGGAAGCGGCGCTGGAGCGCGGCGCTCGGTCTCCTCCTCCTCCTCCTCCTCCTCCTCCTCGTCGTCCTTCTCCTCCTCCTCCTCCTCCTCCTCTCCATCCTCCTCCTCCGCCTCCTCCTCCTCCTCCTCCTCCTCCCCCTCTTCCTCCTCCTCCCCCCTCCTCCCCCATCCTCCTCCTCCTCCTCTTCCTCTCCTCCTCCTCCTCCTGCCTCCGACTCCTCCCCCTCCTTCCTTCCTCCTTCTCCCCCTCCTCCCTTCTCTCCCCCTCGTCCTTCTCTTCCTCCTCCTCCTACTCGGACATCCTCATCTTCCTCCATCCTCCTCACTCCTTCTCTCTCCTCCTCCTCCGCCTCCTCCTCCTCTTCTCCTCTCCCCTCTTCCACCTCCTCCTCCCCCCCTCCTTCCTCCTCCTCCTCCCTCCTCCTTCTCCTCTTCCTCCTCTCCCTCCTCCCCCTCCTCCTCCTCCTCCTCCCTCCTCCACCTCCCTCCTCCCCTCCTCCACTTCCTCCTCCTCGTCGTCCTTCTCCTCCTCCTCCTCCTCCTCCTCCTCGTCCTCCTCGTCCTCCTCCTCGTCCTCCTCCTCCTCCCCTTCCTCTTACCTTCTTCTCCTCCCCCTCCTTCTCCACCTCCTCCTCCTCCTCCTCCTCCTCCTCCTCCTCCTCCTCCTCCTCCTCGGGTCGCCTACGGCCCCGGCGGAAACCGTGCAGGCTCGGTCTCCGACGTCGCGGGTCGTCGCGGGTCGTCGTCGTCGTCGTCGTCGTCGGCGGCGGCGTCGGCGTCGGCGTCGTCGTCGTCGTCGTCGTCGTCGTCCGCGGCGGCGGCGTCGGCGTCGGCGTTGGCGTTGGCGTCGGCGTCGTCCTCGTCGTTTCGTCGTCGTCGTCGTCCCGACAAGGGCGCCCTCGAGGGCACGATGTGATTCGCGCTTCGCGGTTCCACTCCGATTCCTGCTCATCCTCCTCTTCTCCCCTGGGGGGCGCCCTCGAGGTTTGTCGTGCTCTTCGTGTCTGTTCTTCGTGCTTGTGCTTCGTGCTCGTGGGATGCTCTTGTGCATCCTGGGGGAGAATACCCTCGAATATTCTGCAGTGTGGCTGGCGGAAGGTGCGAGGGACATCCTGGAACTTGCTGGACGGGCGCCAATCGCCAAGGGCGCCCTAGAGGGCGCGAAGTGATTCGCGCTTCCCGCTTCGCGATTCGACTTCGATTTCTCATCCTTCTCTTTACCTTTGGCGGGCGGCGCGAGAGCGCGAAGGTGTTCGCGTTCTCGCGCTTTGCGCAGCGCGAAGCGCGAGGTCAGGCGCCCTTGGGAGAGCTTTTTATCAGGCTGGACCGGGGCTTGGGGGGACCAAAATGGGTACGGAAATAATGTGTACAAAGTCCAACACCAGTTTCCAGTTAGTCTGAACAGGATTCGCAGTCAGCGTCGCCGCGGGCGTTGTCTCTCTGAGTCAGAAGGCCGCCTGCCTAACAGAGGCCGCTGTCGGTTTTGGACAATATTTTGAGTATCCATTTCGGACGTCCAAAGAGAATCGGCATAAGAGAGTTTTTCTCGGTCAGACCGAAGTATAAGACCGAGGTCGATTCGGGGAGGGTACCCTAGTGATCTTCGTGCTTGTTGGATGTGCCTGTGCATCTTGGGGAAGGGCACCCTTGCTGTTCCTGTGGTTCGGAGTGTTTTGACCAGTGGAGGGTCTCATGCTTTTGAAGGGCGTTCTTCTGTCAGTGGTCCGGCCGCATTCCCGGGGGATGACCTCGGAATCGCTCGGACGTGTGCATGTGTCTTCGGCGAGGGACATCGGGGAGCATCCCAGGTCATCTTCCGAAGAGGAGATTGAACAATGCACGTGGGAATGGACGTCCGAGCGCTGGCGAGCAATTCGGGGGAGGAAAAGGTACCGATACCGCTGCCCTTCCTTCGTTTTCGCCATGCTTGGCCTTCTGAGAGGCCCTCGTCGTCACCGCTGGAATCGCTTGGAAATTTTGGTCAGAACGCCACCTGGGAGAGGTCCGGGGAGCAGCGGGGCGCAGGAGTGTTTTTATTCCCAGGTGGTGAGAGCTTGTTTCCTGTAGAACCAGGCAAGTTTACGTGCATGGCGTTCGCCCTCCCCCCCCCCTCTCCCCTCGCTCCTCTTCAATCGAATGCGAGCGTGCAAGTGCCTTTCGACTTGCGTGATTTCCGCACGTCAAGCTGTTTTCGGCTTGCTTCAGGCACAGGCCACCCCCCGTCCATGCAAATAAACTTGCATGGATTGGGCCTTACCGGGGAGGGAAGCGGGGGAGCCGGCTCGTCACGTTGCGCGCCGGCGCCGTCTGGGAATGTTTTGAGGAGTAGCCAGTAAGGAGCGAAAGAAGGACGTACATGTACATGAATCCACGCTGGTTTCGAGAGTGCGCATTGCGCGAATGTTCGTATCGCGCGGCAGGTCTCGCGGGTCAAGGGGCCGTGTTCATGCACATAGCTGGGCGCGTACGTCCTTTGTGTGCTCCCTAACCAGAGAAAGCCAATTCGGAGGTCATCATGAATCGTGACGTTACCATTAAGTCTGGCGTGCCCCTCTACAGGAGGAATATTCAAAAATAGTAAAAGATAATCAGGGGACGATTTTCCGATTCTGTATTCCCATATTTTTGAGCACTGGTCTGGCATTTTATTTTCCGTCCAAATTCCGCCTGTGCGGGAAATGCCCGACCTAAGGTTTACTAGGGGGGAGGATTGGGGGCGGCTGGGGCCAGTAACGGCTGTTATCGTCGGGGACGCACGGACTCGGGTCAATGCAATCCCAGGTCAGTCGGGCTTTGCAGGAATCTGCAAGATTTTGCAAGACCCTACAAGATCCTGAAGGATCTTGTACCGAAAAGCCCGGGTCAATGCACCCTTGGCGCTGCAGGATCCTGCAAGATCCGGCGCTCTGACTGAGTCCCGTTTGCATTAACCCCCGATGCCGCGAAAAATAAGAAACCGCTCTCCGAAGGCGGGGAAATGTCGAGCTGGCATCGGCGACGCGTCGCCGATAGATCGACGATAGGCCATCGATTGCGAGTTTGGATTTGTCGGGGGGGGAGAAACACAGACACAACAGTCGTCGATCCCACTGAAAATATGGGACTATATGCAAAGTGGGGGGGAAGACGAAAACCAAGAAAATGTCGGAAACTGTGGGGCCCTTTAACATCGGCGATCGGCCATCGACAGTGTTGCGGCGAAGGCGATCGACAGTATCGGGCTTCGGGGGTTCGATACGTTCCCCCAACCTTCCCAGTACCGCTGCATCTGAGGACCATGGTAAGAGGGATACTACCACACTCTTTCGGCTACCTTCTTAATCCTACGGTTTTTGAGAAAAAACGCGCCCCGCGGCGGGCCAGCTTTTGGCCAATCCGAATCTCAAACTTGGCCTGCATCTGCCCCATCTGGGTCCGAAACTGGGCCTGCATCTGGCCCATTTAGGCCCGAAGCTGGGCCTGCATCTGGCCCATTTGGGCCCGAAGCTGGGCCTGCATCTGGCCCATTTGGGCCCGAAACTGGGCCTGCATCTGGCCCATTTGGGCCCGAAGCTGGGCCTGCATCTGGCCCATCTGGGGCCCATTATTGACATGCACTTGGCACTCTTGGGCTAAAAGCGGCCTCTTGATATTCTACATATGGCCACATCGGGTCGAGCGGATTTCTTGTTTCACTGGGAAGTTTGTTTCTTCCTGAATCAGATGCTTCGGTTTCGTATCATCGGAATAGTTGAAGTTCTCATCCCCGTCCCTCTTCCGTCCTCCGCCATGTGCTTGTGCTTACGCAGCCGTTTGAGCCTCGGGTTTGGCTTGTTGGCTTCACCGTTTGATTGCATGGATTTGCTTGACATGTTGTCAGACACTTCAGAGGAGGATTGGCCTCGTCTTCCACTGGTTCCACCACCTGCGCCCGGTGCTGCGGTATCTGTTCATGATGCCGGGGGGCGCAGGGACATATTAATGGTCATGGACATGGACAGGGCACGCTTTCAAATTGTTGACCGTGCACCTTCGGCAAGGGTTTGCAAGACTGGCTGTTTCGGCAAAGGTGCGCACGAGTCTCGATTGGAAAAAAAGATAAGTTGATGCACTACGCTCGGGAAGTGAAGGCGCGGAACGCAGCTGCCAGGCAGAAACAGATCTGTTTGGAGGAGTTGACCGCCTCCGACACTTGCCTGAAGCCCCGCCTGAAACGATGGGCCTTCGCATCGGTCGCGAAGCATTTCAAGTAGGCCAAGTGTCACAACAGACGCTTTCGACTCGTGACTCGGCGAAGTCAGAAGCAGAAAGAAGGGCACGAACCGCGTGAGCCGACTCTTCACCATGGACGCCGTGCTCGAGGTTGGATACGACCACGGGAGCCGCCCAGATGTCGTGGCTGCGCTGCGCGGAATCGGAGTACCCTGGGTGAGAATGGTGCGGCAAGTTACGGCCGCAGCTGACCTGCGCCGTGAGAATTGCTGCCTGGGGCAACTAGTCAAAGTTGCTGCGCGTCAGAAGCCCGCGTTCGTAATCACCAGGCTCGCTTTCGACGAGACTGGCGAGAAGATGATTCTTCCTGCGCCCGGGTCAGACACCTCACGCAACGTCTGGCACATATGTGTGGCGAGGCTCTCTGTCCACGTCGGATGGATCGGCGCGGCTGCAGGGGGCATCGCCGCCAAGCACGACTCGGCCCTGCCAAACTTGATCTTCGCGGCCTCCAATGCCCCACAAATCTTCGCGAACCTGTTTGGCCGCGAAGCTTGCGCGACCGTGTTTGCAGCGCTGGACCTACTACGCTCGCACGCCGACCACGCCATTTTCCATGATGGAGGTCGACGGGGCCGTGCCAAACGAGGTGGCCTGGGCGCACTTAGTCGACCTGAACAGCGCCAAGTCCGCGCTCGATTGCCAGTGATACGGGCGACCTTCAAAGGAGGAGGAGTCTGGACCTACTACGCTCGCACGCCGACCACGCCATTTTCCATGATGGAGGTCGACGGGGCCGTGCCAAACGAGGTGGCCCGGGCGCACTTAGTCGACCTGAACAGCGCCAAGTCCGCGCTTGATTGCCAGTGATACGGGCGACCTTCAAAGGAGGAGGAGGAGGAGGAGGGCGAGGAGGGGGAGGAAGGGGGGGGGCAGGAGGGCGACGAGGACGAGAAGAAGGAGGAGGAGGAGGAGGAGAAGGACTGCGTCTTCAGGCCTCAAATGCCCAGAGCCCCCCCCCCCCCTGCCACGCAGGGAATGCTTGGAGGTAATGGGGGCGGCCATGGGTCATTCGTTGGTCATCGGGGAGGAAGGGGCTCATATTGTTCCTTGACTCGGCGTTGGAGGGGCGGCAGTTCGCTTGTCAGCCCAAGCCCAACGGGTTCGCATGTCGGCTTCGCGGTTGCAGCCTGATTGAATGCAGTCTTCTCGCGGCGAGGTCTAACAAGGTCCTCGCCCGGTTGTGCGGTCGTGGCCTGCTGCGTGCCAAGTCCTCGTTCTTTGCGAAATTGGTCAAGCAGCTGGGCGCTCTGATGGCGACGACCGGCCATCTCGTCATAAGCGAGTTCGGCGACTTGGATCCTGCTCTGGCTGCTGGCGCCAAAGAGTACGCGTTCGACATCATCAACTTCATTGTTAGCCACTCCTACTGCAAGGCTTCGACGAACACCTCATCGAAGGCGGCGACAGGGGACGACGCTAATGCATTGGAGGTGGTTGACTTCGACATCGAAGAGTTCTGCAACAACCCCTCCGGCCTCGACAGCGTGAGGACTTGACATTTCAAACTGGCCCACCCACTTGCAACCCAAATTGCTAGACCCGGGGGGCCCTGTGGGTTAGGCCAGTTTGGTTTGAGGACGGACCAGCTTGGGGTGTCCTCAGTCCACCGGCGCTCTGGTCTTCGAACATGCTCATCTAACTTGCTGACCCTCGCGGCCGTCTGCAACGGGCCTGGGGCAGGTCGGCTGTGCGCCACTCCTGCAGCGGGCCTACGCGCCGCTTATCTCGGGGGCACACGGTGGGGAAGAAGCAGAGGCCATTCGGAAGGCAGTGTTCACCCAGGCGCCGAAGCCGCCTACCGCGAACAAGCGGCTGAAGCTCGCATTCGCGGTCGACACCTTGACTTTGGGTGTCTTAGAGCATGGTATCTGGCCACGCGTGTATTCTGTTCTCCAAGTTCGGGATTCCGCTAGTACGCCCAACAAGGACACCGACATGGACCGCCAGCTCATCAACGATCTGTGGTTTTCGGAGGTCACATCAGCGCGGTTCAAGAAGGCCGAGGAATTTCCGTTTGACGTCGAGGCCCCGAAGCGCCCGGTCATTCTCGGCATAGCGTTGGAACCGCGTTCGGCGTTGACAAGCTGGCTTCTGCGACGCGGCCTGGATGCAGGAGATGACCGCGAGCAGGCGGCCGATCGTGGACTTGCCGCGCGGGCCGTCGTCCATTTTGGCGGCAGCGCTTCAGCGTGCGAGCTCGCCGCTGAGCGGGGGGCCGCGCCGCCTCGTTCTATTCCGGAGGCAATCGGCGGCTTCTCTTTCGCAGTGGCCCCAGGAGCGTACATCTACAGTGGTCCGATTGCTTCGGGGGGCAGGCGCTGCTTGCGGGCGCCCACC
Source organism: Prorocentrum cordatum (assembly GCA_963575745.1). Classification (NCBI taxonomy): domain Eukaryota; class Dinophyceae; order Prorocentrales; family Prorocentraceae; genus Prorocentrum; species Prorocentrum cordatum. The sequence goes on from CAUYUJ010010205.1 coordinate 6,671, forward strand.
TGCATCGTCGTCCTGTGATGGTTGTCCACGAGTTCCCCTGGTTGCTTGTCATGTTGGCGGACGCGCGAGTCGCCGACGCGGAGGAGCAGCGCGCGGCAGCCATGTTCGATGCGAAGTGTTCGCGCTGCTTGCCTGGAGGGTTTGCTCGGCAATTGAAAAAGCCGCGGCTTTTCAAACAGCCAGGGCCGCCTCGCCGCTCGGCCAAGAGCCAAGGGCCCCAGAGACCGAATCCCCCTCTCCAGTAGAGTGCGGGCGTTGTCTTTTTTGTGGGACAGGGCATTTTGCCCTGGGCCTGGGCGGCGGGGTCGCCGTGATGCCTGCAGCGCCGTCTGAGATCGTGTAGTTGATGGCGGTGCTCTTCAAGGCCCTGCGCGACGGTTCACCCGGAACTGGTTCGCGAGCTCGCTGAAGCTACAGACAGTGGACATCGAGTGGAGGCGCAAACGCAACCGAGTTCGAAGCCATGCACGCGGCCAAACTACATAGGCTCAGTTCAGCAGCGGATATGTCCATGGAGAAGCCGCTGCCGCTCACAAAGCTCTCAAGAAAATTCATCGCCCGAATGGGGCCGACACGCCGCCGCATCCCGACGCGGTCAATGCGAAGTTCGCCCGGCCTCTTGGCGCCGATGAAATATTCAGGAAGCAGAAGATCCGCATTGATAAGCAGCGCGGAGGGCACTTCGAGATGACAGATGGATGGTGCCACGAGGACAGCACGCGCCAATCAAAACACCTTCGCCTGCCTTTCCTCCTCCTCCTCCCCCTCCTCTTTTTCCTCTTTCTGTTCCTCCGTTTGTCTCGCTCCTCCCGTTTCTCCCCCCCTTCTCCTGCCCCCCCTCTTTCTCTTCGCCCCCGCCTGATCTCCTCGGCGCTGCCCAGGCAGTCTACATTGAGATGGCAATCGGCAGCAAGTCAGGCGCTGTCAAAGCTCGAAGCGTTTGTCTTCCTATTGGCTCGGATCTTGGAGACTCTCAACCAAGTGGCGCTGCTGCTGATGCTGCCATCGTCGTTCCTGCCCCTGGCGGTGCTGACTGCCCGCGCCGCGGCGTTGCTGAGACTGAGCGCCGAGCGCCGAAGCCGATGTCCTTATTCTTATGCCGGGCATCGGTCGGATAGCGACGTGCCCACCTTCGCCTCGGACAGCGCAGCTGCAGCCGCGGCCTCAGACATTATCCTCTGTCTTCCTCGGCTGCGGCTGGACGCAGGACTGTCTGCAACGAGTCCTTCCGCCAGATTGCTTCTGACTTTGCGAAGCTGGTCGCGCCTTCTGCCCCGGGGCAGGCCGCGCCAGAGTTTCCTGCCAAAGTTAGGTGTTATAATTGTTGCATATCGATGTGCGAGGCGCGCGCCGACGATCTCACCTTGGAGAGGCACGCGCAAATAATTCCATCCTTGAATGACACGATCACTTGGCGCTTCGGCAACTGCGCCGTCGCAGCCAAGTCAGACATCGCACTTGTGTTCTCCGCCAGCGTCGGCGCCGCGGCCAAGCGCGTCTGCGCTTGTCTTTGCGAGTGCGCCGGGCGCTTCGGCCACGAGCCTGCCCGCCGGACTTTCGCCATGCTGGAGTTTGTCGGCCCAGGTGATCCGCCGGGCAATTTCGACGGCGTCGAGCTCAAGATGTCTCGCGAGGAGAGGGCCCGCCAGACTGGAACCTCCCGGACCACCTTTCAATGGGCAGCACCTCGGGCCGCTTCGATTCGTGTCGGAGGACGCGCTGGCCAGCGACTTGTTGCAGCAGTGCGGCGAAGGCACACGGCGCATCTCCATTCGGCGGGTTCTTTTCGATGACGCTTCGTTGGATGTGATTCGGACAGCCAAGTGGGGCCCCAATTTCGAGACTGTCAATGCGTTGGTTGACGCTGTGGCTCTTGCTTTGGGCGCTGGCCGCGGCCTGGCCGGCGTCGGAAAAGGGCGGGGGGCGCGGCAGGGGCAGGGCCAAGAGGGGGCGGGGCGGCCGTGGACGCGGCCAAGAAGGAGTGGGGCGCCACCGTGGCGCAGTCTGCCGAACGCCCGAACGCGCAGGGCTGCATGTTCGAGGCCGAGCTGAAGACCGCCACCGACGCGCTGGGGGTCAGCGACGCCAAGCTTCGCCGCTGGGGGGCCAAGTTCTTGAGCGGCCAGAACTTTGCAGACACGGAGATCGCTGAGGCTGCGGCGGTCTGCAACACCTTGAAGGAGGACCTGAAGTCTGGCAACAAGAAGGCCGCCGCGATCTAGTCCTGGTTCAAAACCTAGTGAGATGACAACGGAAGCTGCTAGGGGCCACGCGGGGGGCATGCCGGCGTAGCGCGCTGCGCTGCCAGTGCCATGAGCGGCAGCCAGCGCACCCGTCCACATTCGTCGCACACTCATCCGACACATTTTCAGATTTCTGAATTTGTTTTCAGATGTATCCTGTTTTGTTGTTTGATTCTACATTCAGTTTTCAGATATCTGATTTCGTCAGATATTTGAATTTCTTGGCTGGCGCCCACCTCGCTCGCTCGCCATATCTGCGCCACCTCCCCCCCCCCCCCCCTCCCCCCCGCCCCCCCCCCCCCCCTTCTCGCTCTCCGCCCCGCCCCCGCGGGGGAAAGGGGTGCTTGGAGGGGGGGGGGGGGGGGGGGCGGAGCGAGGGGGGAGATGGGCGGGGGGTGAGGAGGGGGGGGGGGGGGGGGGGGGAAACAAGAATGGAGGGGGCGTGCGGACCCCTCCGCCTGCTCCTCCTCGTCCTCCTCCTCTCTCCCACCATTGTCCTGGGGGCTCGAAGCTACTCCTCCTTCCCCCTCCTCCCCGTTCCTCCTTCTGGCATTATTCCGGGGGGCTCGATCTCCCCCTCCCCCTCGCCCTCCCAGCGGGCTCCGACTCAGCGGATGGGTTGCGCGCGCTCGCATTCGAGGCGGTCTTTCTGATGGCCAGCAACATTGGAACACAGGTAACTCAATTGCATAATCATCGCCGCCGTCACCGTCGTCGCAACTGCATGGTCGTCGCCGTCGCCGTCGTCGGGGTCGTCGTCGCCGCCGTCGTCGCCCCCCCGTCGCCGTCGCCGCAATAATTTCTTACTGAGGATATCCGAGGACGTCGCCATCGCCATCGGCATTCCGATTTTCACATGGCACCACTTGTAAACGGCCATCGTCGATTCGGCATCTCGCGAGAGCAACCCTGAACGCAGCGGCGCGTGACCATCATCGCCGACATATCCGCGACCATTTTGGCTCAAGCCTGCACGCAGCGAGTTACTTGCAATGAAATCCTGCGCCGCGCTGCTGGCGTTATGGTTGATGCATTGTACTGTTGGCCTCATGTTTGATAGCCTGCACGTCGACGCTGCGCCTCGCCGTCGAGGCGGTTGGCGGCGGCGGCGCGCAGCTGCAGATGCAGAGCCCGATGGCCGAGGGCCACCCCTGAAGTGTCGGAGCTGCGCTGGGGCATCTCGTCGCTTGGTCGGAGGGTGGCCAATCAGCAAGTCAGGTGCAATATCACATGTCCAACGCTGTTGAGGACGGGATTCTCGCTCGCATAGGGAGTGGCCAGAGTGCTCGCGGCGGCCTCATGGCCCTATTGGATCCCATCGGCGTCGCCGCCATGATTTCTGACATTCAGGGGTCTTGGTGACGCGTTGTATTACCCAGCGCGCGGTTGAACTACATGTCCAAGTAAAGACAGCGAGATGTTCGTATACTCTTTGGAGCGGGCGAGTCCAAGGTCAGAGGATTTGGGGCAAATGGGTTCGACAGCCCTGCGCGCGCTGCCAAATCAGCGGAGCGCCCGCATCTGCGAGACAAAACTCTCGTGCAGCTGAAATATACGATACTATTTGTCGTGCGCGAGGATGCTGGCCCAGTCTCTCATTGAGCACAGGTCCAGAGAAGCTGACGCGCGCCCCGATGGCCACATGTCTCAAGAAAGCTCGATCAGACCACGGCGCATGGGAAGCAATACTGGCAGATTTTGAAACACTCGGAAATGACCGGGTCTCGGCTTCTACTGAGCCGCGCGACGTCCATGGCACTCAATGGCAATGCGTACGCAGGTCGTGCAAAGGGGGCGAAGAAGTTCCACGCGTTGAATGGGGTTTCCCCTCGCACTCGTCAAACACAGAAGCATGCTCGGAGTGCTTGGCTAACCGCGCGAAGAGACCGCGCGCCCACCTACAGCCGTCAGCGACGTGGCGAGCTACTGATTGACAGCCGCTGGACATGTACAAAGCTCTACCTAACAAATACCATATCCGCTTGCAGTGAGTTTGTATTTCGCGCTCTTTTTTCCCATTCGATGCAATGCGTATGATGGACTGTAAAGGAGTTGCTTCCATCGTGTACGGAGCGATCCTGCCGGGCGTCTTCAGGGGCCGCCCCTTCGGGGCCAACCAGGCTGCGCGCGTCGGCGCGTTCTGCGATGAAACGGGCGGCCGGTGCAGTGCAAGGCCTGGGTGGACTCGGCTGCCTCGCTTCATCGTGCACCACTGCGCCGCTGACGGCTGGGCCTTTCCTTCACGCAGCAAACATCAAGGCAGCCATGACGGGAGCAGCATCGTTGTTTTTCGAAGAGTTTACGGAGCGACATTTTGCAGGTGGCGCGCATTGCGAGAGAACGATGGCTGCAGTAGCTTTGACCTCCGCGAGTGCTACAAACTAATGGAATCACAGCCTTTGTTAATGTCATCGATGAGCGTCGCTGCGCTGGAGCGCGCGTGCATGAGGTTCGGCCGGGATTTCATGACTTGCAGGGAGCATTGTCGCCAGGCGAATGTGTTGGCCTGGGAAGTGACTCCTAAAGTCCATGAAATGCCACACTTGCCTCGATTGGCAGAGGTGCTCAATCCAGTGCGTATTTCTTGATACATTGACGAAAAAGTTTGGTTGGCACTTCTGCAAAATGCTGGAACATTTCGTTGGCTGGAAGGCATCGAGCAGTGGGGCAAAACAAAAAAAACGTACTTGCAAAAAGGGTGTTCGGAGCGCTGCTTCGCCTTGACGGCGTGCGAGCGGCAAAAAATGGGCGCTTCAAGGACGATTTTCCGTGCCTCGAGGGGCGCTTGAGCCGTGGCGGCCGCGTCCTTTTCCTCCTCCTCCTCCTCCTCCTCCTCCTCCTCCTCCTCTTCATTATCCACCTTCTTTCTTCTTTCCCCCCATCCTCCCCCCTCCTTCTTTCCCCCCCGCCTTCCCCCGACGTTAAGAATGGAGAGGAGGGAGGGACAAAAGGAAGGGGGGCGGGGTGGGGGAAGAGGGGGGGGGGAGGAGGGAGAGGGGGGGGGGGGATGAGGAGGATGATGGTGAGGGGGGGAGGAGGAGGGAGAAAGGGAGGAGGAGGAGGAGGGGGCAAGGATTATGAAGATGCGGAATTGTTTTTTTTTGCGTGCGCCACGGCCAAAACAAGGCCAGCAACAAACATGCGCTAACCGAGCGTCGTTTGATGCATATGGGGCAATCCCCCACGCGAGGCGCGACCTGCGTAAGCCGTAGCTACGCTGGGCCCGCCATCGGCGTAAGCTGTAGCTACACTGGGCCACAGGGGAAGCGCGCACCAACTGCGAGCCGCTTCGATCTTAATCCAACCAGCCGTTTGGGGCGTGAGTGGTCTAGCGCGTTTCCTCTTCCAACCTATTTATCCTCTCTTTGGAGGGCTCTGGGTCTGGAGGGAGGGTCCCGCGTGGGGTTGAAGCGCCCAGGATGGCCTTGCATCGCAGTGCATCAACTTCATACATATATATATATATATATATATATATATATTAGCACCAACTTTAACTTACGTTCATTTTTAGCATGCTACATTACCTTAATATCAACGCTTAACTTATTAACGCAACGAAGGACACGTTAACCGTGTCACCTAAGAAATAAAAATCCTATCGATTCCCAGCTACGGGGTTCCTCCTCGAGGGCGGCTCGCCGCCGAGCGGTGGGCCGCACCTGGGGTGGGGGGGTTGCGCCGGCTCCCAACTGCAGCGCTCCAGCCGCGGGAGACCCGCGCGCGGCGCAGGAGGAAGAGGAGGAGGACCAGTGGAAACCCCAAAGTCATCAACGATGTTGGAGTTAACCCTCCCCCCGAGCTCCCCTCTACATAGGCCCCTACAGCGGTTCATTTCCATTGGGGGAACTGTTTCGTTGGAGGACAACAATTTGAAGAACTTGAAGCGTGCCAAAACGTTGTTGTCGGGATGTCAACGCCACGTACCAACCGGACTGCTGCGTTTTGATAATCCCGAATCGTGCCAGAACACTATTCCGGGGACTTCGCGCAGCGCGTCAACATAACCCCTGCGCCCGCATACTCCTGAACTCTTCCAAAACAGAATGTATGGCACGCTGATCATGGGGATCCATGAAACCTTGTCACTATTTTATTGTTTGTTTAAAGAATGCGCGCGGCGCTAAAGCGAGAACCGCATTTTGAAAAGGAACCGATTTCAATCCATGAAGCACTTGCACACGTTCAGAACGAATGTGCGTGGCGGCAAGGCGAAAACCCCATTTCGAAAACCACCCGTCCTCAATCCGTGAAGCCGCTGCAGTTTGTTATAAGAATGCGCGCGGGATTGCAGCGAGAACCACATGTTGAAAACCACCCGCCCTCAATCCGTGAAATCCCTGCACATGTTAAGAACAAATGCGCGCGGAGCCAAGGCGAGAGCCACATGTTGAAAACCACCCGCCCTCGATCCGCGAAATTCTTGCACGTGTGAACGAAAGTGCGCGGCGCTAGGGCGAGATCCACATTCTGAAAAAGAACCGCCCTCAATCCGGGGAGTTCTCTGCAACTCGTTAAACGAAGATGCGCGGCGCTAGTGCGAGAACGACATTTTGAAAACCACCCGCCTCCCATCTTTGAAGCTGTTGTCACTTAAGCTTCGTAACCATACATGGTGAGGAAGTCTCAGGCGAAACGCCCATCCCGCCCTAAGAATTTGCGTCGGGGTGCGACAGGGAGGACTGATTTATAAGGAGAAGGTATGGAGGGGGAGGAGGAGGAGGAGGAGGACGAGGAGGAGGAGGAGGAGGAGGAGGAGGAGGAGGACCTTCGCCGCCCGCCGCAAGCGGTCCGCTTTCGGAATGGCCGCCGCTGGCGGTGCTGTACGGCACCTGCAGGCGGGGGCCACGGGCAGAGTTTTGATGAGACACCGGTGCCGCCAACCCCAACTCTTGAGGAGGAAGGGAAGGGCCGCATCTGGAACGACGAGGAGGATGAGGAGGAGGAGTGCCGCCAACCCTGAGTCCTGAGGAGGAGGAGGAGGAGGAGGAGGAGGAGGAGGAGGAGGAGGAGGAGGAGGACAAGGACGAGGAGGAGGAGGAGGAGGAGGAGGAAAAGAGCAAACACCATAAACATAAACTTGTGGCGCTCCGCGCGGGTTTTCTGGGATCCCCGCTGGTGCCCCCCGGCGGCACCGCCCCTGGCGCGCTCCCCGCGCCAGGGAAGGGGATCCAGCGCGGATCCCAGAATCCCGCGCTGAGCGCTAAAAGTTTCTGTTTATGGCGTCGCTCTTCTTCTAAAGAGACAAGTGTCACCAGTCCTGGGTGCCGACCAGAAAGAGGACCACATCTAGAACGACGAGGCCGAGGATGAGGAGGACGAGCAGGAGGAGGCCGAGGATCGGGCCGGGCGAAAGGGAGGGATTGGGAAAGGGGGGGTTACGAAATCTGCTGCATGCAGCTGGTTTCGGCCTCACCGAGGGGCCCATTCCTCGATACATGGCCGCCTCCCGCGCCGGGAGGCGCCGGGAAAATCAGCTACATGAGCTGATTCTCAAACCCCCCCTTTGCTATCTCCCCCTTTCGCCCGGCCCGAGAGGAGGACGACGACGGCAGCGCTCGCAGCCGTGGCCGAGGCGCGAGCGCGAGCAGGAGCGCGCCGCCGCGGAGGAGCACCAGCGCGCGGCGGTCGCGGCGAGGGAGCGCGCGAGCGAGCGCGAGGCTCTGGAGGATCTTGGCTGGGGCCGTCGTCGTCGTCGTCGTTGTCGGAGCAGGAGGAGGAGGAGGAGGTGGAGGAGGAGGAGGAGGAGGAGGAGGTGGAGGAGGAGGAGAGGAGGAGGAGGAGGAACTGGAGGAGGTGGAGGAGGAGGTGGAGGACGACGACGACGAGTACAACGAGGGTCGAAGAAGATGTTGAAGCTCCGCTGGGCCCCCCCTGCGTCGCCTCTGGCGCCACCCCTGGCGCGCGCGCCAGGGGGACGTGTCTAGTGCCGATCCAAGAAATCGACGCGGACCTCAAGTAATTCATGCTTAGGCAGTATCATGTGCCTCTAGACGAGGAGGATCAGCACGACGACCACGATGACAACGAGGTTTGGGAGAGCAATCGGTGTCGGCATTGAAACAGATGCGGAGCATCTGACGAAATACAGCACTAAGGTCTGCTGTGCCAACTGTTGGTGCCTCAGCCCACAATGGAACATGTTGATGGTTCCTCGACGCTTCCGAGTTGTAAGATCAGGCTGGCGTTCCTTGGCCAGCGAAGGCTCTCAGTCCCGAGCGAGCTTCTACACAAATGTGCGCAGCGTTAACACGAGAACCGCATAAAGAGGAAGAGGGGACATCCTGCGAGACCTCTGAGGCAGAGAATGCGATGGACGTACAGTCGGACCGAGGTACAGGATCGAGATCGGTTCGGGGAGGGTACCCTGGGGTTCTTCGCGCGTTCTTCAGGGATGTTCTTCTGGCCCAGGTCCGACTGTACAAGGCTGCATCCTCCCCTCCCCTCGTCTCCTCTTCCGTTCCTCCCCCCCCTCAGGTCCGTTCCGGGCGCCCTCACCCGCTTTACCGGAGGAGCGCCGGGACCAGGTATTTCTTTGATCCGCCGCCCTGCTCATGTTTTCACCTATCTCTTCCGACCGAGGCGTGCAAGGCTGCATTATCCCTCCCCTCGTCTCCGCTCCTCCTCCCCTCTCGTCCGTGCCGGGCGCCGAAACACCCGCTACTACCCGAGGAGGAGCACCTGGAACTCCGCTCCGCCGAGGCCCTCTCGCAGGCGGCGTGCAAGCCAACAGACGGGCTGGGGCGGGATCCGCCACCTTCGGGGCCACAGAGACGGAGGTCAATGCAAATGGGGGTCAGTCAGAGCGTCGGATCTTGCAGGATCCTGCAGGATGAGCGCACGGACCCAGGTTTTGGTTGTAGGATCCTGCAAGGCCCGACTGACCCGGATTTGGATTAAGATGGGGGGTCCTGAGGGATGGGGTTCTGAGGACGAGGTGCCTCAAACGATGTACATGAGGGATGGGGTCTCCAAGGAGGAGGTGCCCTCAACAATGTACATCCACCTTTGGATCACTTCCGATCCTTAAGTCCCCAGTCCTCAGGACCCCATCTGTGAACCACCGATTTCTCATCCTCGTCGATCCATCCATCTTGGAACGCTTGCCTTTCCCTGGCATCCATCCAGAAAGGAGAGGCCAGCGATGACACATGCTGCTGCGGAGGGACCGCGGCGCCCAGCTGAGTGCTTACCTCCCTCGTTCCCTTCTGGTCAGGAGGAAGAGACACGCAAGCACGAGCAACGGTCGATGCCTGGGAACTAGTGAACACAATGAGCATGATGAACATCTGGGCATAATGGGGAATATGGACATCGGGAAAATATGTAGATCATGTGTTCCTGGACCCCTTCATCTATCCCTCCCTCCACTTCTCCCCCTCAGCTGCTGTTGCGTGTGCTGATCGTTATTCTCCTCCTCCGTCCAGCCACCACGGCACAGAACCATTGTTCTGTGTGTTCGCAGCCGCCCTTCCAAGAACATTGCATCGGCCGAATGCAGGAGCAGACATGCCAGAATCGAAGGGCGACCATACGACGTGCCGCATGGTGACCGGCATCGCGGGCGCCGCTGCAGGCGAAGTCGATTTGCCCGAGGGCCCGAGAGGATATCGGCGAAACTCCGCCTCGCGAACATGATGGAAGTAAGAAAGGAGCCTCATGAAGTCCATCGGCCCCTTAGGCAACCCATGTGATTCCTGGGTCGTTTATAGAAATCCCTAGGACATTATGGGATTCCTAAGGAAATCCATGATCCCTGAGGACATCCATAGAATTTCTTCGGACATCCCTCGATGCCGCAAAGTCAGAGAACACGCGCGCCCGAGAGGAGGTCCAGCCCGACGGGTCAGAGTGCACCTACATGGCGGCCCTGGTTCACCGCCTCCCGAGTCACCCGCCCCTCGCCCGCGCGAGGCCGAAGCGGCTGCGCCGGCGAGCGCGGTGGCGTCCCGAGGCTCAAGCATTGTCGAAACGTCTCGGCTCGCATATAGGCCCACCAAAGAAGGCTCTAAGAACCTTTCGTGGTCTGCACGACACGTCCTTGGAACATGTCTGCCTGGGGCTGTCCTGTTTGGTACACATCTGGCTTATGTTATAAGAACATCGTGTTTGTTCTTAGAACACTTAGGGGTTCTAAGAACATGTCGTGGTAGGCCTATCGGAGTGCATGGACGTTCGGTCCCTCAAAGACTGCCAGAGCGGAGCAAGGCGCCCTCCCCGATAGCCAGGCCAGGGATCTGCCGACCGCGTTGCCCCATCCCCCCGACGCCAGCGCGCGCGCACTGCCGTGCCGCCCACCCACCATCGATGCTGTCACACTCGCCCCGCTGCTGGGGCATCTGCTGGGAGCCTCCAGCCTGCTCGTGCGTCTCCTCCGGTCACCACCCACCAAACCACCCCAACCCAACCCGAAGGCTCGAATTTACAGTCGATTTCCAGTGGGGGGGAGGGTCGGGGAACATAGAAAAAACACACGTGGAACCCTTTACCCCCCCCAACCCGAAATTCGGGTCTTCGGGTTGGGTTGGGGTGGTCTGGTAGGTAGTCATCCGGGCGGGATCGGCGCGTCGAAAAGGCTCCTTGCGCTTCCGTCTGCACGCCGCCCCCCCTCCCCCCAGCGCGCCAAGGGTCCGTCTGGCATCGACCAGGAGGCGCGTCTGCGGCTCCGAGTGCCGGGCCGGGAAGCGGCCAGTGTCGGCGCTGCTGTGCCCCGTTTCACCGCTCAAAACAAGGCGACGCTTCTGCCGAGCTCGCACTGATCAGGTTGTGCATGCTGTGTTCCATCCGTGCCTTGGGAGATAAGTATAAGCCCCATTTCCTCCCCCCCCGCGCTTGCGCCCAGGCCCGCGCATGCGCCGCGCCCGCCGCCTCAGTGGGCCCCAGAAACGGCAGGGCCGTTTTCTTTCACGGGTTCCGAGAAAGCGTATCCTGAACATGGAAGCGGGAAACAAGCGGCGACCGTAAACGGCAAACATCGGCTCCAGGATTCGAGCTGGAGCTTGAACCAGAAAGAGTTGAAGGGACGGAGCAGGCAAACAAACACCAAAAGGGAACCGGCAACAAAAGCGGCCCTGTCTTTTCCAAGGCCTGCTAAGGCCCCGCCCGGTTCGCCCCGCGCCCCCATCCCCCCCCCACGCCTCGCCCGGATCCCACCCACGCGCAGTTGACATGGAATTTGGAACCCAAGGTCCGAGGGGGCAAGTGCGTGTCGATATTTCGATTGCAAGGTTGATCCTATAGAGGATCCCACTTTGTAGCTAGCAACGCGCAGGCAGCTCGATTGGCATTCGTCGTCACCCTCTCTCGTTCATCATGTATCTTCCTTCCCTCCGTCATCCTCCCATATAGTTCCCCGCTACCCAACACGTGTTCTGTCCGTTTTCTTCATTCCCCATTCCACCCATCTCTTCGCCTCATGTTTCCCCCCCTCGTGCCTCCCCTCTCTTCTCCCTTCCTCGTTACCGTCCACATTCCCTCTCCTCTCCCCTCATATCCCACCGCGCTTTCCAATGCTTTCGCCAATCGTCCTTGACGCCCCATGACGTCCTTGACGCCTTCTGTGCCTGTTATTGTTGCTCCGTTTTCTGGTCTCCCTCCTCTTTCTCCTCCTTTTCGTCCCCCGAGGAGGAGGAGGAGGGGAGAGGAGGAGAAGGATGAAAAGTTGGAGGAGGAGGAGGAGGAGGAGGAGAAGGAGGAGGAGGAGGAAGAGGAGAAGGAGGATGAGGAGGAGGAGGACGGGGAGGAGGAGGAGGAGGTAGAGGAGGAGGAGGAGGTGCAGGAGAGGAGGAGGAGGAGGAGGAGGAGTCGTTCCTTCTCCTCCTCCTCCTCGTTTGTCTGCGACGGAGTCACGACAGAGTTCGGCGTCGTGGCATTGCGCCATCTGTGGATTCCTCGAGCCTCGCTCGCCCGCTCGCTCGATCGCTCCTCCCCCTCCTCCTGCTCCTCCCCCAACTCCACCTCCTTTTTTCTCCTCCTCCTCTTCCTCCTCCTCCTTGTCCTCCTCTCTCTTCTCCTCTCTACTCTCTCCTCCCCCCCTCCTCCTCATCCTCCTCCTCCTCCTTCTCCTCCTCCTCCCCCTCCTACGTACTACTACTTTTCCCCTCCTCCGCCTCCCCCTCGTCCTCCTCCACCTCCTCCTCCTCCACCTCCCGCCCCCTTTCGTTCCCAGCCCTCGACCCCCCCCCCCCGTCCTCGTCCCTCTTCTCGCCCTCCCGCCTCCCTTTCTCCCCTTCGTGTTGCCCACGAGTCATCTTTTCCTGGCCTCCCTCCTACAGTCAAGTTGCTGGCATAATGGGCGCCAAGTAAGGAGCGAGGCTCCTTTTTGGCACCAGGAGCGCCCGGGGGAACGAGGAGCGCTGGAGGAACGATTGGGGAATGACTGACAGTCTGCCCGCATGATAAGGATGGGCAACTTTCCAAAGAGTACCCTTGCATCCTTGCCTCCTCGATTCATCCTTGGCCACTTTCGTTGGCCGCGCCCCGCTCGAAGAGCTTCGACATGGGCGTCCAAGGCCCTTGCACCTTAATCGCGCATCCTTTTTAAAAGGTATGGGGGCTTCTCCTCCTCCTAGCCAGATCCACGTTTCGAACCTTTGTGGCAGCGCCCTTGGAAGTGGCGCAGCTGTCACGAGCCAGGATTGCATGGCACCACCGAACCGCCGCGATGTCGCGCCTCCGCCGCTTCGCCAGTGGAAGTGCAATGGCAGGTGCGTGGGGCACAAGAACCGTGACTGGCGCACGCAGTGCCAGCAGTGTGGGAAGAAAACGCCGCCCTGGGTCCTCGATGCGATTGCAGCTCATGGGACTCGGGAGCCGTCCACTGCGGTGCCGCCGAAGCCGGGAGGCAAGTGGGTCAAGGGCACCCTCCCGTCCACCACTGAGGCAGCATGGTATAAGGAGGAGGCGCTTCTTCAGGCCAGGCGTGAGCTTCAGCAGGAGCTGCTCGCCAACCCAGCGAAACACGGCTTGTCGGCATGTCAGGCTCAAGCGGTTTCGGCTGCTTGTCCCCGTACAGGTCGATGAAGAAATGAGGTTGGCGAAGGCTGATTTGGATAAGAAGTCCTTGCAATACTTACAATTGCGCAGGACCAAAAGGAGAGCAGCTCGATAAAGCTTCGGAGCGGGTGCAGCAAGCGCGAGAGTGCAGCAGGCACAGCGAGTGAGCTCCTCGGGTTCATGTCGGAAGTTCTGGGGAAACATAAAGGGCTCTGAACACCTGGTCGAGCTGGCGGCGCCGCTCTCGTCTTTCAGCACGGCCCTCGACAAAGAGCGCATCGCCCTCGAGACCAAGCTTGCCGAGCAGGCCGAACGGCCGGAGGAGTCTCGGCAGCAAGCATCAGCAGCGACAGCAGCTCAGACGGAAGGTGGTGCACAGCCTGCTGATGGGGCTGGTGCTGATGGGGGTGATCGTGAGCACCCTGCTTTCGACTGGGACGACCCTGCGCTGGCAGATCGCCTCAAGGAAACAGGGCCTGAAGGCGTGGACCCCTCCGAGCCAGCCGGTCGCGAGGAGCTCAAGAGGATCCGGGAGTGCTTCGTGCCATCGGAGAAGAGCGGAGGGGCACCATGACACAGGGTCCCCTTTGAGGAGCTGGGCGGCTTCGCGAAGGTGGCCTACCTGAAGCAGGTGGGCCTCTCGCCCCCACCTGGCGGTCGAAGCAGCTCTCGAACAATCGGCGGTCAGGACCAACATAACTGGAGGACTGGGACATCGTGTCGGCTAATGTCACGTTGTGGTCCACGGCTCAGGGCTTGCGTGCATGGTATGCAGAAACAGATGCAGGCAGAGCGGCCCCCGGTGTCTTGTGTTCCAGGAGCATCGGCTTAAGTTCGACAAGCAGCTCAGCTCTGCCACGCGATGGGTTGCTCGCAGTATGAGTGGGGACAGGTCAGGATTGCCAAAGCGGATAGCACAGGTGAAGGAGTGACGGAGTCATCGGCTGGAGTTGCTATTGCGTCCTTGTCTCCTGCACTTGGGCGGGATGCCCCCCTCGCTCTTCGCAAGGATCTACCTGCCAGTCCCTGCCAGGAGGTTGCGATCAACGCGGGGCTCTCTGTGCCAGTCTTTGTGCTCTCGGTCTACCTTGCGACCAAGATTGGCTTGGCGGAGCCGAATGCGTCTTTCCTGGGAGCGCTGTTGCAGCTGGCCTCTTGCCCCCAGGGCCATGGGTCGCTGGAGGTCACTGGAACTTGGAGCCTCGGGATCTACAGGGGCGGGCTCGGAGAGCGCGCGGCGCCGCGGCAGCCGCGGGAGACCCAACCTGTGGCAGCAGGAGGTTGGACCTTTCATAAGCTCTAAAGTCATCGCAGGCATGGGCGTGGAGGTGCAGGCGGCGCTGGGCTCGCCGATCAGCACGCGCGCGCCAGTCGTGCTCAAGCTGCGGGGGCTTAACTCGAGAACCATGGTGACAGCAGCAGACGGTCCAGAGGGGTTTCCTCTTCAGCTTCCACCGCCAACGCGGCCCGCGCCGCGTGGGGTTGGCGAGGGCGAGTGACACTGGGCGCCAGGCGCAGAGCCGCGGGGCATTCAGCAGGCGGTTGAGTGCCGGTTCTTGCGCGTGGGGGACCATCTCTGCCAGCTGCGCGATGTCTACGAGAGAAGCTGAAGCGGACCCCCGTGGCGCAGGAGTGGAGTCGACTGTGCAGGGCCAGATCGTCACTGGAGTTCAGGCGCACGGCGCCCCTCGCGTCGGCAGCGAGACGAGCGGCCTAGCAGAAAGCTCACATGCTGGTGCGAGGTTGGCCCAGGCTCTCCTGCCTGACCCGACAGCTGCAGGTCATCGAGGGCTTCGAGATGGAGGACAGTTGGTGGCTGTCGTCTGGAGCTCTGGCTAAGATGACCATCGACAGACTGCCAGCGCGTCTGCGGTAGGGCGCATGCTGGAGGCGCTCGATGGACGCCCGGTGCAGCTGCGGCAGCGTGTCGCGCGGGCCCACCAGAGTGAGTGGAAGGCGTGGGCATGCGCGGCTGCCTGGGGAAGGGCGGCAGCTCGGCCTTCGGCTTCAGTCGTTCTGGAAATCAGATCCAGTCGTCTGTCTTCGAGGTGCTCGACGAGGCGCAGTAGCAGCGCGCGCCGCTGGGGGGGGGTGCCGCCATGGAGAAGCTGATGCAACAGTGGGGTCCGCCGTGGAGACATGGGCCCCCGCGCGAAGAATGGCGCCCATGCACGTGGCGAGGAGAAGAGCTTGCCTTAGCGATGCCCAGGCTCGCGCTCCATGACCTGTGGAAAGGTTGCAGACGCCTCCAGCGACCGGGCGGGCCTCGGCTAGGATAAGTTGCATGCCGGGGAGCTTCGGTTGCTGCCGATCAGCCACCAGTCGAGGTTCAGGGTCGCGCTGCGCGCCGGGGAGCGGGGCCCGATCGACAACCGCCCCTTCCCAATGCTGATCTCGTTCATGCCCAAGCCTCCGCCAGTGGGAGGAGCGCGGCCGATTGTGCTCAACTGCCTCTGGCTGCGACTGTGGAATCGTCTCAGGCAGCCGCCGGTGGCGCAGCGGGGGAGACAGCTCGAAGGCGACTTCTACTGGGGAGGTCTCGGCAAGACACGCGACCGATCAGGACGCGCCCGCGCTGTGTTGATGGGGCAAGTTCGTCGGCATCTTCTTGGTGCGAGCTCAGTCCCTCGTCGACGATCAGTCTCTGCCAGCACTCGGCGCTGCCAGATCGGTTGGATAGCAACTCCCAGCTGCCCTTCGTCTTCTGGCGGACGGCCTCGCGGGGCGCAAGTTGCAGGCCAACTGGGGCAAGGCAGGCTGGCTCGCGGGCGACGCCGAGCTCGACGGCATCCTCGCCAAGTCCTGGGGGGGCGAGCTCGAGCGCGCCAGGGGCCTCCGCAGCTTGGGAGGCGACGACTCTCCAGGGGTGCCGCGCAGCGTCGCGGGGCAAACTAATCGCCCTGGGAGGGCTCAGAAGTCGGCCGGGCGGGTTCGTGCCTTGAGAGCTGCGGGGGCCAAGGTTTGGAAGATCTTTCGGTGATCGCCTGCGGCGACTGCCGTTTGGGGTTCAGCGGTGACGAGGATGGCAGATGGCAGAGTCAGAGCTTTGAGAGTTGCAGCCCTGAATTCTGAGGGGATGCCCCCAGCAGGGGCCAGCGCAGGGCTCAGAATGAAGACCATGCGCCGCGTTATCTGGAGGGGCCCTCTACTGATCCACACGCCTGACCAGCGGGCGCGGGATGGGGGGGGATTTCGCGCTGCATTTGCTGGCTAGCTAGGTCTGGTGAACCCCCGCGCGATGTAGACACGGGCGCTCCGCTCGAAGTTGTCGACGATTGCGCTGGACCCGCGGTGCGCGCCACCTCTTCGTCCACCGCCATGGGCCCAGATAGCAGTCGCAGTCGCATGTGGAAGCTGTGGTGGCCCAAAGTTGGCGACGCAGCTAAGGCTGGGAAAGTGAACGCCCATCGCGCCGTGCCGGATGCCACTTCTTTGGAAGACCTGTGGATGTTCAAAAGAAATAGGCTTGCAGACAGATGGGTACGCGCGGGGGCCCAGCTTTGGCGACTGGATGAGGAGCCGGAGCTCTTTGTGGAAGGCTGCGAGAGGAGAGTGACCAGGCTGCGGGGTTGCTTGGTCGCCTCCGCCGCTGGAGGCGCGAGGGGGGGGGGGGGGTCTGGGACTCGGCGGGGGCGGGCGGGACCGCGGAGGTTGTGCGTTGACCTGCCAGGCCAGCCCCTTCAGACCTCGTCGAGAAATTCAGCGAGAGACTGGAGCTGCGCGAGAGAACGCCACTTTGAGGCGGTGCCTGCGAGGCTTTATTCTGGGGGAGTTCATGGCTCGGCTAGCTCTGGTTCTGCTGCTCAAGGTTCCTCCCTAGGCCCCTCGGCTTCCCCCCCAGACCTGGTGCCTCACTTCTCGGGGCTTAAACGGGTGAGCTGTCAGACCTGGAAGTTCTCCAGGCGCAATGTCGCCCAGGCGCGCGTCGTTATCCCTGGCGCATGTCTCCAGGCACAATGTTCTCCAGGAGCAATGTCTCCAGTGCGCAGCGTGCTCCAAGGCCTTGGATTGGCCACCCAAAGGTCCAGGCTTCGGAGAGACTTGCACCCTAATTCGACGGCGCCCCGCCCCCCGATGTTCGGAGACTGTGCTGAGGACGAGAGAGACATTAGTCTAAGGCCCTAGCGCCCGACCGCCCTCCTCCTCCTCCTCCTCCTCCTCCTCCTCTTCCTCCTCATCCTCTGTCTTCCTCCGCCTCTTCCTCCTCCTCCTCCTCCTCTCCTTCCCCTTCTCCTCTCCCTCATCATCTTTCCTCCTCCTCCTCGTCGCCCTCCTCCTCCTCCTCCCTATCATCTTCCTCGACAAGCCAGATGGTGGAGTACGCCCGATAGGATTATTGTGCATGTTCACCAAGATCTGGTCGAAGTGCCGTCAAAACATCTGCGTACCTGGGAACAGGCCCACGAGCAGGCCTTCTTCTGGGGCGTCGGGGCCACGTCCACCTGCGAGCGAGCAGGATGGGTCCACAACATGCTGGCCCACTTCGGGAAAGTCCTGGGGACCTCGGCGGCGACGGTGCTTCTGGACCTTAAGAAGTTCTATGAGCACATCGACCATATGGACTTGTATCGTGCGGCGTGCCAGCATGGTTTCAATTTGAAGCTCCTGCGAGGGCTGTGTGTGATTTATGCAGGGGATAGGATGCTGCACTATGGAGGGGCGGTATCGAGGAAGGTGCAAGGTAATGGGGCAGTGATTGCAGGGTGCTCAGCAGCTACCACGCTTACGAAGTTGCTTTTGTTATCGCCGCTCTCGGCCGCGCAGTCTGGCCGGCCGCAGTTGTGCATCAGAAACGTGATTGACGACATCGCGCTGCAGATTGTTGGTCCGCAGCAGCTCATTGCACCGCAGCTCGCCGCAGGTGCGCAGTCCCTGTTGTCCAGTTTCTCGGAGCTTGAGCTCCCCGTCTCGGAAAAGTCGAAGTGCATGACTAGCGACTCGGATTTGAATGAGGCCTTGCAGCCCCTGTGGGACCTCCCGAAGGAAAGCAAGGTGGATCATGCAAGGAACCTCGGCACCGACGCGGTGATGGGGCCCCTACGGAGGGTTCAGAACACTCGGGACAGGTGGGACAAGGCCAGAGGGAGGGCGATTAAGATTAAGAAGCTCAGGGAGGCGGGGGCCAACACGGGGTTCATTCAACGTGGAGGCCCTACAGCGTCGGCTCTATGGGGGTCCAGCATCATGGGGATTCCTTCGACCCAACTGCATCGTCTTCGATTGGGAGCTGCTGGAAGTCTCGGGAAGGTCCCCAAGGGCTCCACGGTCGGGCTCCGTCTCTTGAGCTATGCCGAAGGGGTCCGAGTGGACCCGCTGCTGTTGAACATCGGGATGGTTGTGTTCCAATGGGCGGCGGCGGTCTGGGAGTCGTTTCCGAAGCTTCCTGTTTTGGAACGGTGTCTTGAAGGAGCCCTGGGCCGTCTCGAAGGAGTCCAATCACCTTGGAGGCAAGCAGCAGCCCCAGCTGAAGTAACCGTGCTCAGTCTTCGCAGAATAGGCTGGAGTTTGCGGTCAGGTGCGTGCATGGTCACGGATCGGCAGGAAGCACTAGACCTTCGTGTTTTACCTCCAGCGCTCGTTCAGGAGCTAGCAGTTGCAGGCGCCAGGCGAGCTTCTGATCGGCAAGCTCTTTTTTGTCGTGAGCCCAAAGCCAGGTGGAATATGCCGATATTTTGGGCAGGACTTGAGGGGCTCCTGCATCGAACCAAGGGATCCTGGACGAAGAGGTTTCAGAGGACGTTGAGATCCTTGGTTTCTGGAGGACACTGGCCACAAAGTCGGCTCCACCACCATGGACTTGTCGGCTCAGCGAGGTGTCTTGTATGTGGTGATCCCGAAGGGTCCCTGAGGCACAGGGCATACGAGTGCCCGAAGCATGCAGGGCTCAGGCGTGAATGGGTTGACGACTTCCACAGGGCGAGGGCTCGCAGGGTCCGCGAATGGGGGTGCGACGAGGGGGAGAGGTTTGCGAGAGGCCTGTTCCCGTCGCCAGAGTTGGTCTTCCCCGTCGCGACCGAGGCCCAAGAGACCATCTTGTGGCACAACAGACCTGAGTCAGGGCTCCTGAGTGGCACGCTGTTCTTAGACGGTTCGGCCTTATGGGCCTCGGCTCCGTTTTTGGCCCGAGCGGGCTGGGCCATCGTGCAGGTAGATAGGTTTGGAAATGTAGTTTCGGCGGCCTACGGGCCCGTCTCATGCAGTATGTGCCCTAAGCAGAGTTCTAGAGACGCGGAGGATTACGCCGTCTCGATGCTGCGCGTTTGTGCTATGGCGCCCTTCGATGTCTTCATCGACTGCGCAGGCACTGTTGGGACTCTCCGTGGCGGCGCGGGCGCTGGATCCCAAAGCAGTTGTGGTCGGGCCCAGCTCTGGAGCCCGTTCTGGGGAGCGTTCTCAGAAGGGGACTTCCAAGTTTTTAAAACCAAGGCCCACTGCACCAGAGCCCAGGTAGATGCGGGTGTTACCACTGAGTGGGAGTGCAGAGGGAACGCCCACGCCGACAGGTTTGCGAAGCTTGGTGAAGCGGAGCACGGCGTGGGTGAGGAGCAGTTTCAGTTGTGGCATGGCTTTATGTTTTTAGCCCAAGAATCCGCCCGATGGGCGGCCTGTGTGCACGCTGAGTCCAATGGCCAGGACCACGAAGATTTGATGGAAGCGCACTGGAGGTCTCGGGGCTCTACTGCCGAGGAAGACCCAGAGACCCCAGAGGACCCCGAGCCTGTGCCCCAGGCGTGCAGCAGTGGTGGGGAGGTGGGGTCGTCGCACGGGGTGGGCGACGGGTGGGAAGAGTATGCAGACGCCAGTTTTTGGTGGCAAGGCCACAACCTGCTGGAGGCTGATGTGCTCAGTCGCACCGCCCACGTTTCTTCTGTCGTCTTCTGTTGCCGCTGTGGCACCGTATCCTCGGACGGCAAGTTAATTTCGGGTCTAATGGGGCGGTGCCCCGAGAAGGCCAAAGCTGGAGGAGTGGACCAGCTGCGGAGGATCAAGAAAGGAGAATTCCCCTCTTACCGCGCCAATGTGCGCTCGCTGAAGGTCGGGAAGCCGCATGGAGTGCTGCCGGCGACCCGCTCGAGCCTAGCCGAGGCCGAGCTGAGCCTGCCCCCAGAGCCACAGCCCGCGGCCCCAAGCGTCGGGGCCAGTGGCGGATGGGGGCGGGCTGATCATGGGGGGCGGGCCGAGGTTCTGAGGGCGTTTGGGCTGTGGGAAGGGGGAGCTCGAACTGGTCCGCGACCTCGGCCGCTCGGCCCTGCAGCGGAGCGCGGACAGCCCTGAGGAGGGCGACTCCGACGCCGAGCCATTCTGAATTGGGGCTTGACCCCGCGTTTAGCGCAAACCCATACCATACCTCCTCCTCCTCCGCCTCCTCCTCCTACTACTCTCCTCCTCTCTCCTCCTCCTCCTCCTCCTCCTCCTCCTCTCTCCTCCTCCTCCTCCGCCTCCTCCTCTTGGTCCTCTTCCTCCCCCTCCTCCTCGTCCTCCTCCTCCTCCTCCTCCTCCTCCTCCTCCTCCTCCTCCTCCTCCTCCTCCTCCCCCTCCGTCTCCTCCCTCCTCCTGCTCCTCCGCATCCTCCTCTTCCTCCTGATCCTCCTCTTCCTGTTCCTCCTCCTCCTCCGCCTCCTTTTCCTTCTCCTGTTCCTACTTCCTCCTCCTCCCTGTCTCTCTCCTCCTCCTCCCCTGCCGCCTCCACCTCCTCCTCCTCCTCCTCCTCCTCATCCTCTCTCTCCTCCCTCATCGTCGTCCTCCTCCTCCTCCTCGTCCTTCCCTTCCCCTTCCTCTCCTCTCTTACCTCCTGCCATCATCCCCCTCATCCTCCTCTTCCTACTCCTCCTCCTCATGCTCTCCTCTCTCCTCTCCTCTCGCCCTCCTCCTCTCCTCCTCCTCCTCCTCCTCCTCCTCTCTCCTCCTCCTCCTCTTCCTCATCATCCTCCTCGCCTCCTCCCCTCTTCGGTCCTCGTCCTCCTCCTCGCTCCTCCTTTCTCTCCTCCTCCTCCTCTCCACCTCCTCCTCTTCCTCTCCTCCTCCTCCATCCCTCCTCCTCGTCCCCTCCCCGCCTCCTCCTCCTCGCCGTCCTCCTCCTGCGAAGGCCGCGGCGCGGGTCCCTTTGCCGCCGCGCCCGCGCTTGCGCCCGCTCTGAGCTCCAGGAGCGTCGCGACGACACCTCCCGAGCGGGGCGCGGGAAAGCCCGGACCCCGCTCGGCTAGTCGCCCAGCTCCTCCAGCTCAGTCAGCGAGCGGCGCCCCGGCGCAGCCCGGCGCCGCAGCAGCCCGCCGCGGCAGCTCGCAGCTCGGCGGCCCGGCCGGCGCCGTCCACCCCCCGCCGCCGGGCGCGCCGCTTCCGCCGCGCTGGCGTGGGGCGCGCGCCGCGCCGCCGGGCGCCGCCGCGGCCGCCGCCGCCGCGCGGCGGTTGCCGCCGGTGCCGCCGCGCCTCCAGCCCCGCCCCGGGCAGCCGCCGCCGCCGCCGCCGCGCGTCTGCCAGAGCGCCGGCTCCGTCCGCCTGGCGGCCGCGCCCAGCTGCAGCGCCGCCCCCGCAGCCGGCGCCGCCCGCGCAGCCCGCCGCCGCTGCCCAGCGCGCCGCGCCCGCCGCAAGCGCCGCCGCCGCCCGCCGGGCGCCCGGCGTCGTCAGCTCCAGGTGCCCCTGCGCCCGGGCGCGGCGCGTGCGCCGCGCCCTGCGCGCGCCTCACCAGCAGGCCGCCCCAGCGCTCAGCGCCTCAAGGGGCGCGGCCGGGCGCGCCGCCCCAGTGGCCACACCGAGGCGTTGTGCGCCTCGGCCCGCCTCGGCCGTTGGCACCGCGGCGGCGCGCGCCATGCTCCTGGGCGCGCCGCCTCTTCCTCCTCCTCCTCCCTCCTCCTCCTCTTCCTCCCCCTCTCATCCTCTCCTCCTCCCTCCTCCTCCCTCCTCCTCCGTCTCCTCCTACTCCTCCTACTCTCCTCATCCTCCTCCTCCTCCTCCTCCTCCCTCCTCCTCCTCCTCTCCTCCTCCTCCTCTCTCCTCTCTCCTCTCTCCTCTCTCCCCTTTCCTCCTCCTCCTCCTCCTCCTCCTCCTCCTCCTCCTCCTCCTCTCTCATTATCCTTACTCCTCCTCCTCCTCCTCCTGCTCCGTCCGCCGCCCTCCTCCTCCTCCTCTCTCCTCCTCCTCCTCCTCCTCCTCCTCCTCCTCCTCCCCCCCTCCTGTTTCCTGCCTCCTGTCTCCTTCCTCCTCCTCCTCCTCCTCCTCCTCACCCCCCCCCTTCCTCGTCCTCCTCCCGCCCCCAGGGCAGAGGTCGACGGGCTGGCGCAGCGCCCGCGCGGCGCCCTGGGGGAACTTGAGCCTGCGTAAATCTACCCCTGGTCGGGGGCGTCGTGGGTGTTGTTCGCTAAACGGCCCGGGCTCGCCGCCCGGGCGCCAGTCTCAGCACTCGGGTCACCCCGCACCGAGGGAGGTCGGGGGAGGCTCATGGCGCGTGCCACCTGGCCCCCCTTGGGCAAGGGGACTTGGGGGGGTGGTCCTGGGCACCGCTAAGTCTCGCGCCAGGGGGCCCACCTGGCGGCCGAGGGTGTTCCAGAGCCCCGACCTGCAGAGCAGGCGGAGGCTTCGGCGGAGGTGGTGGGATCGCTCGGCGCAAGGGCGCCGACCTGAGGCGGCCAGAGGACCATCCTGTGGCTGAGCTGTGAGGCGACGTAAGACTTAGCATCTGTTATTTTCTGCTGGGGGCGGCAAGGCCCGCCGCAGGTTTCCCCAGGGAAAAGCAGCACGTGCTGAGGCCGCTGGCCCACCTCTCCTCGGGCGCGCCGCCGCGCGCTCGGCTGAGGTGCCGAGACCAGGGGCGCTCACTCGTGGGCGCGAGCACGCGGGTTTAAAACTCCTCCTCTTCCTCCTCCTCGTCCTCGTCCTCCTCCTCCTCCTCCTCC
>CAUYUJ010010206.1:0-5000 GCA_963575745.1 Prorocentrum cordatum
GGGTCTCTTGGGAGGCCTCTCGGGGGCCTGTTGGAGGTGTTTTTGGGGCCTCCTGGGACCTCTTGGGGGCCTCTTGGGGCCTCCTAGGGGCCTCTTCGGGCAAAGATGTCGAAATGTCGTTCGGGTCCCCCGTCTGTGCCCTCTCTTGGAGCCGTCTTGGGGGTGTATTGGGCCGTCTTGGAGGCCTCTTGGGCAGTCTTGGGGCCATCTTGGGCCGTTTGGGGGCCCTCTTGGAGACCTCTCGGGCCGTCTTAGGGCGGTCTTGGGGCGGTCTTGGGGGCCTCTTGGGGCGTCTTGGAGCGTCGGAAGCTGAAAATGCGAGAACGCCAAAAACCTTCAAAAACCAATGGAAAATCAACGAATTTTGCTTCTTGGGGCGCTTTTTGGAGGCCTCTTAGATGCTTCTTGGGCCATCTTGGAGGCCTCTTGGGCCGTCTGGAGGCCATCTTGGGCGTCGTGGAGCGATCTTCGGGCGTCTGGGGCCCCTCTTGGACCATGTTTGGGGCCTCTTGGGGCCCTCTTGGGGCGATCTGGAGCCCTCTTGGGCTCCGAAACAGAATTCCGGCATCTCTGACCCCTAGTCTGCCGGGGATCTGCGGGGGATCGCCCGGGGTACTTTTCGCTCGGGGACCCCAGGGGCCGCCCTGCGCGTGCGAACTAGAAAGACTGTTTACCTGTTACCGGAGATCTTAGCACGCCCTGGTCCGTTGGGCCGGCGAATTTTTAGGTATGTTTTGTCAATTTTGGAATATCTTTGGGGTATTTTTTTCATTTTTCGTCGAAAATCCCCCTGTAGGGGGACGCGCCCGACTTAACCCTGAGGGGAGCGCCCCAGGGGCGCAGCCCCCGGAGGCGGCGCCGGGGTGTTGAGACCGCCCCGGGCTGCTCGGGGGCCTGTTGAGGCCAGCCGTGTTGCTATCTGGGGGGGCTGCCTGTGTGCAACCCGAAACCCGAAGCCTTACGGTAGGTTTGCGTCGTGTCGACCAGCGGCGACCCCAGCGCGGACGTTCAAGGTTGAACGCCGCCGGCGACCCAGAATCGATCGATGTTGAACGATCGGACGTTGCGGCAGCGGCCGATCGTTCAAGGTTGAACGATCCCCGCGGTGTCAAAAACCAACGCTGGGGTCGGCACGACACGAACCTGCCGTACCAGTCCCCGTCCCCTGAGACCCGACGTGGCGGAACAGTTGCAACATCGCGGAAGATCACGCCTGAAGCCTCGGACCCCATCTTTTTGCAGCTTCTCTCGAGCCGGATCGATCTGTGATGGCCCCAGGGCCCGAAAGCAGGCGAAAAGGCCCGGTGTGAAATTATAGCCGGAGTGCAAAATCCCCAAACAGGGTTTTTAGACCCACTGCGGTTTCCAAGGTCGATTGCGTGCCCGTCCAGTGCAGGCGGGCATGGCATGTTGAACATGCCTCCTCCTCCTCCTCCTCCTCCTCCTCCTCCTCCACCTCCTCTTCATCCCGAGCGGCATCTCGGAGCCCAGAGTTGCGAGGATGTCTCAGGCGTAACGGGCTGGACCACCTCGCGCGCGGCATTTCGGACCCCAGAGTTGCGACGATGTCTCGGGCGAAACGTGCTGCGAGGAAGTCTCAGGCGAAACGGGCCGGACCACCTCGAGCGCGGCGTCTCAGAGCTCCGAGTTGCGGGGCCTCCTGGGGCCTCCTGGGACCTCCTGGTGACCTCCTGGGGCTTCATCCTGGGCCTCCTGTGGCCTCCTGGACCCCACCTGGGGCTTCCTGAAGCCTCTTGGGGCTGCCAGGGGGGGATATCTAACATGTGGCAGTCGGAGCCCCCCAAAATGAAGGGGGGGGGGCCACAAGAGCAGGAAAAATCAACGAATCGGCACCGGATGTGTATTAACTTGACACGTTCTGATAGAAGGCCTCATGGGGCCTCCTGGGAGCCTCCTGGGAATCTCCTGCGGACCCCTGGGGCCTGTCCTGGGCGTCCTGCGGCCTCCTGAAGCTCTCTGGAGCCTCCTGGGGCTCCCAGGGTCCCAGGGGGAATATGTAACATGTGGTCTTTGGGCCCCCAGGCTGGACCACCTCTTGCGCAGCATCTGAGAGCTCAGAGTTGCGAGAATGTCTTGTGCGAAACGGACCGCACCACAATCGCAGTCGCAGTGGCAATCACAGTTGCAGTGGCAACGGCCTTAGGATCCAATGGAATCCTAAGGATTTCTAGGGACACCTAAGGCATCCTTAGGCATCCTTAGGAATCCATAGGAATCCTCAGGAAACCTTAAGAATCCTTTGGAATCCTGATTCATATGGATTCCTAGGGATTCCTAAGGATTCCTGAGGAATCCCAAGGATTCCCAAGGATGCTGAACTATGCCTACGGATTCCTAGGGATGCCTACGGATTCCAAAGGATTCCTAGGGATTCCGAAGGATTCCTATGGATTCCTACGGATGCCTCAGCCTGCCTCAGTTTCAGCCTCAGCCTCATCTGTAGCCATTTTGGCTCAAGCCATTTTGGCTCAAGCCATCCGACTGGAGCCATTGCAGGTCAATATATTGCGTCCCAGACGGTACAGTGGCTTGCATTATGTTCTGGCAATTCTTCTGGCAGCGCCAGTGGCTACTATGGTCATGGCCCGGTGTAGCTATAATTAGTGGCACCGTGTGGTGTCAGGTTCAATTGGATGTCAGTGTCAACGCTTGGTTTGGTGGCTTCTTCGACTTGCTCCAAAAGGCTTTGGAAAAGCCTGGCAATGCCACGGTGGACGAATTCTACGCCTCGTTGTGGACGGTTATGCAGCTTAATCTAGTGGCATTTTCTTTACAAATTGCAGTGGGTTTCTTCACCAAGCATTGGCTCTTCCGCTGGCGCCAAGCTTTGACTGATGATTACGTTCGGAATTGGTACCAGCATCGCCACGTTGAAGGGGCTAGCCAACGTGTTCAAGAAGATACGTCAAGATTTGTTTCAATTATTGATCACCTTGGTGTTGATTTCATAAGATCGCTGCTGATGCTGATGGCGTTCATGCCTCTCCTCGCTGATTATTCAAGATTCATCACGACCTATCCGCTTTTCGGCGAAGTGCACAATGGACTCGTTTGGTTGACAATGTTTTGGGCAGTCTGTGGCACATTGCTGATAGCACTTGTTGGGATCAGACTTCCAGGGCTCAAGGTCCAAAGCGAATTAGTGGAGGCAGCCTACAGGAAGGAGCTTGTTCTGGGGGAAGATGACCCAGAGCGCGCGGGCATACAAGCTTGCGATTCACGTTTTGATGACATACGTACGATCAATTTTCGCATTTATTTAAACTACACGTACTTTGACGCGGCCAAATGGTGTTATTTGCATCTCGGCCATTTTATTCCTTATTTGGCGCTTGGGCCCACAATTGTGGCGGCAGGCTTCACATATGGGCAGATGCAGCAGATCATGCATGCCTTCGGCAAGGTTGAGGGATCATTCCAATTCCTGGTTCGCAGTTGGAGTCATATTATTGACTTGACAGCAATCCATACACGCTTAGCTGCATTTGAAGTTGCATCGCATGACGGCAAAGACACCGATCAAAGTACCCCGTTCAACAACACCATTGACTAGAATGTTGTCCCGGAGGTATGAGGGCAAACCCGTCGGATGCTTCAGGTGTTTATGTATACGTCCATAGTTGTATCTGCCGCTGTACAGCTGCATGAGTGTACACATGCCAATGCTTAAACCTTTTTATATA
The DNA here is from genome assembly GCA_963575745.1 of Prorocentrum cordatum. NCBI lineage: Eukaryota > Dinophyceae > Prorocentrales > Prorocentraceae > Prorocentrum > Prorocentrum cordatum. Next base: position 3,705 of record CAUYUJ010010206.1, read on the forward strand.
TACATATATATATACGTTTATGTGTACATATATTCTCGGCATCAACGGAATAAATTGCCGGATTTATGAATATTCTGGCAACATATTTTCACAGGGCCATGTGCATGCGCACGATCATTGCAATAGCAGTCAGGCGCGAGCTTGTGTGGTTGGAACCACCGCCGCTACCTTTGACAGATCACCGTTGCGTTCTCCAGCGATTCGTGGAGAGATATATGGCCGGCGGGATGCCGAATTTTTGAATATTCAGGCAACAAATTTAACAGGGCCATGTGCATGCGCACGATTTTTGCAATAACAGTCAGGCGCGAGCTTGTGTGGTTGGAACCACCGCCGCTACCTTTGACTGATCACCGTTGCGTTCTCCAGCGATTCGTGGTCCATTCGAGCGGAATGAGAGATGTATGGCCGGCGGGATGCCGGATGTATATAATATACCGGGCGTCCACGTCCCCGGGCCCAGGGGCAGCCCACTTTTCCAAAACTCCCCCACCCCCCCCCGCCCGACTTTAGTCCCCGGCGCCGGCGAGCCTATTTGAACGCTCCAGGGCGCTCCCTGCGCCTCGGAAGCCCCCCTTGGCGCCCGCAGAGGGCGCCCAGAGGCCGCCAAGACAGCCCGAGAGCGCACCAAGCCGCCGAAGATGGCCCCGTGATGGCCCAGGAGGCCCCCAAGAGGCCCACAAGAGGCCCCAAGAGCGCTCCAAGAGAATGCCAGCATAGTCGATGTTCATCGTGTTTTTTGCTGTTTTTTTGCTGTTCGCGTTTTCGGGCTTCCGACATGCCAAGACTACGCAAAAAGCCTCTAACATCGTCCCAAGAGGGCCCAAGAGGCCCCCAAGATGCCCCCAAGAGGCCCCCAAGCCGGCCCAAGAGAGCCCCCAAACGGCCCGAGAGAGGCCCAAGACGGCCCAAGAGGGCTTCAGGACGACCCCAAGAGGGACCCAAGAGGGGAAATACGAACCGGCATGTCGAGCTTTCCGCCCCAAGAGGCCCCCGAGAGGCCCCCAAGAGGCCCAAAAGAGGCCCCCAAGAGGCCCAAAAGAGGCCCCCAAAAGAGAACCTAAGCGCGCGAAGCGCGCGCGTGGTTCTAGTATATATATATATATATATACACACATCACAATTCCCCCAAAAAATCGTCCCCGCATTTTTGTTGGACTATTTTTGAACATCCCCCTGTAGAGGGGCAGGCCCGACTTGGCCGCAGCCCCTGAGCGCCCTCCGCCTCGGCCTTCGCCCACGAGCGCGCGAGGCCCCCTGCGACGCCCGAGACTGCCCGCCGAAAAGAGCGGCACG
>CAUYUJ010010206.1:7500-29793 GCA_963575745.1 Prorocentrum cordatum
GATGACGATGATACTGCTGATGCTGGCGCTGATTCTGATGCTGATGCTCATGCTGATGATGATGGCTCGTGCTGGTGCTGTTGATGGTGATGGTAATGATGGCGGCGTCGCCTCCGGTGATGCTGATGCCGATGAATGTGTTGATGATGGCAATGATGATTGTAACAGTGATTATGGTGGTGATGATGTTGAGGCTGATGATGTTGATGATGATGAAGGTGAAGATGAAGATGATGATGATGATGATGATGATGATGATGATGATGATGATGATGCTCATGACGCTGATGATTATGCTGATGCTGTTGATGATGATGAGGAGGATAACGACGATGATGATGATGATGATGATGATGATGATGATGATGATGATGATGATGATGATGATGATGATGATGATGCTGATGCTGATGCTGATGCTGATGGTGGTGGTGATGATGATGATGATGCTGCTGCTGATGATGCTGATGGTGGTGATGATGATGATGCTGCTGCTGATGATGCTGATGGTGGTGGTGATGATTATTAGGATGATGATGAGGATGAGGATGAGGATGAGGATGAGGATGAGCCTGAGGATGATGATGATGCTGATGCTGATGCTGATGATGATGCTGATGCTGATGCTGATTATGATGATGATGATGATGATGATGACGACGATTCCGATCATTATAATTAGTATGATGTTGCTGCTGATGATGATGGTGATGATGATGATGCTGATGCTGATGCTGATGCTGATGATGATGCTGATGCTGATGCTGATTATGATGATGATGATGATGATGCTGCTGCTGCTGATGATGATGATGATGATGATGATGATGCTGATGATGTCGAGGCTGCTGCTAATTCTGCTGATGATGATTGTGGAGGCCTTCCGGCCAGTGCCGCCGACCCCGAAGGCGGGCCCTCTCCTGGGACCCCGCGTGGCGACTTCCCCCGGCGGTTCTTCTAACCCGGGACCGCCCCCCCGCCGCGCCACAGGCGGGACCTCCCCAGGGACCCCCACTGGCGATCCCCACCCGGGACCCCAGGCTTTCCCGTTGGCGGACCACCCTATTTTTGGGCCCCGCCAGGACCTCGGCTGGGGGAGGTTTCGGAATCGCGCTGGGGAAAGCGTTAAGTTGGGCCTGTCCCTCTACAGGAGGAAAATTCAAAAATAGCAAAAAATAGTCTGGGGACGATATCTTCACTATTTATTAGTATTTCGTATTCTTGGGTTTTTTAGATTTTCGTCCAAAAGCCGCCTGTAGGGGGACATGCCCGACCTAAATCTGGAGGCCCCCCCCCCAAGACCCCCCTGGGACCCCTCTCCGGGACCACCCCCCGGGCGCGGGGAATGGATTCAAGGGAAAGGGCGTCCGTTCGATTCCACTCCTGTGTTGTTCATTGTTGCTTTGGCGGGGGGCGTAAGAGAAAGGGAGCCCGGGCAAACGGAACAGACGAGGACGGAGACGACGACTCCAACGGAAAAGCCCCTCACACACGTCGGCAGGGTCGTTGAATTTCCATGATGATGAGGATGAGGATGATGATAATCTGATGATGAGATGATGATGATATGTTGATATGATGCTGATTATGATTATGATGCTGATGCTGATGCTGATTATGATGATTATGATGCTGATGCTAATGATGATGCTGATGCTGATGCTGATACGGATGCTGATGCTGATGACGACGATGGCGATGACGAAGACGATGACACTGACGATGATGATCGTGATGAGGCTGTTGCTGCTGCTGATTATGATGACGATGGTGCTGATGCTGATTATGATGATGATGCTGAGGATGCTGATGACGATGATGATGAGGATGCTGATGATGCTGATGATGATGATGCTGATGATGATGATGATGGTGGTGAGGACGCGGATGAGGCTGTTGTTGGTGATGTTGGTGATGATGGAGTTGTCGATGTTCATGCCGATCATGGTGACGATGATGATGATGATGTTGAGTCTGATTATGATGGTGACCATGCTGCTGATGATGGTGATGTTGATGATTCTGATGGTGATGATGATTGTGATGATGCTGACGATGACGATGATGATGGTGATGATGGTGATGATGACGCAGTCGATGATACTGCTGCCGGTCATGATGATGATGCTTCTGCTGCTGCTGCTGCTGCTGATGATGATGATGATGATGATGATGATGATGATGATGCTGATGATGATGATGATGATGATGATCGCGATTATGCTGCTGATAATGGTTAGGGTCCTGCTGGTGATGATGATGATGATGAGGAGGATACTGATAAGTATATGAACATGCTGATGCTGATGGTGATGATGCGGAGGAGGATCATGAGGATGAGGATGATGGTGATGGTGATGGTGAGGAGGAGGAGGATGAGGATGAGGATGAGGATGGTGATGGTGAGGAGGAGAATACTGAGGAGGAGGAGAAGGAGGAGGAGGAAGAGCCCTGAGAGCCGGCAGGGGGAGCTGGAGTGGGACGAAGAGCGGGATGAGGGGAAGATGGGGAGATTGAGAAGGGCGTGGGCGAAGAGGAGGGACTTGCTCCTCTCCTCCAGCTGGATGGGATCGCTCTGTGACGTCGCCCAGTTGTTCGTTCCTACTCTGCGGCCTGGATCCCCCGAGGTGTGTTAGATTATCCTCCTCCTCATCTTTCTCCTCCTCCTCCCTCCAGTCTTTTTTGCTGGATGGGGGTAAGGAGGAGGAGGAGGAGGAGGAGGAGGAGGAGGAGGAGGAGGAGAGCGAGGGAAGTGAAGACGGCGTGTTGGAGGAGGGACCCAGACGGGGAGGGGTGTGCGGGGGAGGTGGGGGGGTGGGAACGGGGGGAGGGGAGGGGGGGGGAGGTCGGCGTCAGCGAGGTAGGGGTGGAGATGGATGGGGATGGATGGAGGAGGGGAAGCATGACAGGAAATGCATCTGATACGCAACCTCATTCATGCCTACAAGCATCTATCCCATGATACCCTATGCCTCTCGCTCTCCGATGCCGCGTCCTCAGATACTTCATGGTATCTGAGGGCCATCCCTCCCCCTCTCCCTCCTTCGCTCTCCCCCTTCGCTCTCCTCCATCTTTCGCCCCCCATCCGCCTTCCTCACCACTTCCTCACCACTTACCCCCTACCTCCTTCTTCAGCCCCCTTCTCGCCCCTCGAGTTCGGTCCTTCCTCCCTCTCGGTCCTCCTGTCTCTCCTCGCTGCTCAATTTCCAGTCTCTTCCCCTCCCCATCCGTCCCCTCACTCCCTTCCTCATGCCTCCCCCCCGTTCCTCCCACCCTTCCTTCACCCCTCACGCTCCCATTCCCTCTCCCTCCTTCCTTCGCATCGTTTCACTGACATGAGCTCAGCGCATCCAGTCCTTTGGCAATGCTGCTAGCAATAACCACTGCACGCCTTTCCTGCGCTCCGTTGTCAATGTCGGCCCAACTGGGTCACGCTCCGCCTGTCCCGCTGCCACACACCTCCTGCCCTCCACTCCCCTCTCCGGGTGCCTCATTCCTGCCCTCCCCACCCATCGGGGGTTGCTGAAGGTGTCCCTGGCCCAGGGTGCCCCCAGCTTTCCGCCGAATTCTGGAGTGCCTGGGGCCCTCTGAGCCTCGCGAGGGGTGCTCTGGAGGCCGTGGGGGCCTCCTTGGAAATCCTGGAGGCACCTTGCGCCGGGGGCACTTCTAGCAACACCCGAACCCACTATCCCAGCTGCCCCATCCTCTCCCGTCCTTCGTCGCCCCTCCCCTCCCCCTTGCCTCCCCCTCCTCCCTTCTCACGTCGGCCCCACGGCAGTGACGACGAGCACGCCGAGGACGCAGACGACGTCGACGGCGACCGACGGACCGGCGATCGACCCGTCGACATGACGCCGACGGACGGACCACGACAACAGGGCTCGAGCTGAGCGGGTCTTCGGCGATTTCGTGGACCGCTCTCGTGCTGATTCCGCTTCGCAGCAAGAAGGCAGAGCGAAAGACTCAGAACGGAAAGGAGCTCGGAGACATCACGGAAGCAACAGGACACAGTTTGTATCTTCAGCCTTCAACGAAAAGTACTCTTCAGCTCGAGCCCTACACGACAATTACTGCGACCAGCGACCAATGAAGGGCCGATGTTCCACCACCACCACCACCACCACCACCACCACCACCACCACCACCACCACCACCACCACCACCACCACCACCATAGGTCGGAGAGGGAGGAGGCGGAGGAGGAGGAGGAGGAGGAGGAGGAGGAGGAGGAGGAAGATGAGAGAGGAGGAAGAGGCGGAGGAGGAGGAGGAGGAGGAGGCGGAGGAGGAGGAGGAGGAGGGGGAGGAGGAGGAGGAAGAGGCGGAGGAGGAGGAGGAGGAGGAAGAGGCGGAGGAGGAGGAGGAGGAGACCTCCCCCGTCCTACCCATGGTAGTGGTGTTTGGAAAATTCGCCCATCGACGGCCGGCGACGACAGACCGGCGGCGGCGGCGGCGACGACGGCCCGCCGAGATCCTGCGGGTCCGCCTGGAGGTGGCGACCGAGGCCTCCAGCCCAGCCGCCCGGCGCGCGCCGCCCTGCGTGACGCCGTCGAAGTCGTCGTCGTCGTCGTCGTCGTCGTCGTCGTCGTCGTCGTCGTCGTCGTCGTCGTCGTCGTCGTCGTCGTCGTCGTCGTCGTCTCGTCGTCGTCGTCGTCGTCGTCGTCGTCGTCGTCGTCGTCGTCGTCGTCGTCACCTCCCTCGTCATTGTCTTCGCCTTCGTGAGGCGGGGGGAGGCGGAGGGGGGAGGGGAAGGGGGAGGGGGAGGAAGAGGTGAGGGCGAGTGGGGAGGTGGATGAAGGGAGGTAGGGGAACAGGAGTTCGGAGGTGGATTCGGAGGAGGAGGAGGAGGAGGATCAGAAGAGAGTGAGGGAGGGAAGGAGTGGGAGGAGGGAGGAGGAAGGGAGGTAGAAGGAGGGGTGTAGAGGGTGGAGACGGGAGGAGGGAGAGGGAAGGGGGGGAGGTAAGAGAGAGGGTAGGAGGGAGAGAGAGGATGTGTGAGGAGGAAGCGCTGCGATGAGAATGGATTTAGCGGGTCTCAGAGGGTCCCGAAGACGTATTCTTGCGGGTTGTCGGAGTTCTGTGAGTTTCGTAGCAGGAAGGAGGATGATGAGTAGCAGGTAATCGGTGGCGTTCTATGGTTTCTGGTTGTTTCCAGATGCTCCCCATATGCTGATGGCGGCTATCCGAGGTATGAGGGACACCGAGGGGAGGGCTGGAAGGGGGAGCGAGGATGTGGAGGGTGAGGAGGTAGAGAAGGAGCAGCAGCTCAAGAGGTGGAGCATGATGGGGGAGCAGAAGGAAAACGGCTGGAAGAGGAGGGGAGGAGGAGGAGGAGAGGAGGAGGAGGAGGAGGAGGAGGAGGAGGAGGAGGATGAGGAGGAGGAGGACGAGGACGAGGAGGGGGAGGAGGAGGAGGCGGAGGAGTTGGCGGAGGAGTTGGCGGAGGAGTTGGCGGAGGAGGAGGAGGAGGAGGAGGAGGAGGAGGAGGAGGAGGAGGAGGAGGAGGAGGAGGAGGAGGAGGAGGGGGGCCGTAGCCATTCTGGTTCAAGTCTCACGGAGCTAACCTCCCGTGGGTCCCGACTCCCGAGGCTCGAGGCTGAGGTGGAAGGGCAGCCCCTTCCTCAGGCCTGGCTGCCTCAGTCTAGCGCTGTGAGGGCTCCTGGCGAGCTCAGTCTTTCGTCCCTCGGCGCACCGAGGAAGCTTCCAGCGAGTCCCCAGGACTGCAGATGAAACAGAATGGTGGAGTGGAACCAGCGGTCCTGCCAGGGCCCAAGGAGCCATGTTGGGGCTGCGCGTGTGGGAGAAGCAGCAATTGGGCGAGCAGGGTTCGCTGTGCCTGCGGGGCGAGTGCGCCGCGCAGCATCATCGATCGTGCCCGCCAGAATGCCAAAAAGTTTCAGAACGAACGAGGGCCGAAGCCTGGACCACACCCGCAGCCAGGGGGTGTCTGGGCCGAGCTGCTCGAGAGCACGAACCAGTCGATTGCGAAGCTCGCCAACTCCGTCCAGCTCTTGCTCAAGGGGCAACCGAGTGTGGGGGGAGCGCCTTCGATGGCGCCTTCAGGCGGAGGGGCGAGCCAGGATGCAGGGGGCGCTGGCCCAAGCCAGGCCGGCAAGCTGCGGGGCCGCATCGTGATGCTCGGCAGAATGGCGAAGGAGCTGGAACCTGAGGCCGACAAGGATGATATCGATCGCTTGCGGCAGAAGCAGGTGGCAGCGCAGAAGGAGCTCCAGGGTTCCAAGCCTGCGTTCGCACAGCACACGAACGCGGGTCACAAGCTCGCGCAGCTCGAGGCGAAGCAAGCTACGCTGGAGCAGAAGTTGGAAGCACATCGCAAGGCCATTCAAGAGGCGCGCGAAGCCGAGAAGACTATGCAAACCCAGCTGGGCGAGCTCAAGGGTAAGGTCGAGGAGGACCGCAAGGAGCTGGTCAAGACCATGCCTGCTGGAGTGGCCCAGTGGAGTACCGACCAGCTGGACAAGGCAGAGCTCGAGAAGCAGCCCGAGGCCAAGGCCATGCTCGAGTCGGAGGCCTGGGCGAAGTTCATGGACATGCTCAAGCTCACTGGTGTCCCTCCGCCAGTTCCAGCTGCTGGGCCTGTTCCTCCTGCTGATGATCCAGGGCACACTGGGAACTGCAAGCCAGTGCCAGACCTGCACGAGGACATGGACCTGGAAGAGGTTGGTCAGCTCTGGGAGGAGCACCAGGGCGAGAAGCGCGCGTTCCTGGACAGCCTGGCCAGCCTCGAGCTCAAGCGACAGAAGCGTGGGTAGCAAGGCCATGGTCATGCTGGACCTGCTGGAGGTGCTGGAGGGCGTGGAGGCGCTGGGCGGCTGCTGCTTCCCCCCGGCGGCCCCTCTGGTCCCACCTAGCCCTTCGGGAGGCGCTGAAATGGGTGAGGTGAGGCCGCCAGGGGACACGGAGGGTTCGTACCAGGCCTCGGACAAGTTCGGCGTCCTCACCCCTGCGGGGCACCCTCTGGGCCCACCCTCCCCCTGCGCCCCGCGCGAGCAGCCAGGGGGCACTCGGGCGCGCGCGGGGGGCGAGGCTCCCGCGGGGCAAGTCGAAGTCGCATAGGTTCGAGCTCTACTTCGCCAGCATCACCAGTCTCGGCCTGCAAGGATGGGTATGCATCAAAGAGGTCGAGGAGGAACGGGTCTCGTGCAAGAGGGACCTCAGTCTTTTCGGTTTTGTGGGCCATGATTTGTCAGGCAGCCGGTTGACGCAAGCGGCAAAGAAGCTCAGCAAGTTCGGCCGGGGTGGAGCCTCCGTTCCAGCGACCCCGACCATCAATGGAGGGAAGCATAATGGTGGAGTGCTCCTTCAGGCTAGAGTAGGACTTCAAAGTTGGCCCATCACGGATTGCCGCAAGAAGCTGCACCAGCGACCTGAGCACGCTGGAGAGAGGACGCAATGGACAGGACAGGTTGTCAGATTCGAAGGGGGCATCGAGATCCTCTTCGTCGCGGCGCACTTCGTTGTGGACGTCGGCCTCGCGGACAGCAACCTGGTGATGATGGGTGAGATTGCCAGCCTGGTCACCTCAACGGACAGGCCGTTCATGGGTGATTGGGACATGACGCTGGGGGAGATCGGGCCTGCGGGGTGGGGCACTTACCTACGCGGCAAATGGGTGGCGCCAGGAGACCACCCAGCGGGGGGGAGGCTCATTGATTACATGATGATCTCCGAGAATCTGCAGGGGGCGCCCACCCTGGAGTGGGACATGGATGGCCCGCGGGCGGCACCACGCAACGGGGCCAGAGCAAAGCTCGACAAGAAGGCATTCAGGCACCACACCTATCAGCATCACGATGGGTATGAAGGGGGCCGGACAAGCCCTGGGAAGAGCACGTCGAGGCGATCCAGGTGGTGAAGAAGGATGCGATGAAGGATGTCAGATTCCGAACCCTGCCAGAACAGAACCGGGAGGTCTCGGAGGCCTACATGAAATTCGCGCTGGCGGCGGAGCATCTGCTTGCGCAGCGTGGCGCGGCGACGGACTACCAGAGGGCCGCCACACGCCGTGGGAGACCAAGATAGTCAATGTTGTGGAGCCGAAGCCGCCTGGGTGGATGAAGGGTTCAGAGGGCCTTGCGAGATGGATGGCGCTAGAGGCCAGATTCAAAGTGGTGTTGGGCGTCCTTGGGAGACAGAAGAAGGCCTTCCTGGTGAACCGAGCATGGGAGAGCATGCTCAAGCAGGCACGGCGCTGCCAGACCGTCGAGGGCGCGCTGCACGACGAGGGCAGCCAGTCTGTGCTCGCTGAGATTTTTGCACTAGGGCCACCGCCTGCTGCCACTGCTGCCGTTCTGGGGAGGATCGGGGGGGAGCGGGGTAGGGCGGTGGGGGGATGGGAGCGTAAGCTGAGCAGAGGCCAGTTCCACAGGTTTCAAGGAATGGGTCATCAACAGTCTTAGGGTTGGGGCAGGTGCCCTGCACAGGTGGACCAAGTCTTGGGGCAAGGAGGATTCCAGGCTGGCCCGTGAGTATGACTGTTGCCAGCGCGTCATCCGTGAGCCGCTCAGAATTGTTGAAGCGAAGGCTGAGTATTGGTCCAAGTTCTGGCGCCCGAGGGACCCTGAGGGACACGCCAGAGGGAGACCTCGAGAGGAACCCTGGTGGTCCGAGTTCAGGTAGCCAGCGCGAGCTTATTTTGAAGACTCCGAGCCTCTCTCAGGCGACAAGCTGGGGGGGGGGCGCTCAAGGCCTTTAGGGGCACTCAGTAGGCATGGGGCTCGATTGCCAGAATCCTCGATGGTGGGCCCAGGTCCCAGCCGAGGGGCCCCAGCAGCTGTTGCAGATATTTCAGCACGTTGAGCATAGTTTAGAATGGCCAGTGCAGGTTGAGGATAATGTTGTTGTTGAGCTAAACTACAAATCGGATTCTGCGGACCGACCGATAACGCTCACGCAGGCATTGCACAGAACCTGGTCGGTGCTGCGCAGAGGGGAAGTCGCCAAGTGGGCTGAAGAGGGGGGTGAGTTTTGGGATCGGGCGGTGCGGGGGGGCTCCCCACTTAGAGCGGCCCTCTTGCGTCAGCTGCGTTTGGAAGTTGCCGGTGTCCAGGGGTTTCCTTGGCTGGAGATCCTCTGGGGGCTGGAAAAAATACGATCACCTTCAGTGTGGGGAGATTCTCAGGCTTGTCAAAATTGCGGGGTGCCCCATGGGCCCTTTTTTTCTGGCCATGCAGATCCGCTTCAGCCCTCGGAGGCTGCGAGCCGAAGGGGGCCTGAGTGAACTCATCGTTCATTTTAACGGGCTGCTTGCTGGATGCAATCAATCGGTAGATATTTCGCGGGTTTCTCTGTGGGAAATCTTTCACGATCTTCATTCCAAGTGCAGGCCGCTGCAGCTGGGCACCTGGGTAGACGATATGTCCCAACGTGTGTTCGGGCACAGCCAGTTTGTCCAGGCGCGTTCTGTGCAAGTTGCCTCGGCGCTCGTGGAGAAATGCACGGCCAGCGGTCTTGTTGTTTCAGGTAAAAGTACAATTGTGACCGGCCCGCCAGAGCTCGGAGAGAAAGTCGCAAAAGGCCCTCAAGGCCAGAGGAATTAGGCTCCAGACCTCGCAGCGAGTTAAGGATTTGGGGGTGGACGGGACGTCGCGTCGTCGTTTGGTGGGGACGATGACGAAGAGACTCACGACTGCTAGAGGCAGGAGCGGCATGATCGCCCAAGTAGCTGAGGCCAACCCGCAGGCTGCAAAGCAAGGCAAAACAGGCTTCCTCCCCCAGGCTACCCGGGGATTTGAGGGCATGGGTTTGGCGCCGTCAACGCTGCACAAGCTCCGAGCCCAGGTGTCTGGGTTGACGGGGGTTCGACGTGAAGGAGGCTGCGCCACGAGCCTTACCTGGCGCTCTCGTCCAAGCAAGACCCACTAGTTTTTGGACGCACGCAGATTTTTCAGACATGGGTAGATATGCTACCCGCTATCGTTGCTGGCGCTCGAGCGCCACTGAGCCTTGCCTGGAAAAAATAGTGGAATGATTTAAGACAGGCCAAGTCCAGATGGGGGAAAATCAAGGGCCCCATGGGGGCCGCCGTCGCCAATTTGCTGGATCTCGGCTGGGAAGCTCCCGATCCGTGGCTCTGGATCGACCCTTCGGACCAAGAGGCCTTTGATCTGTTAGAAGGAGACGCGGACCGTCTCCTTGAACTCGCGCTAGTGTGCGCAGTCGAAGCCCAGCGCTGGCAGATGGCCAGCACGCATTACCATGGGGGCGGGGCGGAGTTGGGGGGTGACCTTACGGTGGCTCTTAAGCGTTTGAGCTGGCTCAGAAGCTGCAAGGAATATGACAAGGCTGCGGTGCTCCAGATGGTGCTCACTGGGGCACCGTGGCCTAACTCCAGGAGGTTCGGGCTGGATGGCAGGAAGGGGGGGAGCGGAGGCCGCGAGGCAAGGAGAACCAGGGACCCAGGCCCAGGACTCGGCCTCCCTCCTCCAGGCAGCAGGCGAGGCGATCAGCAACGTGGTCGACCCTCCCTCTGCCAGTGCTGTTTCACCGGCGGCGGATGATTTCGACCGCATGTGTGACCTCGCTGCGCAAGAGGACGAGCTGTTTTGCCAGCCAGGTGGAGAGTCTGAGGATTGGGGATTGGAGCACCCTGTTCCGCCCACTGCTGGCCCCGCCCCAAGGACCCCAGCCTGCCCCCGCCGTGGAGCCCTGGGGGAAATACTGTTTCACCAAATGTGGGAATGCCCCAAAAATGCTGGCGTCCCTGGGGCCCACCCTGAGTTGCTTGAGCAAGCTCGAGAGGGAGTTGTGGGGGGCCCGATATTTTGGCTCCGCGGGCTCCCACCCGCGCCATGGACCCAGGAGATAGCTGATGCCGTTATTGAGGTTGCTCCCGCGTTCTCGGCCTCCCTGCAGGAAGGCCCGTTGCAGTTGGTGGTGGTGGTGGTGGTGGTGGGCGGGGGGGGGCGTGGCTGGGTCGGACGGGTCGGGGGGCAACTGTTCGTCTGAACCGCGACTGCGGCGCTGCGCCTGGGTTTTTAGTGCGATCAGAGATTTCCAGCCGGCGGCCTGGGGTAGGGGACCCCTCCCAGGTTTTAAGCAGACAGTGCCGTGTGCCGAACTGCGGGGGGCGCTGGAGGTGCTCAAGAACACTATAGGTGACGTTGACCTGGCCGTCGATAGTGCGTGTGTGGTCAAGGCTTTTTGGAAGGGCCCAGGCCATCGTCACTCTGTCAACCGTTTTGCCCGGAAAGAGTTCTGGCGTTTGGTTGCAGGTCGAAACGTCAGAATGATTAAAGTCAAGTTCCATTCCAGGCCCGAGGAGGTTGGTGAAACCCTCTGGCTTGTCAACGGGGCGGCGGATGCTGGGGCAGAGGAGAGTGCGCGCCAGTGCCAGGCCCCGGCAAATCTTGTCGGCCGCTTGCTCGAGGCCGACCGCCTCGCCCATCAGGTCCAAGAGCACTTGCTAGCCGTGGCCCACAGCGTCGCCACCGAGGCGCGTGCGCTGCATGGGCCCTCTTCCCGTGCCGCCAGGGTAGCCCAGCAGGAGGAGCGGAGGAGGGCGGAGGTGGCGGCGGCGGAGGAAGCCCGCCGCAGGACCACCCATGCCCCGCACCGCGACCGCCAAGGTTGGCGTTGTTTGGAGTGCGGGACGAGGGCCGAGAGAGGGCGGTTGGTGGAGTGGTCGGGGGGGGGATGCTCTGGACGGCCCGAGTCCCTGCGCCCGTCTCACCGTCTGAACCTCACGAGGGGTGTGTTTTGGTGTGAAGTTTGTGGAAGTTGCGGGGTCCGCTCTCGAGGGGGTACGGGCCCCGTTAAAGTGCAGAAGCTGACCAGGCCCTGCGAGCCCAGGACTCGGGGAGAGAAGGGGGGCTCGAGTGATCAGGAACCTGGCCGCGGGACTTCTCCCACCAGGACAGAAGTCCTGGCCAGACGAGTCCGGGGAGACTCGTTGGTTCATTTGAATCCAGTTTTCGTTTCGTTCGCTCGCCGCGCCTTATTCGAGGAGCTCGCGGTGGATTCCCGAAGAAGAAGAGGAGGAGGAGGGGGGGGATAGGAGGAGGAGGAGGAGGAGGAGGAGGAGGAGGAGGAGGAGGAGGAGGAGGAGAGGAGGAGGAGGAGGAGGAGGGAGGAGGAGGAGGAGGAGGAGGAGGAGTAGGAGTAGGAGGAGGGGGAGGAGGAAGACGAGGCGGATCAGGCATCAGGTAATCATACGACGGGGGGCTGGGATTGTCAGATGAGGAGGAGAGGGAGGCGGAGGAGAAGAGAGATTGGGAGATGGGAGGAGAAGGTAAGCGGGGTCCAGGAGGAGAGCGGGAAGGTTTTGGAGAATGATGAGGAGGAAGAGGAATGCTGGGGGGAGGAGTTGAACGAGGAGAAGGGGGAGGAGGACGTAGAGCAGGAGGCCCTTCCTCCTCGTTGCTCAAAGACCTGAATTCTTGATCCCTGAACCCTCGATCCCTCAAAAGCATCGCTCCCCGATTCCTCGAGCCCCGTTGCCAGAATCCTCCTGGCCTCATTTCCCGTTCCTCGGTCCTTGATTCTGGAGGAGAACGCGGAGCTGAACATCCCACGGTCGCAGATGAAACACATGCTCGCGGTCCAGGCTCCCTGGGGGGGGGGGGCGGGTGTTGCTGGCTGCTTGCGTCGTCGTCGTCGTCATTGGTGTATCCGACGCCGATGCCGCTGGACGTTTGTATGTTCGCCGTCAGAGGAGGCGAGGGCGAAGGAGCAGAGCAGCACGGCCGGACAGAGCAGCAGCCGGCAGGGAGGCGGCGCGTGCCCTCATGCCCCCGGCAGTGCGCCGTGCCCGAGCAGCGAGACCTGTGCGGTGTGAGGTGAGAGCGGCATTCGGCAGAGGCGCCCGGCAGGTCGCCGAATGGCCATCCATCATACGGGCGGGCATGACGGTCAGCCTGGGCGTGCCACGGGGCACGGCCCGAGCCTCCTGAGGTTGGAAGGGCCATGTCCACGGGCATGCCCACGCCGGCCTGTGTTCTCCTCGAGGCGCCCGGCAAGGAGGAAGAGGAGGAGGAGGAGGAGGAGGAGGAGGAGGAGGACGAGGAGGAGGAGGAGGAGGAGGGCGAGGAGGAGGAGGAGGATGGTGAATGGGGAGAATGGATGGTAAAGCCCACGCGCTGGCGGCCTTGCTGGCAAGGTCGCTGCGGCTGGCTGGCACTGGTATCACGGCGACTGGCACGATCTAGGAGGGCCTTCGGGGGCGCGAATTGGCCACGCGAGGAGGAGGATGTGTCAGGTATAGCCAGGGCACCAGGTGAGGGGACCCGGTTCGTAGTAGGGCCCCAGGGCTCCTGAATTGGCCAGAATCACTAAACCAGGTCTGCCGTAGCTGGTGTTTTTCGGGTGTCGGCTGATCTGGTTAGTGGAGAGGGGCCTGCGGGGCGCCCCCCAGTACACGTCACTAAACCAGGTCCCACTAAACCCAGTTCTGCCAACGCCGAATGTGGTGTTTCCGGGATTCTCGCGGATTTCTCGGGTCGGCGCCGAGGCCCCCCCTCATTGTTTCGCAACGTTCCGCGTTGGGGTCAAGGAGGTGCACAGCTGCGGAAGTGGTTTTGGTTGCGATGGGCGATGGACATGAACAAGCTGTAGCTGAACGTGCGGTGGAACAGTTCAGTGCGTAGGCTCGGAAGCGTCGTGTGTGGTGTTTTTGTCAAGAGTTTGTCACGGAGCTGTCCTACGACATGGCCCACCATGGGGAGCGATGACGAGGTCAGGCGGTCAACGAATGAGGGCGGATAGGGGGCTGGGGGGAAGAAGGACAGGGGAGCGAGCGAGGAAGGAGTGAGAAGGAACGAGAGAGGCACGAGGGATGCATGGGAGGCAGGAGTGGGAAGGGAGGGATGCTGAGGGCTGCGACAGGCAGGATGAGCGAGGAGCGAGGCGGCGAGCAGCAGAGGGCGAGAGAGAAGGGCTGGAGGGAGGAGGGCCGAGGCAGAGGAGGCAGCGGCGAGGAATCGGGGGGGCAGGAGGACGAGCCGGGAGGCGAGGAATCGGGGGGGCGAGGAATCGGGGGGGGGCGAGGAATCGGGGCGGACGAGCCAGGAGGCGGGCGGGGGAGGCCAGGCCCAGCGCGGAGGCTCCGGGGGATGGACGACGACGACGCCGCCGCCGACGACGACGACGCCGCCGCCGACGACGACGACGACGACGCTGCCGACGACCACGACGACGACGAGGACGCCGACGACAACGACGGCGACGGCGGCGGCGGCGGCGACGACGACGACCTCCGCGCTCCGCAGAACGAGACGCGCGAGGAGCGCCCGCGCCCCCCCCCGGCGCCCCATCGCGCCGCTCCCTCGCCGCCGCCGCCGCCCTCGGCCGCCGTCGCTGCCGTCACGCCCCGGGGGGAGCGGGTGGCACGGGGCGCGGACGTCGGGCGCCTGCGGACAGAGCTCGCGGCGGGGAGTTTTTCGCCGTCTTCGGCCCTATGGTCAGGAGCGAGAGAAGGACGTACACGTACATGAATCCACGCTGGTTTCGAGAGTACGCATTGCCCGGATGTTCGTATCACGCGGCCAGTCTCGCGGATCGAGGGGCCGTGTTCATGTACATAGCTGGGCGCGTACGTCCTTTGTGGGCTCCCTATATGGGGGGCCCTCGCCGGGCCTCGGGGCGCGAGAGGGCGCCGCGGCCGTCACTCTTGCGGGTCCAGGTCCGTCGGTTTACTTTTTTTCACTAAGGGGAGGTTTACAAAAGGGATGTTTGTCCACAGCCGAGTTTTCGGCCTCCGAGGGGGCCCTCGCCGGGCCTCGGGGCCGTCTAGGAACGACTCGGGATGAGAAGCCAGTCCAAGGGAAGTGGCCGGGAGGTCGGGGGCCCGTGTCTCGAAAAAGTCGGGACGTCGGATGTCTGGGGGCCCGGACGAGGATAGGATAGGGCCGATCCAGAGCGTTCTTGAACGCTCTTGGAGTTTTCTTGAACGCTCTGAGAAGGCCGCGGCGCCCGAGACATCCTCCAGAGCCGCCGGATCTGAGAGATTCTCTCTCCTCGTCTGGGTCCCATATCTTCGACGGCACGATTTCGAAGGTTGACATACCTCCTACCCTGACACGTCGATTAGCGACTTGGCCGCTTTCGGTGCGCGAGAGTGCGCCGCGGCCGTCACTTTTGCGGGTCCAGAGCCGTCGGTTTCGGTCCCAGGCCGTTTTCACCAAAGGGCGGTTTCCTAAAGGGAGGTTCGTCCACCGCCGACTGTAAAGACCCTCCAAGACATCCCGCTCCCCATATCTACTCCTGTGTGCTACTGCTGTGCCGTGGCTTGCTGCCGCTGCGGAGACAGAGAGCGAGTTCGTACGGGGTGTGTTCGCCATTCGGAGAAAGTGCGATCAACATCGGGAGGCTTTCGCCGACGATCTCTTGCAGGCGCAGAAGGGAGCCCCGTGGCATCGATCAGGAGAGCGACGGCGGGGGCGACGGACGAGCGGCCGACGTCAGGCGAGGCGTCCGGTGGCAGACCCGGGACGGCGGGAGGCGTCCAGCAGTGGCGAAGCGTCCTGGCGTCCCTATAGGCCCACCAAGCAATGTTCTAAGGACCTTTTGTGGTTCCCACGAAACGTGCTTAGAACACTTCTGGCTGGGACTGTCTTGTTGCAACACATCGGGTTTATGTTCTGAGAGCGTTGTTTTTGTGCTTAGGGCATTTCTGGGGTCTGATATGATTGGTAGGCCAATAGAAGCGCCGGGACGGTTGGTCTCTGCTCAAAGACGGCGACGGTCGACGGACGACGTGAAAGATACGAAGGGACGACGGCTTGGACGAAGGACCCCGGATCTCTGACGGCATATTTTTTTCCAGCCCAGCGGACTGTGGCCGTTTTCAGGCCTCCCGGGGCCATCCCACCTGGATCTGGGGCAAACACCTGCCCCCGGCGAGGGGGGGCGAGCACCTCCCCTCGGGGCAGGGGGCCTGGAGCTCCGAGCTCCTCGGGGCCGCGGGGTGAAGAAATCACGTCCTCGGACGTCTGGGAGGAGCAGGCAGAGCTGCTCACGGTCCGAGTCGCTCCGTTCCGACCTCCAGGCTTCGGTTTCGGTTTCGACCCGACCCGACGCCGCACCGATTCGCTCTCCAGCCCGAGCGGGCCCAAGCAACCCGATGCCGATCCGATCCCGCGACGGAAGTTCGGGCTAGCTCCGCGCCGTTGCCGATGCGGTCCGGCTTCGCGGTCCGACCCAGTTCAGGCCTGGCAGGAGCAGAGGACGGCGGATGCGGAGAAATTCAGGAGGGGGAAAAACACACAGACACAATTAATCGTCCACTCCCAGAAAATATAGGAAAATATGGGAAGTGGGGGGGAAGACAGAAACCCAGAAAATATGGGAAAATATGGGGAATATTTTTATTTGTGTGTATTTATTTGTGTGTCCTGGGGCCCCTTCAGAAATGAAAGATGGATATCAGGGGCGGGGGTCTGGAGCCGACTTTGGAGAATTGGCGTCGGCTTCAGAGGAGGAGCAGCAGTTTACCACCCATCGGTCGTTGAAAGTGGGCAGTTTATGAATCCCAGATTCCAATCTACTTGAAGCGCCTTCCTCATTCAATGATCGAGTGGTTCCACCTTTTCCGTCCTCCTTGGGGGGCGGGCGGACACCCAATCTACTCCCAGCGCCTTCCTACTTCTAATGTTTCGACCTACTTCTTCCGACTGGTGGGTGCACAACACAGCCGGGGACCGGGTCCAGGTGATCGTTGATGTTGAACATTCATTGCTTTGCCGATCGGCGCGGGCTTTCGCACCCCCCCCCTCCCCCCCATGGAGTAGATCTTGTCGGTTTTTGGCGCCTGTGTCGGGCAGCGGAGCCTTCCCCAAAGGACGCACTGCTGCAAACAGCCGCATCAATGCAGAGGTCTGGAGCCAGACGCCCCCCCTCCGCCCACTGCCGGGGCGCCGAATAAGGCCCCCGCTCGCTTGGCCCGGCCCGCCTCGCCCTCTCCCTCCCGTCGATCCCCTTCGTTTGTCTGTCCCTGCGTGGGGCCCTCTGCGGTGCAGTGAGGGAGATGGCGACGACGACGACAACGAGAGGAGAAGGAAGAAGAGGAGGAGGAGGAAGAGGAGGAGGAGGAGGGATACGAAACGCCGAATAAGCGCCGAATCAGAAAACCCTCTCGCGCGTCCCATGGCTGCTCCCCGAGGCCGCGGCGGGGCGGCGGGGCGGCCGCGCCGTGAGGAGGTCGTCGTCGTCGGCTTCGGCGGCGTCGGCGGCGTCGGCGTCGGCGTCGGCGTCGGCGTCGGCGTCGGCGTCGGCGTCGGCGTCGTCGTCGTCGTCGTCGTCGTCGTCGTCGTGGTCGGCGGCGGCGTCGTCGTCGGCGTCGGCGGCGGCGGCGTCGTCGTCGTCCCCTGCGGCGGCGGCGGCGGCCACGACGCTGCGGCGGCGGCCGCCGCCGCGCCCTGCGGCAGGAGCAGGACCGCCTGCGCGCTCTGCTCATCACGCCCGAGGCCGCCCCGCCCCGCAGGGGAAGGCCCTTCGGCGACGGCGGCGACGACGACGACGACGGCGACGACGACGGCGGCGGCGGCGGCTGCAGCGGCTGCGGCGGCGACGGCGGCGACGACGGCGACGACGACGACGGCGACGACGACGACGACGACGACCTCCTCACGCGCAGCCGAGTGCCGCCCTGCAGCGGCCTGGGGGAGCGGCCAGGGGAACGACGACGACGGCGGCTGCGGCGGCGCCGACGTCGGCGGCGGCCGCGGCGACGACGGCGACGGCGGCGACGACGACGACGACGACGACGACGACGGAAGCGGCGGCGACGGCGGCGACGGCGGCGGCGACGGCGGCGGCGACGGCGGCGACGGCACATCAGAGGATGAAGAGGTAATGGTCTCGCTGCTCGTCCTGGAGATCCGTTCGTCGCCACGGCTGAGCTCTCCTCTGATTTTTTGGCAGAGCGCACCACGAGGGAGGTCCCGGGAGCGGCGGTACCGGTACCGTGATGTCCCCCCAGAGGGCCGCGACGACGGCAGCGGCGACGCTGGGGGCGGCGTCGACGACGACGACGCTGACAGCGGCGACGGGTGGTGTCGCAGAGATGACGAGCGTCGTCGGCGACGCTTCGAGCGCTTCGGGTTGGTGGCGCGGAGCGAGTGAGACGCCCCGCCTTCGGGCATGCCCCCCTACGGCATGCCCCCCTCCAAACCATCTGTTCGGGACCATGCTTCTCGCGGGGCGCGCCCGCCTCGACGCCGGCCCCGACGCCCTCCTTGCCGATCCTCTCCTCCGCCTCCTCCTCCTCCTCCTCCTCCTCCTTCTGCCCTCCTCCTCCTCCTCAGGGCGCCCAGCACCTCCGCCACCGAGAGGCCAGTCGCCAGGGCCCTGCCGACGACCTGAGCCGCGCAGGGGTCCAGCAGCTCCCTCCACTGGCTCCACACGGCCTGCCTCCGAAGCGCGCACCGCCCACATCCGACGGCCCGCGAGCTCCCCGAAGAACTCGCCGAACTCCTGCGCGGAGTAGCCGAAATCACCGAAAAGCCGCCCGCTCCAATTTTCCCCAACCATCCTGTGGTCTTGGGCCCTCGTTTTGAAGAGACAGCGCCCCGCGTCCACTCCCCCATTCCTCATCTCCCCTCTCCTCCTTCCTGCTGCCACATCGCCTGTGCCCTCCGCATGTGTCTGTTTCGGCATAGCCCTCACATTTTTCGTGGCACCATAGGGAGCTCCACCGAAGGCCCCAGTGGCAGCGCCCACATGGCACCACCGCTCCCAATTTGGCATAACCCTCAGACGTTTTGTGGCCCCACGGGGAGCTCCACCGAAGACCCTAGTGGCAGCGCCCGCATGGCACCACTGCACCGGTTTCAACACACTCCTCACACGTTTCGTGGTCTATAAGGAGTTCCACCGAAGGCCCTAGTGGAAGCGCCCGCATGTCACCACTGCACCCATTTCGGCACACCACATGCAAGGTTCGTGGCTCCGTAGGGGTTCCACAGAAGGCCCCAGTGGCAGCGCCCACATGTCACCACACTCTTCACATTTCGTGGCCCCACAGGGGGCTCCACCGGAGTCCTCAGTGGCTGCGCCCGCATAGCACCACCGCACCTGTTTCGGAATACCCTCACACGTTTCGTTGCCCCATCGGGAGTTCAACCGAATGTCCCAGTCGCAGCTTCTGCCTAGCACCCGTTTCTGCACACCCCGCACATGTTTCGTGACCCCAAGGGAGCTCCACCAAAGTCCTCAGTGGCTGCGCCCGCATGACACCACCGCACCCGTTTCGGCATACCCCTCGCACGTTTCGTGGCCCCATCGGGAGCTTAATCGAATGCCCCAGTTGCAGCGTCCGCCTGGCACTCGTTTCTGCACACTCCACATGTTTCGTGGCCCCACAGGGAGCTCCACCAAAGTCCCCAGTGGCTGCGCCCGCATGGCACCACCGCGCCCGTTTCAAGACACCCGTCGCACGTTTCGTGGCCCCACCGGGAGCTCCGCTGGAGGCCCCAGTGGCACCGCCCGCATGGCGCCACTGCACCTGTTTCGGCACACCCCTCGCACGTTTCGTGTCCTGCCAGAACTCCGTCGAAAGCGGTCGGTACCCACAACGCGGCATTCACGATTGCATTTGGTTGGACCAGGATCCTTCCTGGAGCGACGGATCTTTGGGTGGCCCTTTGGCTGCGCCGCTTCGGCGCTCTTGCCGACTTCGGAGTCCTTGCACGCCTGCTCGCCGCCCCGGGCACCAGGGTGCCGCCCCACGCGGGTGGTGGTGGTGGTGGTGGTGGTGGTGGTGGTGGTGGTGGTGGTGGTGGGAGGAGGAGGAGGAGGAGGAGGAGGAGGAGGAGGAGGAGGAGGAGGAGGAGGAGATCTTGTACAGCTTATGTTTAAAGGGAACATGTATTCTCCCAGATGGAGCCCCGAATCGGCCGGCCAGGTGGCGAACCAGGAGTCTATTTACGATCGGGGAATCATGTTTTTCAAGGTGAAGTTGAGGCCAAGGAGGGAGGAGGGAGGAGGTGGGAGCGAGAAGAGAGGATGGAGGGAGGAGAAGGAAGAAGTCGGGTTGACCCAAAAAGGGTTCCAGCGACAAGGGGGTGGTGCAATAGATTTGGTGCAATGGATTTGTGGGGTTGCAATACATCCGGGGCGTGCAATACATTCCAGGGCGCAAATGTATGGCTGGGTTTTCGCGTGCAATACATTCTTATTTGCAATACAATGCTATACAATTCTCAGGCGCAGTACATTTGCAATACAAGTGCCCCAAATCTATGGCACCACCCCCTTTCAGCTGGGTGTGCGGCGCGAGGAGGGACGGCGGGGTAAGGAGCGAGGAGTTGAAGAGCGAGGAGGGGCGGAGGGCACGGCAGGACGAGGGCGGAGGAGGAGGGCGCGGAGGAGGAGGGCGACGGCGCAGGGCGCAGGGCACGGCAGCACCGGCTCCACGACACTAGGCGGCCCCTCCTCCGCCTCCGCCTCCTCCGCCTCCTCCCTCCTCCTCCTTCTCCCCTTCCTCCTCCCCCCCCCTCCTCCTCCTTCTCCTCCTCCCCACTCTGCTCTACAAACCTTTCAGCAAGCTGTTATACAATAGACTGCAGCCGCCCCTGGACAAACAACAGCCCCCAGACCAAGCAGGATTTCGCCCGGGACGTTCGACGCAAGATCACCTCTTCACTTTCCACATGCTTAGGGAGAGAGCTCGGGAAGGGAACCAACCACTTTGGATAGCAACGCTGGACTTCAAGAAGGCTTTCGACACGGTCGAGCACGAGAGCCTATGGACCGCACTCAAGAGCCAAGGTGTCGCACCAAGCTACATACACCTACTCCGGAAGATGTATTCTGGCCAAACAGCCACGGTGCGGACAGACACGACCAGCCGCCCATTCAACCTCCAGAGGGGCACAAAGCAGGGCGATCCGCTCAGTTCACTACTTTTCAATTCGCTTCTTGAACACATCATGCGTCCACTTGTCAACACATGGAAAAAGCGCAGCCAAGGCATCCAACTCGGCTTCAATAAAGACTGCTCTCTCACCAACCTGCGCTTTGCCGGCGACGTCCTTCTGACGAGCCGCACCTTACCGCGCTTGACGACAATGCTTGAACACATGGCCACAGCTGCACAACAACACGACCTCCACATCCACCCGGACAAGACGAAGAGCCTGACGAATTTGACTGAGAGGACTGGGAGAGCACGACAGCACAAGGTGAGCATCAACAGCATGGAAATCGAGATTTTACCTCACAGTGGGTCAGCCAAGTACTTGGGACAGCAGATCAGCTTCCAAGACGCCATGCAGACCGAGGTACAACACCGGATCAAGGCAGGCTGGGCAGCCTTCACTGCTCGCAAAGAGGAACTTACAGCGAAGCACTACCCCTTGAAGCACCGACTCCGGCTTTCCGAAGGCACTGTCGCACCGACGGTACTATACGGGGCGGCCATTTGGACTCTGACCGAGCCTGTACGACAACAGTTACGATGCACCCAACGACGCATGTTACGAATGATTGTCGGCTCCCCACGACGACGCAACACCGCCAACACGAGACCGACATCCAGTGCGACCAACCAACGCGTGACTCAAGCGACGACAGAACCGCAAACCCACGAAGACGACACGCACGCAGAAGCAAAACGCAACCGACCGTCATCTAGCCACCCAAACGCAGATACCAGCACGGCTAACATCCCCAGCACCGACAACGAGGAGAACGTCGCACCGGAGAGCATTGTCTTGGAGTCGTGGGTCGAATACATCAAGCGCGCGACAAGACAAGCAGAAAGCCTCATGCACAAGCACAGTGTGATCGATCGGAATACGAGGCAACAGCGATTGGTGTGGAGATGTGCCGCGAGAGTGGCGAAGCAGTCCCCTCGAGAATGGTCTCAATGCGTGGTCAACTGGCACCCGAGCCTCCATGCTTCTCAAAAAAGGCAACAGGAATATGGGAGGACAGCAGAAGCGATGGTATGACGACGTGCGTGATTTTCTCGTATCCCACGGTGTGCAAGAAAGACCCGCCCGGTGCAGCTACGACGTGAACAACATCGATTGGCTTAAACTGGCGACCGACGATTCATCTTGGACTAAGCTGGAGGCGCAATTTGTCACGTGTTCCACTCATGATACTTCTGTGGCGCCGGCCGCCTGAGTAAGCTTCTAGCTGGCCGGCCATGTCTGCGAGGCCACGGCCTCGCCCGCTCCGCCCTTAACGGGCCCGGGCGATTGCCCGCACGAGCGTCCCATTCCCATCCCATTCCATTCCATTCCATTCCATTCCATTCCATTCCATTCCATTCCATTCCATTCCATTCCATTCCATTCCATTCCATTTCTCCTCCTCCCCCTCCTCCCCCTCC
>CAUYUJ010010207.1:0-29766 GCA_963575745.1 Prorocentrum cordatum
TGGTTGGGTTTTTGTCTTCCCCTCCACTTCCCATATTTTCCCATATTTTCTGGGGAATCGCCGATTAATTGTGTCTGTGTGTTTCTTTCCCTCCTGAATGTTGCACAAGATAGACTGCGTGTGGTAGTGCCCTGGAGCGCACGGGTACAAGGTCAGTCGATAGTGGAAGCACCCTCAAAATGACTCAAGGGGCCCAAGGACACACAAATAAATGCACACAAATAAAACGATCCGCCATATTTTCCCATATGTTCTGGGTTTTTGTCTTCCCGCCCAATTCCCATAATTTCATCATATATATATATATATATATATATTCCTCGGGATCGACGATTAATTGTGTCTGTGTGTATGAAGCCACTGAATGATGCTCCAATGCTGTGGGAACAGCTCCACACATGCACGTAGCATAGCGTTCTCAAACGCACTGAACTTGCAGGCATACACCGATGACCACTTAAAAAATTACTGTCCTCGCCTGTCGCTTCCTCGCGGGAGTGCACACACGTCTACGGCATGCAAATCTGCACTCCCCCCACACATCCACCACCTCCTGTATCCCCCTCGCCCTCACAGCGAGAGCTTCGTGGACTGCGTCCGCGGCTGGGCGCCGCCCTCAGCGCCCGCAGCCGCCAACTTGACAGCGGCAACGGCCTGGTTCAGCTCCAGGTCGTCCGGTTCCGAGCCCACGGCCCTGGCCTTCATCGCCTTCGCGTCCTTGCGCTGCTTGGCGCGGCGCTGCGTCTTCGACACGGTCACGAAGGCCGCGCCCCCCTCACCCGCGGCCCGCGCGAGCTCGGAGCCCCGGGTGCCCGCGGGGCCCTCCCTGCTTGCGCCGCTCGACTCGCGGGCGCCCGCCGCCTGGGAGCCCACGGAGGACTCGCCCCGGTCCGTGCTGGCGCTGGCCACGCTGGAGGAGACGCCGGGGTCGGAGCTGGGCCGCCGGGGCAGCTCCACGGGCTCCGACCAGGGGGACTCGCAGTCCAGGAAGGTGTTCTTCGTGGTCAGCAGCCTGCTGTAGTCCATGGCGTGCGCAGGCCCTCCCTCGGCGGCGGGGCGCCCGCGGCCAGCCGTGGGCCCGGGCGGGCAATGCGCTGCGCGGCTCGGCCGCGCTGCTGCTGCTGCCGCGGCGACGGGCGAGCGGCCGCTCAGCGCGAGCGCCCCGGGCCAAAATGATGACAGAAGGGCCGTCTTGTGAACCTCTTGAAGCCCTCTGCGGAGTACGTTGGGGTGAGGCCGATCCCTGGGAGGGGTCCGAAAGCACTCGGGGCCGTCTTGTAGCCCTCTCGAGGCCGTCTGGGGCACACCCCGGGGACGGCCGGGCCCGCAGTGGAGCTGCGCTTGGACTCGCCAGCGGTCCGACGTCCGCCCTCCGTACACCTGTTCGATGTCGCGTGCGCGTGTAGCTTCATGATGTTCCCCCTCCTCCTCCTCCTCCCCTCCTCCTCCTCCTCCACCCTCCTCCTCCTCCTCCTCCTCCACCTCCTCCTCCTCCTCCTCCACCTCCACCTCCACCTCCACCTCCACCTCCACCTCCACCTCCTCCGTCTCCTCCGCCTCCTCCTCCTCCTCCTGACTGACTGACTCATGGCTGATGAATGTGATCCCGAAGCCACGCACACCTGTCTTGCCCTCGTCGCCTCGGCTGGGTGGCGAGGGGGGCGCATTTGGGAAAAAGCGAAAGAAGGTAGCACGATCTCTCATAACGAGGTGGGGGGGGGGGCGCCCGAGGTAAAATAGCACAGACGGAGGGCCAAACCACCCCGAGGGCGAGAAAGCAAGCCCCCAGAGGCAGGGGCGGGAGAGCGGGGGAAAGAAAGGGGAGGGAACAGGGAAGGAGAAGTAGAGAAAGGGGGTCCGCCTCTAGGCCGCGGGGGTGGCATGGTCGCCCGCGGCGCGAGGAAGAGGAAGGAGGGATGGGAAGGTTCGAAGTTCGAATGCAGGAGTTGGAGCCGGGAGGGGCGCAGAGGTAGGTATATAGGTGGGTGCGCGACGAAACGGGATGCAACAGGCGGCATGGCAAACAGCAGCGCCGCCTTCGCTCGGCCTGAAAGGCGAAGTGAGAGTCCAAGGAAGAAAGGGGCAGCCGCGAGGTGAAGGTGGGTGCGGAACGGAGCGGGATACAACAGGCGGCACTGCAAACAGCAAAAGGGCGCGGCACGGAGGCGGCTGCAGCAGCCTGCTGTTTGGGGGCGAGGCGGAGGGGTTCAGTTACCATGCTCTTTTGGAGGTGGTGCAGTCACCATGATCTTTTGGAGCGGGGACCTAACTGCGCCTTCGCTCGGTCTGAAAGGTGAAGTGGAGGACATATGGAGGAGTGGAATGGCCTTGAGCATATTGCGCGGGATCGCGGCAACAGGCGGCATGACGACAGCGCGGTGGACTGGCAATGCGAAACTGCAGGCTACACGGCCGAAACAATAATCGGGCGGACGGACGCAGAGAAGACCATAGATGGGCACAGGTGGCCCCCCTGCCGCTGCTGCCCCACCACTGCATCACCACACCCCACCCTAAACCCTGCCGCGCCTGCCTTCCTCAGAGGTGGAGGTCGTCGAGGGAGCGGAAGTTGGCGAATTAAACGAGGTAGGAGAAGTTGTAGTAGGGTGCCCTGCCTATTCTTCTGAGGTCGCAGTCGTCGAAGAAATCGAAGTAGATGGAGCAAACGAAGTCGGAAGAGAAGTTGACGCGCGCGACCATCGGAGGTGGATGTCTAGGTCGACGAGCCTCCGGCGTCGGAAGAGTCGTTGGTCAGCGCCCCGCCTGCCCCCATGGCGCGCGCCAACGTGGGGGCTGGAGTAGGTGGAGCGATCGAGGCCGGAGGTGCGTAGCCTCTGGTGGCTGAGTGATAGAGTGGGTAACAATACCTGCGGTCGGCGTCGGGCGCGTGGGCACCTCGCGCGGCCACGCGCAGTGGCGACGATGGCTACCGCCAGTGGCTAGGGGCGCAGTTGAGTGACGTAGTCGCTGAGCTTGTCGAAGAACTGGTGGGCAAAATCGCTGGCCGAGGCGTTCTCCTTCTGAATTTCCACGACCGTGTTGTAGCTGAACTGCGGTTCCCCTGCCATTGTAGCGAGGGTGTCGGGCTTGTCCAGGACGTGGTGGTGGGATCCGTATTCGGTGATCATGTCTGCAATCAGGGCCTGCTTGCTGGTTCGCATGCCGCTAGATTGAGTGCTGGCCCCACGTACACAAAGTTGGTTGTTGTTGTTGAAGAACATGTTGAGCATTGTGACCTCGTCGCCCTCGTCGACGGTGATGGCGCGGCGGGCAAGGGGGTCTTCGAGCTTGGCGTGATAAGGGTAGCGTATGGTGGCGCCCATAAGGAAGGTAATGGCGTTGGGATTACCTTCTCCTGGGTGATCGTCGTAACTGGGAAGCATCCAGAAGGCTCCTGGGGGCTGCACTTGTATCGGGGGTGGTCGGTCGTCGTTCGTGCTGCGCGTAGTCACGCGTGGCGTAGTGTCGGAAATGCTGGATGCAATAGTGTGCGTGCGTTGTTCTCCTGCTGCGGGTGCCCCCAGCTCGGTGCTCGCACTGTCGTGGTCGGCATTGCCTTTCGCGTGTACTGTGTTATCTTCTTTGGTGGTCGGCATTGTGGGTGGAGCTTTGAGTCTTGCTGGCTTGGGGTCTGGGTTGAGCGTGCTTTGAGGAGGGATCTGGTGCGCTGGACTGGGTGCCACGGGCGAAGGTGCGTTTGCTGGCGGTGTGTTTGTCGTTGTACTGCCGCTGCTGGTAGATATGGTCGCACGAGTCATGTGGGCTGCATCGTCGATTGCAGACGTCGATGCCAGTTGCTCTGTCTGGGTCGTTTCTCCCTGTGAGGTCGGTTCACGCTTGTGGGGGATCTCGATGTGAATCTCGAGCTCGAAGATGCTGTGGTCGTCGAATGGTGCATGCGTGGGTTTGGGACTACGCATCTGCTTGGTGCGATGGAGGGCGCGGCATGCGCATGGAGGGTGGACGCCTGCCTCACGCATCGGCACGACAACGAGCAAGCTGTCGCCGAAGATGGCGCAGGGCTTGTAGGCCTAGATGAACTTGAAGTGGGAGAAGAAATGGCCTGGTGCTTGCTCGCTGTACCATAGATGTGATCGGTTGAAGGTTGGTTCCCGAAAGTAGTCGGCCCGCACATTTGCGAGCAAGTCCGGATAGTGAGAGCCATGACTTGGTCAGCCTGCTCGCGCCTGGCCGGATGCTCTAGCATTGGGGGGCAGTCGGTGAGGGATGGGAGGTATACGGGCCTCAGGCCGTGGTAGAAGCTGCCGCCCCTGTTGATACTGAAGGCCTCGACGGTCTGGTCGGCGAGTGCCCGAGTACAGCATGGGTCGTAGCTGGAGTCGCCCAGGAACTTCCACTGGGTGGTGCTGGTGACCTTGTGGGCGATGCCTCTCGTTAAGTCGGAGCGTACGGTCCAGCCAAGTGGTAGTCTCCCATGGTAAGATTAGTCGGGCGGGAGCGCGTCGCCTTGCCAATGCGTTGGTGAGTCAATGAGGCTGCGGAAGCTGCGACTCGCCCCTGGCGTCGCCGCGGTAATTTGCATGAGGGTTCCGCCAGGGGGTGGGCCAGGCGGCGGGGGCGGCCGGTCGGGAGTCGGAGCATTGGGCTCTGCTGGTACAGGGGCTGGAAAGTGTTCGGTACAGGGGTGGGTATGGTTTGGTGGAATTGTGGGGTGGATCGCCGCTGAATGATCTGTAGGTAGGTGCGTGTAGTAGTCGTGCGAGCTGGGCGTCATGCTTGTTGTGGTCGAGCATCTGAGAATGCCATGCTCCAATCGGGGAAGTTGCTGTGGGCCCTAGCGATGGGCTCAAAGCCGGCTCTGCGTATTTTGCGGCAGTGGTAAAGAAGGTCAATTATACTGTGGCTGTCCTCGTCGTCGATGAGATACTGTCTTCCTTTGCGAGCCTCGTTGTCGGATAACTTGTCGATGTCAGTGACCTTGATCTGCACAATGCCGCCAAGTATGATCTCAGCAGGTTGCTCGTAATCGGGTGCGTCGCAATCAGGTCGCTGTATAGTCCCGGTGGGGGCATCCCCGTCGGGGGTGAAATCCACGTGGTGGACGATGATCTCCCGCTTGGTGGCCACGGCGTGGACGTTGGTAGTTCCGTCGACTCTCGTTGTGCAGGTCTCCAAAGTGGTAGTGACCTCCTGCGGAGCTTGTGCGGGGCATTCGATACGGGCGTTGCCAATGATGGTGGGCCACATGGGCAGGTCACTGATTGGCGCGCTGAGCTTCAGGATCGCAAAGTGATCGATCTCCCTCGCTGGCAATGGTGACGCACGGCATGTCCGCGCCCATGCCGATCGCACAGTGGTGCCCCGTTGGTGGCATAGGCAGACTTGTACTCGCTGTCCTCTCAGGCCGGCCCCGTCACAATGTAGTCCACCTGTTGTTGGTTGCGTGATGTGATGGTGATCGATAGGCACGATGTAACTGTCCGCATACGGGTGTAGTGCTCCTCCTCCGCGGGTTTCAATGATGTCTCTTGCGCATGCCGCAAGTATCCCTACCTCGGGGGTCGGATGCATGGTGCCGTAGATGTCGGTGATCGCAACGATGTAGATCTTAAGACTGCATCGTCATGTTGCTGTGGATGGCTTGGCGTTCTGTCGCCTCGAAGTTGACGCGCTTCTCCATGCCCGCCTTTTTGCAGATGTGTAGGGTCTGAAATTTGGTGGACGGCCCCTTGTCCTTGTTATTCAACGGTGGTGCTTGGAGCCGCGGTGGGTCTGCGCACGCGAGTGTCAAGATGTCCTGCTATTCCAAGTTGTGCACGGGCATGTTCTTGGGACCGCGGTAGTAAACAACGTCTTCTGGTTCGCGGTACTTCGTGGCCGAGCGGCAGCGTGGGCAACTGTCAAGTCTGTCCATCGAATGGTCCGTGTCGGTCCACATCTCGTTGATGGAGTGGGCCAGAAAGCTGTCGTAAAGGGTGCCCAAGCTCTCATGGACCTTGTCCTTCCAGCATTCCCCCGCTGCGGCGAGGTAGGCGATGGCGATGCGGTGGCGGTGAGTGGTTCGCAAATACCCATCCTGCACTTCAGCAGGGACGTAGATGTAGCCCAGGTCGAGGTAGACTTACGTAAAGTGGCGTGTGACGACGTCGGAAGTGTTGATTCCTTGCGATGGCCTTCCAATGCCTGAGCATGCGGTAGCTCCTTCTGGTTCGGCTCGAGAGTCTCCTGGCGCGTAGATGAGCGCCCCCTTGTTGCCGTTGCCCTTGCCGTTAGGCATCAGGGCAGGCACCCCCTCTCAATGGTACTCGTGGAGCCTCACTCCGCGTCTTACACGGGGCTGCGTTGATGGCTGCGACTCGTTGTTGGCTAGCGCGGCGAAGGCCTTTAACTCCGTTGGCGAAGTAGAGCTCGCCCTCGTTGAAGCCGGTGAAATTCGGTTGTTAACCGAAGACTTCCGCGGATGCCCAAATGCATTCGTCTTGGTCTCCTCGAGGTAGAGTGATACGCTGGGGATGCAGGCCCAGCGGGGGCCTCACGGCGCACTGCACGCGGCAATGAGGTGCGCCAGGGGCGCGCTGGTCAGTTTAGGCGAAGCTCTTGAGCCGAAGCTGGGCTACGGTTGGTGAGATGTGCCTTGGCGTTTGCTGGCGACGCGGTGAGAGGTGACCTTGTTTTTACCAGGTGAGCGAACGGGCGCCACGGCGGGGCGCGCCAGAACCAATGCTGAAGTAACAGTCTGTATCCTAAGCAATGGACCGCCGTGGCCCGCGCTGCGGGGTGGCCACCGCTCGTCGGGGTCATCCAGTTGCGCTTCATCGCCGCCTGTGAATGTTAAGCATGCAGTCGCTCCCTCTCTGGAAGTCGCAACACGGGCCCAATGGGATGTAGAAGTCCGCGGTGTCGTCTTCCATGTCCCAATGTTCGCGGTCTCGCGGTCGTGTCCATACGCGGTGGATGGCATCGAAAACTTGCGCGAGCTAGCAACCCGCACACCTCGGTGGCGCATGTCTTGGCGGCGGAGCGCTTCCACGAGCAGAGAGCCGTCAGGGCCCACTCAAATTAAAGGTGGGCCTATACCGTGGTTGCATATTCCGTGGTTGGGGGGTCGCGCTATCGCCCGTCGTACTCCTGGCGCCTGTACTGCGATGAGTGCGGCGAGTTCCACAGCCATCTGTCCAGTCGTGCACTGGTCGAAAGTGAGGACATCCACCCCGTCGCTTCTGCCCTGGTGTGTTAGTTCTGGTAGTAGCCAGCTGCGTGCTGCGCCCCACTCGTCGTTGACTGTGGCGGGGTGCTCCATGACCATGGGGGCCTTCGTGCTGATGCAGATGCATGCGAAGAGGATGGTGGTGCGCAGTAGCTGGCTGCCGATGCGCAGTTGACCAAGCCCCCGTCGCGACGGATGTCGTAGCCCCCCATTGTTGCTGTCGGCTCCTCAGAGGCCGTGGCTGGCGTCGTAGGTGACCCACGTCGCGGTGCCGCGCAGCGGTCCATGTCTCGCAGGGCGGTTCAGCGATGACCGCGGCGACGCGACCACATAGGGGCTGGTCTCTCCAGACACCAGAACTGCACGGTGGCCCAGCAAGTGAGGTCTCCCTTGGTTTCGCCGCTGGCAATATCAATGGAAAGCGTTGTGATGCCATTGCCGCTGGGGTTGAGGAACTCTGTACATTGCTGTACGTCACCCCTGCATCTGTGCCCACTGTAGAAGTGTAAGGTAACCTGTCTCGAAGTTCATGTGGGTCTTGGTATGGGCGCAGGGTGGGGCTTGCTTCCCGCGGTGCTGCAGCTGGCATCGGCAGCTCTCTTGTAGCCCCGTTGTCCTTGGCGCACAACGGCGGGATGTCCTTCTTGAAGCTGGCGATTGGGCGCGGAGTGGAAGTAGTCCCGCCTTGGCGTTGGCTCCTTGCTCGTCGCGCACGGCGGTTGCCTCGTCATGCCTGCCTGCGTCGCAGTTCCATGGTGATGCACATGTGGCGCATGCTAGTAAGTGTTTGGCGAGTCGTCCACATGCGTGGCTTTCAGTGGCGCACGCCAGGCATCTCGGTCCGCGCGCCCATCTGGTGGGGCGGTCACCTGTCGGATGGTGTTTCTTTTTCCCTGTGGACGTAGAAGGCGTTCATCTCGGTGAACGGGGTGCCGCACTCAAAGCACATGAGCTTGTTGTCATTGGGGTTGCTGTCGGTCATGAGCTTGGGGACGATGTCTGTTTTCTGGTAAGGTCGCAGACTGGTGTGCCATTGTCGCGGGTGCTCCTGGTTTCGGTAGTGTCTGGCACTGCGTTGCGTCACCGCCTCGGCCTGCGAAGCAAAGACTTGGGGCGCCCTGCAGATCGAACTGAGGACGGGGCCGAGGTCCACATTGAGGTGTAGCGCTTGCGCGTCGTCGAGGTACGTCCACACCCACTGTAGGTCGTCGTATAATGTTTGCCCCCGTGGCGAGTCGTGGCCGAGGTTGGCGCCGATGCTTCGCCATAAGATGGTCGGGGCATAGGTGTAGGAGTCGCGGTGGATACCGTAGCCTGAAAATGCGCATGGCGATGTATGATATGGCAGCTTACTTCGGCAAGCCCCTTGCCGTCGTTGATCTTCTGGCCGTCGTAGTTGTGAGCCATGCATCCAGCTGCCATCCTGCATTCCCGCAGGCACTCGGTCTCAACGGCGTAGAGCTGCCCCTGGTTGAGAGGGTTCCAAATATGAGAGCTGCGAAAGAAGACCGAGTTGGCGAGCGCGTCGTCGGGAGGGATCTTTCGTCGATGCTCAGCTGCTTTCGCTTGCTAACCTCCTTGCGCAAGGGGCTCTGCTCGTTGTGGCCTTTTGAACTTCTCCGCTGAATGCATGGTCCGTGCCCTCCGTCATATATAGCGGTACCTAACGAGATCTGGCAATTGGCGAATTCGATTGGCTCGCTGAGGCGATGGTTCCCGAAGTGAGCGATGTTCTTGCTGGCGAGATGATCCCTGGCCATTATGCTCCGGCGCGCGCGTAGATGTAGCACGAGATCAGCCTTTTCGGCGTGGAGTCGCATGCCGTGGGCCATGGCCCTTGAGACTCTAATGTTGGAAAGCGTATTCGCAGTGCTGCTGGTTTCAGGTAAGGCGTCGCGTTGCACAGACGCATGCGTCCACGTCGTCAACGAAGGAGGTGTCAACGAGCTGCGCCCCCCCCCCGCCCTCCCCACCCCCCATCGCGCGTCTGCCCTTGAAGAAGATGTCTCCCTGGCGCCCTGCGTCGACGTCGACGCGAAATGCGCGGTCGACCAGTCATCCGCGACGTGGCGCGCACCCTTTGCCAAGAGGTAGTTGGTGGCGAGGTCAGATGCTGGTGCCCCAGGCCACGCGCCAGCACGGGGCTGTGCCATCCTGGTGGATCCTTTCGTGGTGGCCCACATGTCGGCGCGCGCGTCTCGCGGTAATGCGCAGAGGTGCTCATCGTCCACGTTGTGGTTGAATGTAGACGCTCCTTCAATGGCCATATGCAGTGCCGGGAGGAATGGTTCGGGCATGTTGATGTCGCGCAGCAGGTCATTGAGCTCTTCTGGCGCGCGTGGCAGCTGGAAGACAAGACAAACTGCAGCACGACTCTGTAGAAGGGGTCCTTGAGGTCCAAGAAGAGGATCATCGCCGATCCACCTCTCGCTCTGAGGTAGTCCATGACGCCGGAAGTCGAATGTGCGACGAAGCCGATGAACTGGTGTGGTCGTGCGCCACATTGTGCGTCTCGTAGTAGCTGCCCCGTGACATCCTTGAATCTGGAACGTAGGAAGCGGTGGTGGTGCTTAACTGTGATGTTGTTGGGCAGTATCATCCGTCTCGCTTGTAGGTCTGGTTTGGTAGCATTGAATTTAGAGAATGGCGATTGCCATCTTCTTTTGCGGGAGGATGGCTCCAGCGTTGCCACATGTGCCTTGGCAAGAAGTGGGTGGTAGATTATGGTCATCTCGTTCGGTGCGATGTTGCAGTTGTCGCCGATGAGGTTGTCAGGGCCGGCGCCCCGTCCTTGCTTCGATTGCGCGAACTGGCGCTTCGTCTCTTCCTCCTCTTCCTCAGCGATGACGGCGTGGAGCGGTGTGTCGTACCGGTTTGGAATGGTGGCTGCGTAGTTGGCACGGTGGCATTAATCGGCGGGCCCATGATATTCGAGCGCTCTGCGATGGCGACGCGGTCGAGCTCTGCTTCCCCATGCTGCTGTTGGTCGTCAAGAGGGTCACCGGCAGGGCCGATGACGCATACCTCAATACCTCCATACCTCAAGAGCCTCTCGATGTGGGCCCCTGCTCTTCTGGAGTCGTTGTTAACGCGGGCGCGCTGTGCATTGGCGGCGATGTTCTCGAGGTACTTGGAGCGGTCGGTCTCGATAGCGCTTGCAAGTTGCGGTGAGGACCCGCGTCAAAATGCAAGTGCGGTTAGAGCTATCTCCTCGAGTTGGACGCAGTTGTGCATGATGTCTTCGACTGCACGTCGACATCAAAGTAAATGTTTCTGGGTTCGTCATGGCCTCGCATGCGCTGATGGTGGGGGCGCGGGCTTCATAGATCTAGTGGGCGAGGTTGAGGAGGTCTTCCCGTGCCTTGAGGTTCTCGCCTTCTTGTCGCGTCGCAGACGTCTTAGCGGCCGCCAGC
This sequence comes from Prorocentrum cordatum, assembly GCA_963575745.1. NCBI lineage: Eukaryota > Dinophyceae > Prorocentrales > Prorocentraceae > Prorocentrum > Prorocentrum cordatum. The sequence goes on from CAUYUJ010010207.1 coordinate 10,582, forward strand.
ATGCTCCGCGGACGCGGATGAAGGCCAAAGTTGTTGGTTGTAGGTATGGTTTCATGGGTTTCGCCTTGTCGGTCTTGAAAACCCTGCGTCTGCCTCGCCCACTCGCTGCGAGAGGTTGCTCGCGCGGCCGTGCATCTCCCCTTGGAGAGGTGGCCGCGGAGCGGTTGCGACCCCGCCCTTGAACTTATCCTGGGCGCGCGGGCATCTTAACATCGTGCGGTCCATGGGCACGCCGCGTCGCTTGATGTCGGTCTTCTTGATGCTAGTCAGGTCGGCAATGACTGGGTAGCGCCTTGGCGAGCGTCGAAATTGTCAAGGACCCCCATGTACTTGACGGTCGGCTCCTGTCCGCATGGTAGGCACATGTAGTCGATTCGCTGATTGAGGTTGTTTCCCAAATAAAGATGACTGGGTCCTTGTGTCTCGATGGCGGCGTTGGCGGGAAGTACCTGCCTCCTCTCTGGTCTTCCCCTGGTTGGCCTTCATCTTCAATAGGAGGGGAAGTATTACTGTCGGCAGTGTCGTTGGCGCCGATGAGGATAATGCCGTCATTGCGCTAATCCGCCCACGCGCTGATGTTGCCCCAGAACTGGGCAATCGAGATCGTCAGCATGCGAACGCGGCGCGAGCGCGACCGCGACGGTTCGCTCGGGCCCAGGCGCTCTAAACTTGACGAAGAGTAGTCGAGGAGTCTGGGCCATTATTCTCCAGTGGCTGGGTTTCAAGTAGAGCTATTTGCCGTTGTTGTCGCGGTCAGGGAGGTGCCGTTTGTCGTGTCCGCTGGTGAAGATGGCGAACTGGTCGGCAGCGCGGCCCCCCCCGCGGCAGTCTTGGCTCCTGCACTCCAACGATGGGTGCATTTATGTCGGAGAACTGTTGTCGGATGACTGGTATCCTGGCGATGTCTCTCTTTATCGCGCCCCTGTTTCCCCGGGGCCATGAAGGAGCGCGCGTTGTAGGTGCAGATGCGGATGTCGATATTCTTGTCGCTGGAAGTCTCAGCGCATTGCGGCGCGACGTGGATCGGCCGAGCGCGTATCTTCGCTGGCGGCGCCTCAAGTCCACGTTGGCGCATCATCGGGCAGGCATCCCTTACTTCGCAAACTGCTTCTTGTAGCCACTCCCACTATCGCTCTCTGTCGGCGTGGAAGGCTTGCGCCCGCTCTTCCTGTGGATATTGCTGCTGGCTGCTGGGCGTTACTGCGTGCATCTTGGCGAGACTGTCTGCTCGTTCGCCCCAGGTATGCCCCGCGCGCGCTCGCGCGCGGTCAGCGTTGAGGCTCGCCGCCTCGGCGGCGAGGTCGCGCGGCAGTCGCGCCAGGTCGGTCAGCCGGTTTGATTGAAAATTTCCCCTAGCGGAGACTCTAGCAATCATGCAGTCGGCATGGGCGGCGACGCCAGGCTCGCGGTTGGCGCCGCGGGGCTGTGCACATATGCGCGCGCGGGCCCAAATCAGAGCTGCTAGTTTTGATGCGGTGGAGCTGCGGGGAAAGATGTCGCCTCTGAATGAGATGTTTTTGCGTGATCCGATGCTTCCCTGGTGCATGTAGAACTTTTCGTCTTCGGCGGCAATAACCAGCGCCCATGAGTCTCGGGCGGAGTCGGGCTGGCGCGCGCCATCTGCGCACGCGCGCCATCTTTTGACCCGTTGCAGGGGTCGAGGCGGGCACGGCTCAAGCGCCTTGGCGGCGGCGGGGTGGAGGTCGGGAGCGTTAGTGAGGTCACGCCGGTGCTGGAGGGTAGGCGGCGACGCGCGCCTCGGGGCGGCCTCCATCGGCTCCGTCGGAAGGACAGGAACTGCGATTGTAAATGCCCCCCATTGCTGCGCACCTCGCAGGGGAGCGGGTCCCTCGCATGTGCGCCGGTCTGCAAATGCGGCACCCTCTGCGCTGATGCCCAGGTCGCCTCGCACGGAGCCCGAGCTGTCGTCGCGCGGTGGATCGCATCTAGTTGAAACAAGCGCTGCGAGGTCGATGGCTGCCCCGCCATCCCGGCCAGGCTTGCCGAGCTTCCGTCTCCCCCGAGGTTCGACGCTGCTGGCGGTGGCTCGGTTCCCCCGCTGGCACGCGCATTCACTGCGATGCTGCAGGGGTTGTCCGAGGCTAGATGTAGTCGCTTATCTGTGAGACGCCGGTAAAAGGGGAGCATTGCTGCCCGCTGATTCCCAGTTCGGCGTCGGCAACGGAAGCGCGCATTGGGTCGCACACGTCTGGTCCTGAGGCCGTTAACTGCGGTGAGACTAGTCGCCCCAGGGTGTGTGACGCGCCTTTTCTGTGGACCCTCCTAGCGAGGTCTCAGGGCGCTTCGCGGGCGTAGCTAGATTGGCCCCATTGGCCTCGGTGGCTGCGGCATCATGAATGCCACCGTGCCCCGTCAGCTTGTTGAGATATGGTCGCGGGCGCCCCCGTCGATGCCACTGCTGTCGGCGTCGCCGCGGCGATTCACGGGGGCGATGTTCCTCTCGCCCGCTGGCCCAACAGCGCCTCGGCCATTCTGCCGCGAAGCGCACGGAGCGTCGCGGCGTTGATTGAGGTCGGCGACGTTCCAGACGCACGCGGCGCACGCGAACCTCTTCCGATGGCTGCGCGGGAGATTTCGGCGGCAGTGATGCTGCTATGTCAGGCGGGGTGCCGATGTGAAAGGTCGGTGCCGGTCCGAAGGCCTATCAGTGTCAGTCATTCCGTTGGTGATGTGGTTTCTTCCCTGGGGGCCCTGCATGGTGTTGTTTCCGTCGTCCACGTTGGCTGGGCTGGTCGTTCCTCTTCGTCTGCCATCGGCGCCGGCGCCTCGCCCCCCTCGAAGTCGCTGCGCGGGACGCGGAATTTCTGACCAGTCGAGGCAGTAGTCGTCTTTCCTCGGCTGCGTTGAAGCTGGTTCCCATGGTTCAACTCGAGGTAGGATCGGTCCGTTGAGAGGCACGCTTGCCTCGTGCTCTGCGAACAGCGCACAGGATGCCATATGTGATGGTTGTTGTGCGTCCTCGTGGTGTACTGCATCTGCTGTAGCGTTCAGTAGTTTCTCGGGTCGCGGTGCCTGGGTAGTCTCGTCGGCACCATGTAAGGTGGCTGCTCGTTCGTCTTCCAGCGTCGACCCTGCTAAATTGCCATGGCCCTTCTCGCGATATTATCCGCCCCTCCGGGCCTGGGCGCTGCGGTCCTCGATGTCGGAGATCTCGGAATCCTGGATGACGATGAGCTGGCATCTCGGGTCAGCTTCTCGCGGCGGCATCCCACGCGGCGCCTGCGAGCAGGTGCCAAGTGAATCGGGATGGTTGTCTGAACTGTTTGGCGAGGTTGCGGGCGAAGTCTGCATATCTGTCCTTTTGCATCGCGTGCATCTCTGCGCGGGTGTTTTCGGGCTGTCGATCGCGTCGTTGCATCTGCGCCTCTGCAACGCGGTGCTTGTCGTAAAGCTGCTGTAGAAGGTGCCCTTGTGACTCTAACTCTCTGCAGCGGCGAGCTGGCGCCGGTCGTGATGCACGCGTTCCGTTCGGAGCTCCGCCGTCGCAGCGCAGGCCACTTTGCGCCGGTGGAGCTGGGCGATGTGGCTCTGCGTGTCCTCGGCCCGCCCTTCCATTACGCGGATGACTTCGGTCTGGTTCTGGCGCTGCTTCTCCTCGGCGTGCGCGATCTGCGTTTGCCCGTAGATCCTGTTCTCGAGGTCGCTAGCGCGTTGCTCTGAAAGGTGGCGTTTGCGCTGGGTGCGCCTGCAAGCAGGGCCCTCACCGTCTACGTTCTTGGCTTCCGCTGTTGCGAGTTCTTGTCGTAGCTGCGATTGCGCGCGCTGTTGCGCATGGAGCTGCTACAACGCGCCCCCTGTCTGTTGTAAGTCGTCGATGCTGATCTGCTGCCGGCGCTCTAGGTGCTGGATGATTCCTGTTTCTCTGCAAAGCACTTCTCAAGGTTGCGGCGCTTGGCGACCGTAGCTGCGGCTCGCGGCTGACGCAGCTGAAGTCGCGACGCGTCCAAAAGCTTTTATGCTGGCGCTCGTCGGTGGCGGCTGTCTCCTGGCAGCGCTCGTAGCATTGTTTTGATAATTGGGAGATCTTCTTATGTGGTCGGCGGGCTGGCACGTGATTTCCGCTAGCCTCGCGGAGCTCGATCTGGAGGATCTCTACGACGGCGCTGTCTGCCCCAGTCTTGCGCGCGCTGTGCTCGGCGATCTTCTGAGTCGCCTCCCTGATGTTGTAAAGATCCTTCTTGTGCTCCTCCAGCGCTGGCACTTGCGGCGGGTTCCCTCTGCGCGTTTGTAGCGGGCCTCTTTCGCTTCCCCGAGCTGGTTGGCGATGGCTTTTTGACGCACGACATGACTTCGCTGCGTTTCAGCCTTCTGCCGTGCTTCTTGGAGCTCTCGTCGCAGCCCGTCGACGGTTGAGGTCTCCGCAGGCATCTGAAACGCTGACGGCGCTGGTGACGCATCTCCAATTCGCCCTCGGCGCCGTCTCCCGATGCCGGGCGCGGGGGCGTCGGACCGCGGTTGCCTGGTGCGCCTCCTGGACGCAGTTGCCGATTCGGCGTCGGCGTCGTCGTCCGAGTCGGCCCCCCTGATGCTGTCGCGGAGTCTTCGAAGCTGGCGATGTCGGTTTCCCAGTACTGCGGTTTTGTGCTGTAGTTCCTCCAGCTGTTGTTGCGCGTCGCCCACGTGGTTGACAGCGTCGTCGATCCCGCCCTCATCTTGTCGCCGTCGATCCTCTGCGTCGTGCGAGTAGAGCAGCATGGACTTTTGTAGCCGGATCTCGGTGGCGACGCCCTGGAAGTCGCAGTCGTCGTGGGCGTGCCTTTGGACGGTGGCGATGAGGCGGTGGGTGGTGATGCGGTACTCCTCGACGCGGTCGACGCGGCGCATTGGCGGCGGCTCGCCCCAGCCCTGCTGTCTCCTGGTTTCAGCAAGGGTCACGGGGGCGATGTCGGCAGCAATCTCTCTGTTCTTCTCTTGTATGCGCCCTACGTTGAGGCTGTGCTGACGTCGCTTTTGCGCTTGCTGCTGCTGCCGTTGCTGTCCCATGGAGCTGCTGCTGCCCGTGCCGCGGGCGTCGTCACGGCTGCGGGCGCGCCATTGTGTCCGAGGGTTCCTGGTGTGTCCCCTTGGTGTTGCTGGTGTCGGTGCTGGCATTGCTGCTGATGCCATTGGCCGTTGTGGTAGCTGCCCACTGGAGTCTGAGCCATCTTGGGCGCCATGGTGGTGACGGGTGGTCTAGCTGGTTGCATGGCGCTGTGGTGGTCCTGTTGTCGTGCTCGGTGGAATCGTAGTAGTACGCGTGCGTCTGCTCGTTCACGTCGTAGTCATCGGTGCCAGGCATGGCTGCGCTGGCATGTCCTCTGGAGTGAGGACGTCGCGGCTCCGCAGTCGAAGTCAATGAAGTAGATGAGGACAATGACGTCGATGAGGAAGCAGTCCTGACAAGGGTCCAATCGCGGGGCTTGCGGGGAACAACAAATTCAAATGGGAAGACGAGGCGATTACGGCATGGGGAGTGTGGCCGCGCACGGCGTGGCCTCAGGGGAACTCTGGGCCCCAACGCCTCTCCTCCTCCTTCTCCTCCTCCTGCTCCTCCTGCTCTTCCTCCTGCTCCTCTTGCTCCTCCTTTTCCTCTTCATATTCCTCCTGCTCCTGTTCCTCCTCCAACTCCTCCTCCTCCTGCTCCTCCTGTTCCTCCTCTTCCTCCTCTTCCTCCTCCTCCTCCGTCTGCTCCTCCTCCCCCTCCAAATCCTCCTCCTCCTCCTCCTCCTCATCCTCCTCCTCCTCCTCCTCCTCCTCCTCCTCCTCCTCCTCCTCCTCCTCCTCCTCCTCCTCCCTCCTCCTCCTCCTCCTCCTCCTCCTCCTCCTCCTCCTCCTCCTCCTCCTCCTCCTCCTCCTCCTCCAGATGATCCATGATGCTTCCCAGGCTCGCGCGCCGAGGGCGGCTGGTGCCGCGCTGGCGGGGCCGTCGGGGCTTCTCGCGACAGCCTTGGCGGGCCCCTGGGCAAGGCCGCGCGCAGGTCGTCAAGGATGAGAAGGAGAGGGAGGATAAGGAGGGGGAGAGGGAGGAAGAGGAGGAGGAGGAGGAGGAGGAGGAGGAGGAGGAGGAGGAGGAGGAGGGCGAGGCCCGATGGCCCTCGCGGACGGAAAAATGCACGCGTCCGAGCGATGCCCAGCAGAGCCACATGGAACCAAATGGGGCCGCCGAGGAGCCACCAGGGGGCTGCTGGCAGCCGGGGGGGGGGGGGCCCGCGGTCGTGGTGCGCGCGCCCGGTGCCCCCGCGAGAGCATCTCCTGAACCTTCAGGGGGGGCCCAACTTGGGCTGCAGGCTGCCGACCAGGACCTCCAGCGGCTTCGGCGAAGAGGTCAGCGGCAGGCTGTGTTCCGCTCGTGGGCGCCGGGGCCGTCGGAGAGCAGGCCGTCGTCGTCGACGCCATCGTCGTCATCGCCATCATCATCGTGGCGCCTTCGACGCCGTCGATCGTCGTTGCCGACGGAGGACGTGGCGGGCGGGAGGGAGGGAGGACGTCGCTCAAGGAGTGTCCTGCACATGGCCATGGGTCTGGGCCCAGCATGAGACAGTGTTTTCGTTCCTGGGGAGAGAGGAAAGCAACATGTGAACCGCAGGTCTCATCGCACTGTCCTTGAAGCCTCAGGCATCTATGCCGTGGCAAAGCAGCCCCCGACGTACACCCTGTATGCGGGGCAATGGCACACAGGAAAATCCGATCAAGCAGTACCAAACTGCACGCCGGCGACGCTCGATCACTTGCTGTTGGTCCGAAGGGCGGCCCACGGAGCCACAAGGCAGGCTATCCAGCCAGGGTATCCACCCCTGGCAGGGAGAGGAAAGAAAGGAAGACCCGACTACAGGGAGGGGAGGGGAGGGGAGGAACGGGGGGGAGGGAAGGGGAGGGGGGAGGGGGGAGGGGCAAGCTAGATGCGCTCGCGTCATATCTGACGTCTTACCCCTCCCTCTCATCCTTTACCATAGCGTAGGTCCTCTCTCTATTCGCACAATCGGATGTCGTAGCATGTCATAGCATTACATGGCATAGCATGGTGTTGAAGATCAACGCGTAGCATGACATAGCACGGCGTGGCGACGCCCCAAATTGGGGGGGGCTTTTGCAGCCCCAAAAAATCAACGAATCGGCACCGAATGCGTAATTACTTCCGATTGTTTTTTTGAGAGGCCATTTTCTAGATTTGTGGGGCCTCTTCGGAAGGGCCGAAAACCATGCCGCAGCATGGCACTGGAAATAATAACGCCAGCGCGGCAGCGGAAGCACGATTCGGGACGAGCGGAAGCGCGAAAATGAGGCCAGCGCAGCAACGGGAGCATGATTCGAAACGAGCGGAAGCCCGAAAATGAGGCCAGCGCTTCAGCGGGAGCAGCATTTAAACAACAAAAAAAACGAGAATCCCTTCCCCCGGAATCCTGTGAGCAAAAAACAGTACGCGGAGGGGGGCCGGACATCCTCCGGGCATCATCGTGCAGTGTAAGTGTCCTGAGAAGTGTGGCATGAAGGGGTACGGTGCCAGTCGTGGACATGGCGGTGCTGATTTGCGATAGATCGCAGCGCCAGATTCCCCTCTGCATAGAATCAGCACCACGCCCCCCTTGATACCATACCCCGTTCCTGCATCCAGACTGCGTGGAGGGCGGGGGACGAGGAGGAGGAGGAGGAGGACGAAGAGGAGGAGGAGGAGGAGGAGGAGGACGGAGGACGGAGGAGGAGGACGGAGGACGGAGGAGGAGGAGGAGGAGGAGGAGGAGACGGAGGCGGAGGAGGAGGAGGAGGAGGAGGAGGAGGAGGACCCCTCCCCCTCCACCTTGTGGTGTGGGGAGGCCCCAGGACACCCCGGGCCGCCCCGGCGCCCCGCCCCCCCCCCTCCCCCTCCTCCTCCTCCTCCTCCTCCTCCTCCTCCTCCTCCTCCTCCTCCTCCTCCTCCTCCTCCTCCTCCTCCTCCTCCTCCTCCTCCTCCTCCTCCTCCTCCTCCTCCTCCTCCTCCTCCTCCTCCCTCTCCTCCTCCTCCTCCTCCTCCTCCTCCTCCTCCTCCTCCTCCTCCTCCTCCTCCTCCTCCTCCTCCTCCTCCTCCTCCTCCTCCAAGAAGTGGGTGGTAGATTATGGTCATCTCGTTCGGTGCGATGTTGCAGTTGTCGCCGATGAGGTTGTCAGGGCCGGCGCCCCGTCCTTGCTTCGATTGCGCGAACTGGCGCTTCGTCTCTTCCTCCTCTTCCTCAGCGATGACGGCGTGGAGCGGTGTGTCGTACCGGTTTGGAATGGTGGCTGCGTAGTTGGCACGGTGGCATTAATCGGCGGGCCCATGATATTCGAGCGCTCTGCGATGGCGACGCGGTCGAGCTCTGCTTCCCCATGCTGCTGTTGGTCGTCAAGAGGGTCACCGGCAGGGCCGATGACGCATACCTCAATACCTCCATACCTCAAGAGCCTCTCGATGTGGGCCCCTGCTCTTCTGGAGTCGTTGTTAACGCGGGCGCGCTGTGCATTGGCGGCGATGTTCTCGAGGTACTTGGAGCGGTCGGTCTCGATAGCGCTTGCAAGTTGCGGTGAGGACCCGCGTCAAAATGCAAGTGCGGTTAGAGCTATCTCCTCGAGTTGGACGCAGTTGTGCATGATGTCTTCGACTGCACGTCGACATCAAAGTAAATGTTTCTGGGTTCGTCATGGCCTCGCATGCGCTGATGGTGGGGGCGCGGGCTTCATAGATCTAGTGGGCGAGGTTGAGGAGGTCTTCCCGTGCCTTGAGGTTCTCGCCTTCTTGTCGCGTCGCAGACGTCTTCGCGGCCGCCAGCATGCTCCGCGGACGCGGATGAAGGCCAAAGTTGTTGGTTGTAGGTATGGTTTCATGGGTTTCGCCTTGTCGGTCTTGAAAACCCTGCGTCTGCCTCGCCCACTCGCTGCGAGAGGTTGCTCGCGCGGCCGTGCATCTCCCCTTGGAGAGGTGGCCGCGGAGCGGTTGCGACCCCGCCCTTGAACTTATCCTGGGCGCGCGGGCATCTTAACATCGTGCGGTCCATGGGCACGCCGCGTCGCTTGATGTCGGTCTTCTTGATGCTAGTCAGGTCGGCAATGACTGGGTAGCGCCTTGGCGAGCGTCGAAATTGTCAAGGACCCCCATGTACTTGACGGTCGGCTCCTGTCCGCATGGTAGGCACATGTAGTCGATTCGCTGATTGAGGTTGTTTCCCAAATAAAGATGACTGGGTCCTTGTGTCTCGATGGCGGCGTTGGCGGGAAGTACCTGCCTCCTCTCTGGTCTTCCCCTGGTTGGCCTTCATCTTCAATAGGAGGGGAAGTATTACTGTCGGCAGTGTCGTTGGCGCCGATGAGGATAATGCCGTCATTGCGCTAATCCGCCCACGCGCTGATGTTGCCCCAGAACTGGGCAATCGAGATCGTCAGCATGCGAACGCGGCGCGAGCGCGACCGCGACGGTTCGCTCGGGCCCAGGCGCTCTAAACTTGACGAAGAGTAGTCGAGGAGTCTGGGCCATTATTCTCCAGTGGCTGGGTTTCAAGTAGAGCTATTTGCCGTTGTTGTCGCGGTCAGGGAGGTGCCGTTTGTCGCGTCCGCTGGTGAAGATGGCGAACTGGTCGGCAGCGCGGCCCCCCCGCGGCAGTCTTGGCTCCTGCACTCCAACGATGGGTGCATTTATGTCGGAGAACTGTTGTCGGATGACTGGTATCCTGGCGATGTCTCTCTTTATCGCGCCCCTGTTTCCCCGGGGCCATGAAGGAGCGCGCGTTGTAGGTGCAGATGCGGATGTCGATATTCTTGTCGCTGGAAGTCTCAGCGCATTGCGGCGCGACGTGGATCGGCCGAGCGCGTATCTTCGCTGGCGGCGCCTCAAGTCCACGTTGGCGCATCATCGGGCAGGCATCCCTTACTTCGCAAACTGCTTCTTGTAGCCACTCCCACTATCGCTCTCTGTCGGCGTGGAAGGCTTGCGCCCGCTCTTCCTGTGGATATTGCTGCTGGCTGCTGGGCGTTACTGCGTGCATCTTGGCGAGACTGTCTGCTCGTTCGCCCCAGGTATGCCCCGCGCGCGCTCGCGCGCGGTCAGCGTTGAGGCTCGCCGCCTCGGCGGCGAGGTCGCGCGGCAGTCGCGCCAGGTCGGTCAGCCGGTTTGATTGAAAATTTCCCCTAGCGGAGACTCTAGCAATCATGCAGTCGGCATGGGCGGCGACGCCAGGCTCGCGGTTGGCGCCGCGGGGCTGTGCACATATGCGCGCGCGGGCCCAAATCAGAGCTGCTAGTTTTGATGCGGTGGAGCTGCGGGGAAAGATGTCGCCTCTGAATGAGATGTTTTTGCGTGATCCGATGCTTCCCTGGTGCATGTAGAACTTTTCGTCTTCGGCGGCAATAACCAGCGCCCATGAGTCTCGGGCGGAGTCGGGCTGGCGCGCGCCATCTGCGCACGCGCGCCATCTTTTGACCCGTTGCAGGGGTCGAGGCGGGCACGGCTCAAGCGCCTTGGCGGCGGCGGGGTGGAGGTCGGGAGCGTTAGTGAGGTCACGCCGGTGCTGGAGGGTAGGCGGCGACGCGCGCCTCGGGGCGGCCTCCATCGGCTCCGTCGGAAGGACAGGAACTGCGATTGTAAATGCCCCCCATTGCTGCGCACCTCGCAGGGGAGCGGGTCCCTCGCATGTGCGCCGGTCTGCAAATGCGGCACCCTCTGCGCTGATGCCCAGGTCGCCTCGCACGGAGCCCGAGCTGTCGTCGCGCGGTGGATCGCATCTAGTTGAAACAAGCGCTGCGAGGTCGATGGCTGCCCCGCCATCCCGGCCAGGCTTGCCGAGCTTCCGTCTCCCCCGAGGTTCGACGCTGCTGGCGGTGGCTCGGTTCCCCCGCTGGCACGCGCATTCACTGCGATGCTGCAGGGGTTGTCCGAGGCTAGATGTAGTCGCTTATCTGTGAGACGCCGGTAAAAGGGGAGCATTGCTGCCCGCTGATTCCCAGTTCGGCGTCGGCAACGGAAGCGCGCATTGGGTCGCACACGTCTGGTCCTGAGGCCGTTAACTGCGGTGAGACTAGTCGCCCCAGGGTGTGTGACGCGCCTTTTCTGTGGACCCTCCTAGCGAGGTCTCAGGGTGCTTCGCGGGCGTAGCTAGATTGGCCCCATTGGCCTCGGTGGCTGCGGCATCATGAATGCCACCGTGCCCCGTCAGCTTGTTGAGATATGGTCGCGGGCGCCCCCGTCGATGCCACTGCTGTCGGCGTCGCCGCGGCGATTCACGGGGGCGATGTTCCTCTCGCCCGCTGGCCCAACAGCGCCTCGGCCATTCTGCCGCGAAGCGCACGGAGCGTCGCGGCGTTGATTGAGGTCGGCGACGTTCCAGACGCACGCGGCGCACGCGAACCTCTTCCGATGGCTGCGCGGGAGATTTCGGCGGCAGTGATGCTGCTATGTCAGGCGGGGTGCCGATGTGAAAGGTCGGTGCCGGTCCGAAGGCCTATCAGTGTCAGTCATTCCGTTGGTGATGTGGTTTCTTCCCTGGGGGCCCTGCATGGTGTTGTTTCCGTCGTCCACGTTGGCTGGGCTGGTCGTTCCTCTTCGTCTGCCATCGGCGCCGGCGCTTCGCCCCCCTCGAAGTCGCTGCGCGGGACGCGGAATTTCTGACCAGTCGAGGCAGTAGTCGTCTTTCCTCGGCTGCGTTGAAGCTGGTTCCCATGGTTCAACTCGAGGTAGGATCGGTCCGTTGAGAGGCACGCTTGCCTCGTGCTCTGCGAACAGCGCACAGGATGCCATATGTGATGGTTGTTGTGCGTCCTCGTGGTGTACTGCATCTGCTGTAGCGTTCAGTAGTTTCTCGGGTCGCGGTGCCTGGGTAGTCTCGTCGGCACCATGTAAGGTGGCTGCTCGTTCGTCTTCCAGCGTCGACCCTGCTAAATTGCCATGGCCCTTCTCGCGATATTATCCGCCCCTCAGGGCCTGGGCGCCGCGGTCCTCGATGTCGGAGATCTCGGAATCCTGGATGACGATGAGCTGGCATCTCGGGTCAGCTTCTCGCGGCGGCATCCCACGCGGCGCCTGCGAGCAGGTGCCAAGTGAATCGGGATGGTTGTCTGAACTGTTTGGCGAGGTTGCGGGCGAAGTCTGCTTATCTGTCCTTTTGCATCGCGTGCATCTCTGCGCGGGTGTTTTCGGGCTGTCAATCGCGTCGTTGCATCTGCGCCTCTGCAACGCGGTGCTTGTCGTAAAGCTGATGTAGAAGGTGCCCTTGTGACTCTAACTCTCTGCAGCGGCGAGCTGGCGCCGGTCGTGATGCACGCGTTCCGTTCGGAGCTCCGCCGTCGCAGCGCAGGCCACTTTGCGCCGGTGGAGCTGGGCGATGTGGCTCTGCGTGTCCTCGGCCCGCCCTTCCATTACGCGGATGACTTCGGTCTGGTTCTGGCGCTGCTTCTCCTCGGCGTGCGCGATCTGCGTTTGCCCGTAGATCCTGTTCTCGAGGTCGCTAGCGCGTTGCTCTGAAAGGTGGCGTTTGCGCTGGGTGCGCCTGCAAGCAGGGCCCTCACCGTCTACGTTCTTGGCTTCCGCTGTTGCGAGTTCTTGTCGTAGCTGCGATTGCGCGCGCTGTTGCGCATGGAGCTGCTACAACGCGCCCCCTGTCTGTTGTAAGTCGTCGATGCTGATCTGCTGCCGGCGCTCTAGGTGCTGGATGATTCCTGTTTCTCTGCAAAGCACTTCTCAAGGTTGCGGCGCTTGGCGACCGTAGCTGCGGCTCGCGGCTGACGCAGCTGAAGTCGCGACGCGTCCAAAAGCTTTTATGCTGGCGCTCGTCGGTGGCGGCTGTCTCCTGGCAGCGCTCGTAGCATTGTTTTGATAATTGGGAGATCTTCTTATGTGGTCGGCGGGCTGGCACGTGATTTCCGCTAGCCTCGCGGAGCTCGATCTGGAGGATCTCTACGACGGCGCTGTCTGCCCCAGTCTTGCGCGCGCTGTGCTCGGCGATCTTCTGAGTCGCCTCCCTGATGTTGTAAAGATCCTTCTTGTGCTCCTCCAGCGCTGGCACTTGCGGCGGGTTCCCTCTGCGCGTTTGTAGCGGGCCTCTTTCGCTTCCCCGAGCTGGTTGGCGATGGCTTTTTGACGCACGACATGACTTCGCTGCGTTTCAGCCTTCTGCCGTGCTTCTTGGAGCTCTCGTCGCAGCCCGTCGACGGTTGAGGTCTCCGCAGGCATCTGAAACGCTGACGGCGCTGGTGACGCATCTCCAATTCGCCCTCGGCGCCGTCTCCCGATGCCGGGCGCGGGGGCGTCGGACCGCGGTTGCCTGGTGCGCCTCCTGGACGCAGTTGCCGATTCGGCGTCGGCGTCGTCGTCCGAGTCGGCCCCCCTGATGCTGTCGCGGAGTCTTCGAAGCTGGCGATGTCGGTTTCCCAGTACTGCGGTTTTGTGCTGTAGTTCCTCCAGCTGTTGTTGCGCGTCGCCCACGTGGTTGACAGCGTCGTCGATCCCGCCCTCATCTTGTCGCCGTCGATCCTCTGCGTCGTGCGAGTAGAGCAGCATGGACTTTTGTAGCCGGATCTCGGTGGCGACGCCCTGGAAGTCGCAGTCGTCGTGGGCGTGCCTTTGGACGGTGGCGATGAGGCGGTGGGTGGTGATGCGGTACTCCTCGACGCGGTCGACGCGGCGCATTGGCGGCGGCTCGCCCCAGCCCTGCTGTCTCCTGGTTTCAGCAAGGGTCACGGGGGCGATGTCGGCAGCAATCTCTCTGTTCTTCTCTTGTATGCGCCCTACGTTGAGGCTGTGCTGACGTCGCTTTTGCGCTTGCTGCTGCTGCCGTTGCTGTCCCATGGAGCTGCTGCTGCCCGTGCCGCGGGCGTCGTCACGGCTGCGGGCGCGCCATTGTGTCCGAGGGTTCCTGGTGTGTCCCCTTGGTGTTGCTGGTGTCGGTGCTGGCACTGCTGCTGATGCCATTGGCCGTTGTGGTAGCTGCCCACTGGAGTCTGAGCCATCTTGGGCGCCATGGTGGTGACGGGTGGTCTAGCTGGTTGCATGGCGCTGTGGTGGTCCTGTTGTCGTGCTCGGTGGAATCGTAGTAGTACGCGTGCGTCTGCTCGTTCACGTCGTAGTCATCGGTGCCAGGCATGGCTGCGCTGGCATGTCCTCTGGAGTGAGGACGTCGCGGCTCCGCAGTCGAAGTCAATGAAGTAGATGAGGACAATGACGTCGATGAGGAAGCAGTCCTGACAAGGGTCCAATCGCGGGGCTTGCGGGGAACAACAAATTCAAATGGGAAGACGAGGCGATTACGGCATGGGGAGTGTGGCCGCGCACGGCGTGGCCTCAGGGGAACTCTGGGCCCCAACGCCTCTCCTCCTCCTTCTCCTCCTCCTGCTCCTCCTGCTCTTCCTCCTGCTCCTCTTGCTCCTCCTTTTCCTCTTCATATTCCTCCTGTTCCTGTTCCTCCTCCAACTCCTCCTCCTCCTGCTCCTCCTGTTCCTCCTCTTCCTCCTCTTCCTCCTCCTCCTCCGTCTGCTCCTCCTCCCCCTCCAAATCCTCCTCCTCCTCCTCCTCCTCATCCTCCTCCTCCTCCTCCTCCTCCTCCTCCCCTCCTCTCCTTCCTCCTCCTCCTCCTCCTCCTCCTCCACCTCCTCCACCTCCTCCTCCTCCTCCTCCTCCCTCCTCTCTCCTCCTCCTCCTCCTCCTCCTCCTCCAGATGATCCATGATGCTTCCCAGGCTCGCGCGCCGAGGGCGGCTGGTGCCGCGCTGGCGGGGCCGTCGGGGCTTCTCGCGACAGCCTTGGCGGGCCCCTGGGCAAGGCCGCGCGCAGGTCGTCAAGGATGAGAAGGAGAGGGAGGATAAGGAGGGGGAGAGGGAGGAAGAGGAGGAGGAGGAGGAGGAGGAGGAGGAGGAGGAGGAGGAGGAGGAGGGCGAGGCCCGATGGCCCTCGCGGACGGAAAAATGCACGCGTCCGAGCGATGCCCAGCAGAGCCACATGGAACCAAATGGGGCCGCCGAGGAGCCACCAGGGGGCTGCTGGCAGCCGGGGGGGGGGGGCCCGCGGTCGTGGTGCGCGCGCCCGGTGCCCCCGCGAGAGCATCTCCTGAACCTTCAGGGGGGGCCCAACTTGGGCTGCAGGCTGCCGACCAGGACCTCCAGCGGCTTCGGCGAAGAGGTCAGCGGCAGGCTGTGTTCCGCTCGTGGGCGCCGGGGCCGTCGGAGAGCAGGCCGTCGTCGTCGACGCCATCGTCGTCATCGCCATCATCATCGTGGCGCCTTCGACGCCGTCGATCGTCGTTGCCGACGGAGGACGTGGCGGGCGGGAGGGAGGGAGGACGTCGCTCAAGGAGTGTCCTGCACATGGCCATGGGTCTGGGCCCAGCATGAGACAGTGTTTTCGTTCCTGGGGAGAGAGGAAAGCAACATGTGAACCGCAGGTCTCATCGCACTGTCCTTGAAGCCTCAGGCATCTATGCCGTGGCAAAGCAGCCCCCGACGTACACCCTGTATGCGGGGCAATGGCACACAGGAAAATCCGATCAAGCAGTACCAAACTGCACGCCGGCGACGCTCGATCACTTGCTGTTGGTCCGAAGGGCGGCCCACGGAGCCACAAGGCAGGCTATCCAGCCAGGGTATCCACCCCTGGCAGGGAGAGGAAAGAAAGGAAGACCCGACTACAGGGAGGGGAGGGGAGGGGAGGAACGGGGGGGAGGGAAGGGGAGGGGGGAGGGGGGAGGGGCAAGCTAGATGCGCTCGCGTCATATCTGACGTCTTACCCCTCCCTCTCATCCTTTACCATAGCGTAGGTCCTCTCTCTATTCGCACAATCGGATGTCGTAGCATGTCATAGCATTACATGGCATAGCATGGTGTTGAAGATCAACGCGTAGCATGACATAGCACGGCGTGGCGACGCCCCAAATTGGGGGGGGCTTTTGCAGCCCCAAAAAATCAACGAATCGGCACCGAATGCGTAATTACGTCCGATTGTTTTTTTGAGAGGCCATTTTCTAGATTTGTGGGGCCTCTTCGGAAGGGCCGAAAACCATGCCGCAGCATGGCACTGGAAATAATAACGCCAGCGCGGCAGCGGAAGCACGATTCGGGACGAGCGGAAGCGCGAAAATGAGGCCAGCGCAGCAACGGGAGCATGATTCGAAACGAGCGGAAGCCCGAAAATGAGGCCAGCGCTTCAGCGGGAGCAGCATTTAAACAACAAAAAAAACGAGAATCCCTTCCCCCGGAATCCTGTGAGCAAAAAACAGTACGCGGAGGGGGGCCGGACATCCTCCGGGCATCATCGTGCAGTGTAAGTGTCCTGAGAAGTGTGGCATGAAGGGGTACGGTGCCAGTCGTGGACATGGCGGTGCTGATTTGCGATAGATCGCAGCGCCAGATTCCCCTCTGCATAGAATCAGCACCACGCCCCCCTTGATACCATACCCCGTTCCTGCATCCAGACTGCGTGGAGGGCGGGGGACGAGGAGGAGGAGGAGGAGGACGAAGAGGAGGAGGAGGAGGAGGAGGAGGACGGAGGACGGAGGAGGAGGACGGAGGACGGAGGAGGAGGAGGTGGTGGAGGAGGAGGAGGAGGAGGACGGAGGCGGCGGAGGAGGAGGTGGAGGAGAGGAGGAGGAGGACCCCCTCCCCTCCACCTTGTTGGTGGTTGGGGGAGGCCCCCAGGACACCCCGGGCCGCCCAGGCGCCCCGCCCCCCCTCCCCCTCTCCTCCTCCCTCTCCTCCTCCTACCTTCCCATTCATCTCTCTCTCCTACTCCTCTCCTCCTCCTCCTATCCTTCTACTTCATCCATCCTCCTCCTCCCCCTCCATCTCCTCCTCCTCTCCTCTTCCTCCTCCCTCCTCCTCCTCTCTTCCTCCTCCCCTCCCCCATCCTCCTCTCCTCCTCCTCCTCCTCCTCCATCCTATCCTCTCCTCCTCCTCCTCCTCTCTCCTACCTCCTTCCTCCTTCCTCCTCCTCCCTCCTCTCCTCCTCTCCTCCCTCCTCCTCTCCTTCCTCTCCTCCTCCTCCTTCCTCCTCCTCCTCCCTCTCCTCCTCCTCCTCCTCCTCCTCCTCCTCCTCCTCCTCCTCCCCCCCCCCGCGGCCGCGACGACCGGCCAGGAGATGCCCCCCAGTGGGGGCCGCGCGGAGAGCGGCCCTCGCGGGCCCGCCGCGGAGGGCGGCGCGCCGCCCGCGGGGGGCGGCGAGGAGGGCCCCCCAGGAGGGGGGGGGGCGCCCGAGGGGGGGCGGCCCTCCTCGGAAGGCGGCGGCGGCGGCGGCGGCGGCGGCGGCGGCGGCGGCGGCGGAGGAGGAGGAGGAGGAGGAGGAGGAGGAGGAGGAGGGGAGGAGGACGAGGAGGAGGGCGAGGAGGAGGAGGCCCTCCCCGAAGACCAAAGGCGCCTCCTCGGAGGGCGCGAAGGATCCCAAGAGGCCCCGTCGCCCTCCAAAAAGGCCTGCCCTCCCTCGCTGCACCCTTGGGCGCGACGCCGAAGAAAGCTTACAGCAGGGCCCACGAAGGCCCCGAGAGGGCCTGGGATCGGGGATCTTCTGACCCGGGTCAATCCAGACCTGGGTCAGCAGGAAACCAAAAAACTCCAATGCAAGAACAAGAAACTGCAGCGCAGGTCTTCACGAACCCGGGTCAGCCAATATGCGCGGCCGCCTCGCGGTCACAAGCGGCTCGCTAACCCGGGTCAGCCAGAGGGGGTCTTCGCAGGATCCTGCAGGATCCGGTGCCCTGGCTGACCCCCGTTTGCACTGACCCCCGTCTCTTAGGCCCCGACGGGAGACCCTCAAGAGGCCCCCGGGGGGCCCTGGAAGAGTCCCAAAAGGGTTCCAACCAGACCCCTGGGGATCTCGACCAGGCCCCTGGAGACTCAGAACCAGCCCCAAGAGGCTACCCTGTGTTCTCTGCCTCCATGAGCTCGTCCTGGGACGGGCCAACAGATCCCCCGACATTGAAAAAAATGGGCGCGGTCGCCGACGTCGCCGCAGGCGTTGTCGATGTTCTGAATCGGCTGGCTGAGCCAAATTTGGTGAGTGAACCAAACCACGCATGCCAAAAAATGCCGCGCAGTGAGCTTAGGTGGACAGGGAACTCAACAAACGTATAGGAAATACAATTTGTACTAGCTGCGTGTGAAGCCTGAGAACAAGGCATTTTAGCCGGCGTGGACCCCAGACACTAATGTCTGGCAATCCACGCGGCACAATCTAGGTGGTGTAATCAATGTGGCACCATTCAGGTGGTTCAGTACATGTGGTGCAATCTATGTGGCGCATGGCAATGCGATTGCAATACAAGACAACGCAAAGCATTGCAATGCAATCCAAAGCAATACGAAACACCAAACAGCAAACAGTAAAAATGGACGGGCGTAACGTAAAACAAAATGAAGCAAATCAATGCCAAGCAATGCCAAGCAGTGCAAAGCAATGCAAAGCAATGCAAAACAGTGCAACGCAAAGCGATGCAAAGCGGTGCAGATCGATGCAAAGCGATGCAAAGCAATGCAACGCAATGCAACGCAATATATAGCAATGCAAAGCATTGCAAAACGATGCAAAGCAATGCGAAACAATGCAAATACATACACATCAACGAAACGTAACGCAAAGCAATGCAAAGCAATGCAAAGCAATGCAAAGCAATGCAAAGCAATGCGAATCAGTGCACACGAAATCAAAACAATACAAAGCCGCACAAAGAAACGCAAAGCAATGCAAAGCGATGCAAAGCGATGCAAAGCAGTGCAGCACAATGCAATGAATTGCAATGCAGTGCAATTCCATGCACGGCAATGCGAGTGCAATGCAACTGCATGCGATTGCAACGACATGCGAGATTGCAACCTCAAGGCGATGCAACGCGACTGCAGTGCAATGCAGCGCAGTGCTGTACAGTACCGATCCATCCAGAGCCACGAGGCATCACCGCCGACACAGCGACGAGACGGACGAGAGAGCCAGCGGGCCGTGAGGACACGCTCTCGACTGCGGGCACCCCGTCGATGGGTGTGCCGCGCGCAGCACGCCTCGCCCGCCGCCTCGTGCAGCGCGACGCCACGCACTGCAAAGCAGCTCAAAGCAGTGCAAAACACGGCAAAAAAAGCAGTGCGACGCAACGCGGCGACGGGCGGTGACCGAGCAGGGCCGGACCGCCGCCGGTGCCAGAAGCGGCGACGGCGCTGGGCGGCGACGAGCCGGACGGACTGGCACCTCGGGGCCCGGTTACCCTCGAGCACAGGCAAG
>CAUYUJ010010208.1:0-10000 GCA_963575745.1 Prorocentrum cordatum
CGTCGGTTTTTGTGAGAATGGTGGAGTGGGGGGTCCCAAGAACAGAGCTCCATGGGTGGAGTGGCGGGGCGTGGTGGGGGGCGCGGTGGGGGGTATCGGTCGGTTTTGGGCGAGAAATGGTGGGGTGGGGGGTCCCAAGAACAAAGGCTGGGAGTGCCGGGGCGTGGTGGGGGGCGCGGTGGGGGGTATCGGTCGGTTTTGAGCGAGAAATGGTGGGGTGGGGGGTCCGAAGAACAGAGACTCCATGGGGTGGGAGTGCCGGGGCGTGGTGGGGGGCGCGGTGAAGGGTATCGGTCGGTTTTGGGCGAGAAATGGTGGGGTGGGAGGTCCCAAGAACAGAGGCTCCATGGGGTGGGAGTGCCGGGGCGTGGTGGGGGGCGCGGTGGGGGGTATCGGTCGGTTTTGGCGAGAAATGGTGGGGTGGGGGGTCCCAAGAACAGAGGCTCCATGGGGTGGGAGTGCCGGGGCGTGGTGGGGGGCGCGGTGGGGGGTATCGGTCAGAGGCCCAAGAACAGAGGCTCCATGGGGCAGGAGTGCCGGGGCGTGGTGGGGGGCGCGGTGGGGGGTATCGGTCGGTTTTGGGCGAGAAATGGTGGGGTGGGGGGTCCCAAGAACAGAGGCTCCATGGGGTGGGAATGCCGGGGCGTTGTGGGGGGCGCGGTGGGGGGTATCGGTCGGTTTTGGGCGAGAAATCTAGTGGGGTGGGGGGTCCCAAAACTAGAGGCTCCAGAGGGTGGGGATGTCGGTCGGTTGGCCCTCGCCCAGGAGGGGGGCGAGGTAGCGAGGTGGCGGAGACAGCACTTGTCGTGTGGGCAGGGCACGGAGAAAAGTATGGGTCCATGTTGGGGAATGTTGGGCAAAGCTTGTCTCTTTTCCTCACACGCCTCTGGGGTCGGCGGATATATATATATATATATATATATATATATATATATATATATATATATATATACCGGGGGAGCAGGCCGGGGGCCCGAAAACAGCTGCCCCGACCCTCCATGGGGGCACCGGGGCTCATTTTCCCTGTGTTGTTACAGGGTTTCCGCGTACTGGGCCTCGGAGGCCGCCGCCTCCGACCCCCCATGGGAGGACGGGGCGGCCAGGGAGGTCCAAGATAGTCCAGGAGGGCCTACAGAGGCTCCCAAGACGGCCCGAGTGGGCCCCGAGTCGCCGAAAGACCGCTCCAGGACGCCCAGGATAGGCCCAAGACGGCCCGAGAGGCCCCCCAAGGCACTCCACGACGTTTCAAGACGCCTCTCCAAAGCGCTTCAAGAGACCGAAATCGTCAATTTTACGAAGGTTTTCGAACGATTTTGGCCTTCCAGCCTTTTCGGCTGTCCGACGTTCCAAGACGGCTCAATAGGCTCCCAAGAGCGCCCCAAGACGGCCCAAGAGGGCCCCAAGATGGCCCCAGAGTCGCCCAAGACAGCCCAACAGAGCCCCAAGACGGCCCCAAGATGCGCCCAAGAGGGGGACCACGACTCCAAAATTCGACCCTCCCGCTTGAAGAGTGCCCCAGGAGGCCCCAAGGAGCCCCCAAGAGGCACCAGGAGAGGCCACAAAACAGCCCCGATGAGGCCCCACAACGGCCCCAAAACGGCTACCGAGAAGCTGCGAAACTGCCCTCACGACGTCCCCGACAGGCCAACCACGAGATCCAAACCAACACCCATGAGGCCTCTGACCCACCACCCAGGGCACGGTGGCGGGAGCAGTGACAGCACTTGTGCACAGCATGTTCCGGCGGGAGCCTTCCGGAACACGCTGCAGGATGAGGAGGAAGATCAGGAGTAGAGAGAGCTGGAGTGGGAGGAGGAGGAGGAGGGGGACGAGGAGGAGGAAGAGGCCTCCAAGGCAGCTCCAAGATAGCCGAAGAGGCTTCCAAGAGGGCCCTGGGCGGCCCACGAGGGCCCCAAGGCGGTGCCTGAGGCGCCCAAGACGGCCCCAAGAGAGCCCCAAGACGGCCCCAAGAGAGCCCCAAGAAGGGAAACACGAACCGAGAATCTGAGCTTTCTACCCCGAGAGGTTCTCGGGCAGTCCCAAGAGGCCCCAATCGGATCCAAGAGGCCCCCAAGAAGCTCCCAAGAGGGCCGTCGGGGTTCCAAGAGATCTCCCAAGGTGGCACCAAGAGGCACATTCATTGTTTTACGATTGGGCTTTGACGGGTTCTATTTTTTTCTGCCTTTTGGCATCCCGATTCTCCAAGACGGCCCAAGAGGCTTCCAATACCGCTCCAATATAGAGGAACAGGCCTCCAAGAGGACCCCAAGACGGCCCGAGAGGGCCCCAAGAGCCCCAAGAGAGGTCCAAGAAGGGGAACGCGACCCAACAGCAGAGCGTTCCCCCCTAAACGCCCACAGGAGGCCGAAAGAGGCCCCCAAGTGGTCCGAAGAGAACTCCAAAAGCTTCCCGAGGGCCCCAAAGGCCCCTAGGAGACGTCCAAGAGGTTTTTAAATAGCCCAAGAGTGCCCTCGATGCGTCAAAACTGCTTCCAGGAGGCCCCCGGGAGGCTTCCGGATTGCCTCAATCTGGCCGCAGATGGCCTCAAGAAGAGGCACCCAAGAGATGCCTCCAACAGCCAGTTGACGAAGCATGCGGAACACCCCAGAAGCTCCTCAGATGCCGTCGCGCGCCTGTGCTTGATAGCGTTGTCCAAGATCGTCCAGCGCCCCCCCGGCCTGGGCTAGAACCTGAGCGCGCGCGAAGCGCGCGCGATGGTGTATGTATGTATGTATGTATGTAAATATGTTTGTATGTATGTATGTATGTATGTATGTATGTATGTATGTATGCATGTCTATGTATGTATATGTATGTCTATGTATGTTTATGTTTGTATGTATGTATGTATTTATGTATGTGTGTATGTATGTATGTATGTAGGTAGGTATGTATGCATGTATGTATGTATGTATGTACGCATGCATGCATGTATGTATGTATGTATGGATGTATGTATGTATCTGTATGTATGTATGTATGTATGTATGTATGTGTATGTATGTATACATGTGCATGAATGTACGTGTGTATGCATGTATGTATGTGTATGTATGCCTGTCTGTCTGTCTGTCTGTCTGTCTGTATGCATGTATGTATGTATGTATGTATGTATGTAAGCATTGTATGTTTGTACGCAGTGTACGTATTGTATGTAATGTATGTATTGTATGTACGTATTGTATGTATATATGTATGTATGTATGCATGTATATATGCATGCATGCATGCATGTATGTATGTATGTATGTAGGTATGTATGTATGTATGTATGTATGTATGTATGAATGTATGTATGTGCGTACGTACGTACGTGCGTATGTATGTATGTATGTATGTATGAGTGTATGACTGCACGCTGCGGCAAACCCCACCATCGCGCCTGAGCAACAGCGCAGCTGAAAAGAGGCTGAGTGTAGGAGCCGCGCAATTCCGACAAGCGGTCTGGATTAGGACGGGTCGTGAGCTCAACCTCATCTTCGCCAGCACGGTGGGAAGGATTGCCGAGTTCACGCCCCGCGGCGATTCAGCGATTGGTCTGAGTGCGAAAGGTGGTGCTCTCGACCTCGTCTTCGTCCGCGCGGTAGCAGACAACAGACGATGGTTCGGACGCCCCAGCGAGCACAAGGCCCGGTGCCCATCTGGCTTCAGATCGGCGCCACCCCAACGTAGTGATACTGTGTGTGCGGCTTCTTCCTTCTCCCCGCGGCGAGCGAGGCGCGTGCGCGCCAGGGAGCCCAGCTCCGCAAACGAGAACGCTTGGGCGCGCAAACACCGATACTTTTTTGTCGGACCCCAGCGGGGCCTGGTCGGCCGTCGTCGCGTTTGCCTGGGCGCCTTTGCGCGGTCAGCGGTCATTCGAGGCTTCCTGTGGCGGCCAGCCGCGTTGCCAGAGTGTCCCGCTGCAGGGGTCGTTTTCGGCCGTTCGCGCTGGGGCGCTGGGGAAGCGAGCCCTTGGAATCGAAGAAGAAACACGGCATGAATACGAACTGGAGGAGGAGGAGGAGGAGGAGGAGGAGGAGGAGGAGGAGAAGGCGGAGGAGGAGGAGGAGGAGGAGGAGGAGGAGGAGGAGGAGGAGGAGAGAGGTGGCCTTCCGCGGGACTTCTTGGACCCACGCTGGCGCCCCCCCCCCCCCCCCCCCCGACGGCGCCTCCGGCGCCGCCCGGGGCGTGCTCCGTTCGCGCCAGGGAGGGGGTCAGGCGCAGATCCAAGAAATCCGCGCAGAGCGCCAAAAGTTCATCCTCCTCCTCCTCCTCCTCCTCCTCCTCCTCCTCCTCCGCCTCCTCTTCTTCTTCTTCTTCTTCTCCTTCTTCTTCTCCTTCTATGGAAGACGGCGGGGCCTCCCGGAAACCCTCCGCCCCTCCGCGAAGGGGCCGAGACATCTTCTCAGAAGGCTTCGAATAGGGGGTCGACCGCAGAATTGATTTGCCCCAGAACTGATTTCCTCGTCGAGCTACACGTAGAATCGACGTTGAAGAGTGTTCGTAGATCTACGCGTTCCTCATGGGTTCTATGTGCAAATCAATTTTGGGATAAATCAAAACAATTCTGCAGTCGATCGTCGTCCTCCTACACGAAGGCTGGGTGACTTCCGAGCCCCCCGAGAAGGCCCGCCCCCCGACGCTGGTGCCCTCCGACTACGTATCCCATGCGCCGCCTCGAAAGTTCGTCGGCGAGCGAGCGGGGGAAGTGAGAATCTCAGACTCCAAGATGGAGTCGGAGTAGATGGGGTCGGAGGATCGCGCCGCATCGCCGATGCATCGCTGATGCGGCTCGATGTGGAGCCCGCCGCATCGCCGATGCAGATCTGCTTTACGTCGACGTCGCCGATGCATCGCCCACGTCGGCGATGCATCGCCAGTGCATCGCCGATGCATCGCCGATGTACCAGCGATGCGGCACGATCCCCCGACCCCATCTACTCCGACCCCATCTGGGAGGCCTCTAGAGAAGGAGAAGACCCTCTCCGAAGGCGGCAGGGGCTTCTCGTAAGCCCCTGCTAGCCCCTGGCCCTCTGAGACGTCTTCTGTGCCTTCGGGGAAGGCTCGGGAGACTCCCTCGCAGGGCCGGAGGACTTCCGAGCCCCCCGAGAAGGCCTCCCCCCCTGTCACCCGACCGCAGTCCTGACGCCCACGGGCGCGACGACGACGACGACGACGACGACGACGGCGACGACGGCGACGACGGCGGCGGGAGCACCCAGAACCGGTTCCACGACGGCGACGATGACGGCGACGTCGACGCCGACAACGACGACGACAGTGAAGGCGACGAGGAGACGACGACGACGTCGACGACGACGAGGCGGCCCGTCTGGACTTTGGATCCACTCGGCTCTCTGGCGGCCGCTCGGCACGGTCTGGGCACCCCGGGAAGGAGCTCGGCGAGGCGCAGCCGCTGGTGACCGTCCCGAGGCTGGAAGTCCGCCGAGAGGGCCGATAAAACAGGGCTAGGATCGGGATAAATCGCTCCAGAGCGTTCCGGAGCGCTCTCAGAGCGTTCCGGAACGCTCTGGAGCGGCCGCGGCACCCAATACATCCTCCAAACCCGCCGATTCTCAGGGATTTCGAGTTATCCCGATCCGATTTTGTCTCGATCTTCGCGTCGTTTTAGCCGACGAAACCTCCCGAAAATCCGGCGAAGAGAACTATGCACATGCACCGATCTTGGCCAGGCCCACCCTGAGCCCAGGATCGGTGCATGTGCGCTCCTGCCTTGGGGATCGGTGTATGTGCATAGTTTTCTTTCCTCCAGGAAAAACCCACAAATCCTGAGTCCGAAACTGCGAAGCCACACCCCAGGGTCTCGAGGCGTGTCAGCAGGGCGGGCGGGGCGTTTCGCCTGAGCCTTCCTCACCATGTACGGTTCTTGAGCTTAGAATGTGCAACAGCTTCGAGGCGGGTGGTTTTCAAAAGGTGGCTCTCGCCTCAGCGCCGCGCAAATTCGTCTCCAACGCTTGCAACTGCTTCACGGATGGAAGACAGGTGGTTTTCAAATTGTGGCTCTCGCCTCAGCGCCGCGCACATTGTCGTAAGCTGTTGCAGTTGTTCCACGGATGGAGGGCGGGTTGTTTTCAAACTGTGGCTCTCGCTTCAGCGTGGCGCGTGCCTGCCTTGAACGTTTGCACGCTTGCAACGGCTTCGCGGATGGAGGGCGGCTCGTTTTCACTATATGCGGTCCATGCCCTAGCTCCTCGCACAGTCGTTTCAGAATTGAGTAACAGTTTCACGAATGTAGGGCGGCTCTGTTTCAAAATTCGGTTCTCGCTTTCGCGCCACATATAGGGCATAACTTGGAGGGAAGATGTACTGCATCATCGTTGATGAGACTTGGATTTCCACTGGTCCTCCTCCTCCTCCTTTGCTCCTCCTCCTCCTCCTCCTCCTCCTCCTCCCCCTCCTCCTCCTCCTCCTCCTCCTCCTCCTCCGTAGCCATTTTGGCTCAAGCCATTTTGGCTCAAGGCCATATCGGGAACTCACCCCCCCGTCTCAAGTGGCCTGCGCCCGCCGCGCGCGCGCTCTCGGCCAAAGGTGCTCGCCCGAGCAGGCCGTGAGCTATTCCTTTGCACTCACTGCCACACGTGCATTTTGCCGTGTCCGTGTACTGTACATTCCTTTCGGTTCTGACGGTTGGCCGCGATGGGTCGCTCGGCCAAGGCCAGGCGTGCTGACAAGTCGTCGGAGTCAACCAGCCCGTCCAGGAGGACTTCACAGTCGAGAAGGTCCTCGCTGACGCCCAGGCGCCCACGCCGAGACATTGAGCGCATCTCGTCCAGCTCCTCTCCGCCACCCCGTGATGATAGGAGCAGGAGTGCAGGCGCCTATTCTGACAATCAGCCTCCTTTGTGGATGAAAGATATAATGGGAGAGGTTCGTGGGATGAATAACAATATAGCGAAGTTGGAGCAGAGCATGCAGCAAGAAATGATCACATTCAAGAATGCTCTCACGATTCACGACCAGAGTTTGCATAATATGAATGCGAGGATCAATGCAGTCGAGCAAGCACCGACAGCAAAGATCAAGGAGGCCATTGCGGCGGCGATCGATACCAAACTGGAGTCCGTGCAGAACCAGCTGGACGCGCTGAAGGCGGGCTCAGGTGCCTCTTCCAGTGCGGGATCGGCTGACATGGCGGTTGATGAAGGTGCTCGTCCTGCATTTGCTGGTGGCGGTGGGGGTGGAGGAGGCCCAAGTCGGCAGGCCCCATCGGATGCTTGTGTGCGCTTCCTGGGGACCTCCCCGAGACCGCTGCTGAAGAAGGCCAGGGAGAAACACTACAATGAGACGGTTCTTGTGCGATATGCGCATCTCTTGAATGGAGTAACGCCTTTCTTCCATGGCATCTCGCAGAGCTACAAGCTCACCTTCCCGACCAGCGTTGCAGCGAAGACATTCCAGCAGAGATGCAACGAGGACGGCGGCCATGACTTCGTGGACAATCGTGCGCAGAAGACATCGTCGATTCGCTGCCGTGCTGACCTCCCAGTGGACGTAAGGATGAGGCAGCGGGCTTTCAATGGCATTTTCGAGCCATTCCTGAATGAGTTGAAGAAGAGCCCCAAGTGGAGCCCCTCGTGCCGCTTGGGGGTGAACGGATTCAAAGGTGTTCTATTGGTTAGGGATGATGAAGACATCTGGGAGATTGTCGCGGCCAAGGACAAGTCGAAGTCGGACGTGGAGTTCATTCCCATTCATGAGGAGCTCGCAGAGTGGGGGATCAGCGCTGAGACGGCGTCCGCCATCATCGAGCGAGTACGTGCGCAGCTCCAGGCTGCACCACCAGGGCATCTTCGGAGTGACCAAAGGGATGCAGAACGCGGTGGTCTTCGCGAAGCGGAGGGGGCGCTGAGTGAGGCCAGCAGTTCTGTTTTTGCCGCCCCGCATGGGGGCGCCGTGCTTTCTTGTAGCAGCAGCAGTTGCAGCAGCAGCAGTCAATTTTCTCAGTCAGGCAGTCAGTCCCCTCTCCCTCCCCTCCTCTCTCGTCCTATTGCAGTGGATCAACGGCTCAGTATTTGCTCCTGGAACGTTCAGACCCTCCTGGGATCGGTGTTCACGGACCAAAATCTTATTCGGGAAAAGTTCAGGCGCCTGAAGAAGCTCCTCGAGAAAAACGACGTGGTGTGTATTCAGGAATCCCATGGTATTGCAGAGGACCTTGATCAGTTGGAAAAGGATCACAAGTCTCACAAGCCGTTCGGGACATTCTGTGAGTCAGCTGCTGCTGGAGGCCTACTGTTCTTTGTCTCACGTAAGCTGATGTCGAGGTTTACTGCTGCCCAATTAGATACTATAGTGCCTGGTCGTATTGCTTCTCTCCTTCTCCAGGGGCCACAAGGGTGTTGCCAGATTATGAACGTTCATATTGTGCCTCATTGGGCTGAGTGGGAGGTTCGGGGGATCTTCTCTCGCATCCAACGTGCCCTTCTTCCCTCACATGCTTCTCTTGGTTTTGTTGTGGGTGACTGGAATTTTATGTCGACGGGGGAATCGAGACTGCATACTGATACTGGCCTGGATGGCCCTGTAGGCTCGCGTCTTGCCTCGCACTTCCTTGCTTCGCTCGGCCAGCTCGGGGAGATCGTTCAGGAGAGGGATACCCACAGGATTATTCGTTCGTCTGGAAACGAGAGTGGACCAAGTGAGCAGGTCTCTTTTGCTCGCCTTGATCGAATTTACACCACGCTCGCCTCGCAGTACCTGCTGGGCCTCTGCCCGAGGACGGGGGCCATTTGGCCCATTACCGACCTCAGAGCCCCATCCGACCACTGCCCGGTGTTCTTGTCGCTTGCGGCGTGGTCCCCGTCGGGCAGCACGCGTATTCCCAGCTGGGTGTGCAAGCATTCACAATCCAGTATTAAACTTCAGGAAATATTGGATCCCGCGGCTCTCTCTGATATACCGGCTGTCAGGCTTAATGAAATCAAAGAAGTTATGAGATACGTCTCGCAGCGCGTCAAGGACTGGGTTTATGAAAAGGGGGCCCGCACGGTGGAGGAAAAACTCGCTTGTATGTTGTGTGTCCTTAGGGGGGCTCGGGGGGGGGGCTCCCGTAAGATCTCCAAAGGCCTCAAGGGGTTCCCTGATCTCTTCAGGTATCTTGACCCTCAGGAGATGCGGTGGACCGACCGCCAAGGCTTCGACTCGCTTTTTTCGGACCTGATGCGTCAGAACCTTCGTGCTCGAGAAGTCTCTGCTCGTGCAGAGGCGGATGGCGACGTCGGTGGAGCCCGTGCCGCGCAAGCAATTGCTCGTGTCCGCCGTCTTGGCCAGGCCTGGAAGAAATCTGGTCGCCAGATTTTTCTCCAGCAGGTTACGGATGCTGACGGCATGGCCCACAGCGATCCGAATGAGTGCTCCAGGCTGCTGGCGGATCACTGGAGTGCCATCTTTAGTGCCCGTGAGGTAAATGATGAGATGGTTGGATCACTGGCTGCTGAAGTTACACCGATTCCAGAAGACCAGCATCAATATGTTTCTGACTCTGGTTCGATCTACCCCTGGGTCATCCCCGAGGTTGTCTTCGCGGAAATCCTGGACCAAAAGTATGACTCTTGCCCTGGGCCCGATGGTATCCCATACTCCGCCTGGAAAGCCTATGGTGATATTGGTTTGGAATGTCTTTACTCTATCTACCTCGAGCTAGTTGAGCACCAGCGCCTGCCGCCCAACTTTAACGACAGCGCCGCTGCCTTCTTGCCGAAGGGCACCGCGCTGGAGGGTGAGACCGTCGCTCGCACTGCTGAAGAAACTCGGCCCCTTTCGCTTTCGAATACGGACAACAAACTTGTGAGTGCAAGCATTGGTTGGGCGCTCTCCAAGGCTGCGAGTGACAAAGTCCTGGGTGCCCAAAAAGGTTTTTTAAAAGACAGGCAGATGATTGACAACATTATTGAGGTGGGCGCGTCGATGCTTCTTGCGCACTCTCTATGCGACTGTCGTCGCGCAGGCACGGCCCTGTTCGACCTGAAAGCGGCCTTCCCCAGCATTAACCACACAT
>CAUYUJ010010208.1:15000-25000 GCA_963575745.1 Prorocentrum cordatum
TGGCCTCGCACGGAGGGCTGAACATCGTGCCCGAGCCAATGTACGCGGCTCAGGCGCTGTACACCGCCAGCGGGCTCCCCTGCTTCCAGGAGTCCACCTTCAACGTGAACAGCGAGCAGCAGCGGCTGGAGCAGTGCTTCGCCGAGAGCGCGGGCGAGGCGCCGATGGCGAGCCTCTTCAGCGCGTTCAGCTGCGAGACCATGGACCCCAACTTCTTTGACCTGCTCTGGCCCCAGCAGGTGAGCAGGCTGCACCAGGTCATCGCGGACATCACAAACCGCAACGAGAGCAACGCCATTGTCCTCGCGGTGATCGACCACGACGAGGTCGAGCTGGCAGTGAAGATGCTCACCAGCCTGCAGGAGGCCGGAGGAGACGCCAAGAGCGTCGTCGTTGGCACCTCTGCTGGCGTCTGCAAGGCCCTGGCCAACACCGCCGGCGTGGCCGGCCACAAGTGCTTCGTCGTGGTGCCCGCCCAGGACGTGCGTCTCAGCGTCTTCAAGCACGCCATCCTTACGACGGTGGCAGTGGCGGGCCTGAGCGACAAGATCGTGTACGCGTCGCCCCGCGCCACGTTCGCGAGCTCGCTGGCCTCCCAGCTTGCGGCGTCCGACAAGCGCATCCTCTTCGGCAAGAGCACCGCGTCGGCAAAGGGCTGCATCGCAGAGGCTGGGAGCGTGGGCGAGATCGACGGATGCCCAGGGTGCAAGACGGACGCCCCAGGCGTTCTGTACCTGTCGGACGCCCCAGAGGTTACCGACATGCTCCTGCGCGCGTGGCAGGAGATGGCGGAGTCCAAGAGCGTGTCCCAGGGAGAGGCGCTTGCAAGTGCGCTGGTCGCCTCTGGCTACTCCGACTTCGGATTCCTCTCGTGCGGCATGCGCCTGAGCGAGGAGCCAGAGAGCGACAGGGTCGTGGAAGCTGACTCGCCGCCGGGGGTGACGGAGCAGATCGCCCGCGAGGTTCGCAAGGCCTCGGAGTCCACCTGGGTGGACCGCTTCCGCGCCGAGGCGTCCAAGGAGCGCAGGGCGAAGAAGGACGGCGCGGTGACCGAGAGGCAGCGTCAGCAGGCGTGGCAGACGATGGCGGACGAGTGGAAGGAGACGTGGGCGAAGCGCGTGGCGGACCTGCAGGAGGCGAACAACTACAACGCGACCGAGGTGGCCGAGGAGCGGCGCAAGAGGAGGATGGAGCAGAGGAAGGCGAAGAAGGCGACCCACAAGAAGCACGTCCGCTACCTGCCGCCAGACGAGGCCGCGAAGGTGAAGGCCCGCGAGGACAAGTGGGAGGCCGACGTGGCGAAGCAGAAGGCCGACGACGCGGAGAAGGCGGAAGCCCGCAAGGAGGCGTTCAGGCGCCAGGTCGAGGAGGCCCAGAAGATCATCGAAAACAGGAGGAAGGAGAAGCAGCAGCGCGCGGCGGAGGACCAGGCCGCCGACGACGAGCTGTCTGCGGCGTAGGCGCCGCGCCGCTGAGGACCCGTCGCTTGTGCCGGCGCTTCTGACATCGCCCCACCGTTGGAGCGCGCGATAACAACGGACAGCCCCTTCCTCGTCGTCCTCCTCCTCCTGCTGCTCCTCCTCCTCCTCCTCCTCCCTCTGCTGTTGCTGCTCCTTCTCCTCCTCCTCCTCCTCCTCCTTCTCCTCCTCCTCCTCCTCCTTCTCCTCCTCCGCCGCCTCCCCCTCGTCGAGCTCCTCGTCCTCGTCGTCCTCCTCCTCCTCTTCTCTTTCTTTCCTCCTCCTCCTCCTCCCTCCTCGATCATCGTGCTCTCTCCCTCCTCCCCTCCTCCTCCTCCCTCCTTCTCGTTTTCATGCCCTTCCACCTCCTCCTCTCCTCCTCCTCCTCCCCTCCTCCTATCTATCTTCTCCTCCTCCTGCTCCTTCTGCTCTTCCACCTCCTCCTCTTTCCCCTCCTACTCCTTCTCTTCCTTTCCTTTCCTTCCCTCCCTCCTCCTCCTCCGTTATTTCCTTCTCTTCTTCTTCTTATTATTATTATGAAAAGCGCCAGTGGATCCCCTTGAAGACACAAAGGGGGGGTGTGCTCCAGGGAACCCCCCCCCCCCTTCAGGGGGGGGGGGGACCGAGAACCCCCCCCCCCCTCCCCCCTTAAGGGGGGGGGGGGTTTCGGAACCCCCCCCCACCCCCCTCCCTTTGAAAGGGGGGGGGGGGGGGGTGGAACCCCTCCCCCCCCCACCCCCCTTGAAGGGGGGGGGGGTTCGGAACCCCCCACCCCCCTCCCCCCCTTTCCGGAGGGGTCCGGGGCGAGCGAGCCGAGCGCGCGGACTGTTGGACGTAGGGGCCGTCGGGGGCGGGACTCTGAAAGCTTTGCCCGCCCGCACACCCGCAAAACTTTCAGAGTTCCGCCGCCGACGGCCCCTGCGTCCAACAGTCTGCGCGCGAGGCGAGCGAGGTTTAGGGTTTAGGGCTTCGGGGTTAGGGTTTAGGGTTTAGGGTTTAGGGTTTAGGGTTTAGGGTTTAGGGTTTAGGGTTTAGGGTTTAGGGTTTAGGGTTTAGGGTTTAGGGTTTAGGGTTTAGGTTTAGGGTTTAGGGTTTAGGGTTTAGGGTTTAGGGTTTAGGGTTTAGGGTTTAGGGTTTAGGGTTTAGGGTTTAGGGTTTAGGGTTTAGGGTTTAGGGTTTAGGGTTTAGGGTTTAGGGTTTAGGGTTTAGGGTTTAGGTTAGGGATTAGGGGGATTAGGGATTAGGGTTTAGGGTTTAGGGTTTAGGGTTTAGGGTTTAGGGTTTAGGGCCTGCAGGGGCGCATGCGCGCGCTGGCTGCGATCCCCCCCACATCAAGGTTGTTGGGGGGGATCGCTGCCCAAGCCGCGCGCGCTATGAACTTGCACTCCCGCCCCAGACCACCCACAGTAAAGCCCTTTAGGGTTTAGGGTTTCTCCCCCCAACCCCCCTATCAAGGGGGGCTTTCGTGTTGTGTGCGAATGCGAATATTCCGCGGGGAGCACGACGACGCGGTTTTGGCATTGCGTTCTTGGTACGCGCGCAAAGCGCTTTGCGCAGGCGCAAGAGCCAGCGTCGTCGCATGGCCAACAATCTTTGCCGTGGGTTTAGCTGCATTCGGCTGGCTCCCAGTTGGCGCATGGCTTTGCCGAAGGACGGATTCTTCTCCTGCGGGTGTTCATTGCAATCAGAAGGCACAGGAGAGGCCTCAAGGCCAGGCGTCGCCGCATTAGGTTTTGAGTTACGGCGTTGGCCTGTCGCAGACGCAGCATTGCCCCTGGTTCCGGTAGGCCCTTGGCTTTTGCCGTTGGCCTGGCTGCCCTTGCAGCCGCCGTCGTAGACGGCTGCTGCTGGCGCAGCAGATCCCCAGGGGTCCGCATTTGCCTTCGGCGTTGGAAAGCAGCACTGCGAGGGCGCTGGCGCTGCAATCCCATGGGCCCCCGCGGGCCTCGAGCGAGTAGCCGCGCCGTCGGGCTCCTCGCTGAAGGCGACGCGCGCGGCAGTTGTATTCGCCCGCGGCTTTGGGTTTTGCTTTGAGGTCGCCCGCGCTGAAGCGATTGCAATCATCGACGCAGACGCTGTCGACGCGAGCTTCGGAAGGCGGGGGGAGGAGCGCGAGGGGGTGGGTCTGGCACCCCCTCGCTACGATGCGCGCGCATGGCTGCGGCAGCACGTCCATCGCAGACCCCCTGGAATGCCTTGGGGGAGCTCCCTGGGAGCGCTGGGGGAGCGCCTCGACCTTTCCCCAGGATGGAAGCACGTGGGAGCGTCTGGGGGCGCTGGAAGCACGTGGGAGCGTCTGGGAGCGCGAAAGGACACGCAGAGTGCACCGCGAGCGCGAGCCTTGGTACGCGCGCAAAGCGCTTTGCGCAGGCGCAGACGCCAGCGTCGTCGCATGGCCAATACTTTTTTGCCGTGGGTTTAGCTGCATTCGGCTGGCTCCCAGTTGGCGCATGGCTTTGCCGAAGGACGGATTCTTCTCCTGCGGGTGTTCATTGCCATCAGAAGGCACAGGAGAGGCCTCAAGGCCAGGCGTCGCCGCATTAGGTTTTGAGTTACGGCGTTGGCCTGTCGCAGACGCAGCATTGCCCCTGGTTCCAGTAGGGCCCCTGCATTGGCTTTTGCCGTTGGCCTGGCTGCCCTTGCAGCCGCCGTCGTGGACGGCTGCCGCTGGCGCAGCGCATCCACAGGGGTCCGCATTTGCCTTCGGCGTTGGAAAGCAGCACTGCGAGAGCGCTGGCGCGGCAACCCCATGGGCCCCCGTGGGCCTCGAGCGAGTAGCCGCGCCGTCGGGCCCCTCGCTGACGGCGACGCGCACGGCAGTTGCATTCGCCCGCGGCTTTGTGTTTTGCTTTGAGGTCGCCCCCGCTGAAGCGATTGCAATCATCGACGCAGACGCTGTCGACGCGAGCTTCGGAAGGCGGGAGGGGAGCGCGAGGGGGTGGGTCTGGCACCCCCTCGCTACGATGCGCGCGCATGGCTGCGGCAGCACGTCCATGGCAGACCCCCTGGAATGCCTTGGGGGAGCTCTCTGGGAGCGCTGGGGGAGCGCCTCGACCTTTCCCCAGGATGGAAGCACGTGGGAGCGTCTGGGAGCGCGACAGGACACGCAGAGTGCACCGCGAGCGCGAGCCGTGAATTGCCCGTTGGGCTTGACCGTTGGCGTCGCCCCCGCTGAAGCGATTGCATTGTCGACGCAGCCGCCTTCGGCGCGAATTTCGCATGGCTGGAAGGGGGAGCGCGAGGGGGTGGGTCTGGCACCCCCTCGCTACGATGCGCGTGCATGGCTGCTGCAGCACCTCCATGGCAGACTTCTTGGAATGCCTTGGGAGAGCTCTCTGGGAGCGCTGAGAGAGCGCTTCGAGGTTTCCCCAGGATGGAAGCACGCGGGAGCGTCTGGGAGCGTGCGAACGCAGAGTGCACCGCGAGTGCGGGCCGTGGGCTGTCCATTGGGCAGGACCGTTGGCGTCGCCCCCGCTGAAGCGATTGCATTGTCGACGCAGCCACCTTCGGCGCGAATGTCGCATGGCTGGAGAGGGAGCGCGAGGGGGTGGGTCTGGCACCCCCTCGCTACGATGCGCGCGCATGGCTGCGGCAGCACCTGCATTGCGGGGGAGCGCCGGGAAGCGCCGCCAGGGAGCGCTGCCGAGTGCTTGCGAATGCATGAAATCGCTTGGGGGCGCCATGGGACCGCTTGGACTGCTGAAACGCGCTTGGGAACGCTGGGGAGCGCTTGGGACCACCTGTGGGAGCTGGGAGCGTGCCGGGAGCGCCTGGCAGCGCGCCGGAGCGCCTGGGAGTGCTTCGGAGCGCCCCGGAGCTCTCGGAGGCGCCAGGGAGCGCTTCGGAGCGAGCAGGGAGCGCCTGAGCAGGCTGGGAGCGACTGGGAGCGTGCAGGGAGCGCTTGGGAGTACCTGGGAGCGCTTGGGAGCGCCAGGGAGCGCCTGGGAGCGCCGGGGAGCGTGCCGGGAGCGCCTGAGAGCGCCTGAAGTCGCCATGCGCGTGGGAGCGCTTGGGAGCGTGCCGAAAGCGCCGGGGAGCGCTTGGGAGCGCTTGGGAACGCTTGGGAGCGCTGGGGAGCGCTTGGGAACGCTTGGGAGCGCCGGGGAGCGCCTGGGAGCGCCTGGGAACGCTTGGGAGCGCTGGGGAGCGCCTGGGAACGCTTGGGAGCGCCTGGGAGCGCCTGGGAGCGCCTGGGAACGCTTGGAAGCGCTTGGAAGCGCTTGGGAGCGCCTGGGAGCGCCTGAGAGCGCCTGGGAGCGCTTGGGAGCGCCTGGGACGTGCGCCAGCCGAAAGGACGCCGCATACTGTATTTTCATATGGTTTGCGGCCCCACGGACGGCCGAAAGGGCGCCGCATGCTGTATTTTCATAGGTTTCGAGCCCCAGGGGATGGGACCAATCGTAGCGAAGCCTTTGGCTGGGCCTAGGGTTAAGGGTTCTATTCATCTCTCAGAACACACGAGGCATCCCCGCGGGGGAGCGCATCCTCCTCAGCGCTACGCGCTTCGTCGGTGCGGCGTGCGCGCATGGGCGGACTCGCTGATCGCTCGGCCAGGCGCCACGGTCTTCTGACGATGCACCGCCCGTGGCTTGCAGTTTAGGGTTTAGGGTTTAGGGTTTAGGGTTTAGGGTTTAGGGTTTAGGGTTTAGGGTTTAGGGTTTAGGGTTTAGGGTTTAGGGTTTAGGGTTTAGGGTTTAGGGTTTTCGGTTTAGGGTTTAGGGTTTAGGGTTTAGGGTTTAGGGTTTAGGGTTTAGGGTTTAGGGTTTAGGGTTTAGGGTTTAGGGTTTAGGGTTTAGGGTTTTGGGCCTGCAGGGGCGCATGCGCGCGCTGGCTGCGATCCCCCCCACATCAAGCTTGTTGGGGGGGATCGCTGCCCAAGCCGCGCGCGCTATGAACTTGCACTCCCGCCCCAGACCACCCACAGTAAAGCCCTTTAGGGTTTAGGGTTTCTCCCCCCAACCCCCCTATCACGGGGGGCTTTCGTGTTGTGTGCGAATGCGAGCATTCCGCGGGGAGCACGACAACGCGGTTTTGGCATTGCGTTCTTGGTACGCGCGCAAAGCGCTTTGCGCAGGCGCAAGTGCCAGCGTCGTCGCATGGCCAACAATCTTTGCCGTGGGTTTAGCTGCATTCGGCTGGCTCCCAGTTGGCGCATGGCTTTGCCGAAGGACGGATTCTTCTCCTGCGGGTGTGCATTGCAATCAGAAGGCGCAGGAGAGGCCTCAAGGCCAGGCGTCGCCGCATGAGGTTTTGAGTTACGGCGTTGGCCTGTCGCAGACGCAGCATTGCCCCTGGTTCCAGTAGGCCCTTGGCTTTAGCCGTTGGCCTGGCTGCCCCTGCAGCCGCCGTCGTAGACGGCTGCTGCTGGCGCAGCAGATCCACAGGGGTCCGCATTTGCCTTCGGCGTTGGAAAGCAGCACTGCGAGGGCGCTGGCGCGGCAATCCCATGGGCCCCCGTGGGCCTCGAGCGAGTAGCCGCGCCGTCGGGCCCCTCGCTGACGGCGACGCGCACGGCAGTTGCATTCGCTGAAGGCGCCGCGCGCGGCAGTTGTATTCGCCCGCGGCTTTGGGTTTTGCTTTGAGGTCGCCCGCGCTGAAGCGATTGCAATCATCGACGCAGACGCTGTCGACGCGAGCTTCGGAAGGCGGGGGGAGGAGCGCGAGGGGGTGGGTCTGGCACCCCCTCGCGACGATGCGCGCGCATGGCTGCGGCAGCACGTCCATCGCAGACCCCCTGGAATGCCTTGGGGGAGCTCCCTGGGAGCGCTGGGGGAGCGCCTCGACCTTTCCCCAGGATGGAAGCACGTGGGAGCGTCTGGGGGCGCTGGAAGCACGAGGGAGCGTCTGGGAGCGCGAAAGGACACGCAGAGTGCACCGCGAGCGCGAGCCTTGGTACGCGCGCAAAGCGCTTTGCGCAGGCGCAGACGCCAGCGTCGTCGCATGGCCAATACTTTTTTGCCGTGGGTTTAGCTGCATTCGGCTGGCTCCCAGTTTGCGCATGGCTTTGCCGAAGGACGGATTCTTCTCCTGCGGGTGTTCATTGCCATCAGAAGGCACAGGAGAGGCCTCAAGTCCAGGCGTCGCCGCATTAGGTTTTGAGTTACGGCGTTGGCCTGTCGCAGACGCAGCATTGCCCCTGGTTCCAGTAGGGCCCCTGCATTGGCTTTTGCCGTTGGCCTGGCTGCCCTTGCAGCCGCCGTCGTGGACGGCTGCCGCTGGCGCAGCGCATCCACAGGGGTCCGCATTTGCCTTCGGCGTTGGAAAGCAGCGCTGCGAGAGCGCTGGCGCGGCAACCCCATGGGCCCCCGTGGGCCTCGAGCGAGTAGCCGCGCCGTCGGGCCCCTCGCTGACGGCGACGCGCACGGCAGTTGCATTCGCCCGCGGCTTTGTGTTTTGCTTTGAGGTCGCCCCCGCTGAAGCGATTGCAATCATCGACGCAGACGCTGTCGACGCGAGCTTCGGAAGGCGGGGGGGGGAGCGCGTGGGGGTGGGTCTGGCACCCCCTCGCTACGATGCGCGCGCATGGCTGCGGCAGCACGTCCATGGCAGACCCCCTGGAATGCCTTGGGGGAGCTCTCTGGGAGCGCTGGGGGGGCGCCTCGACCTTTCCCAGGATGGAAGCACGTGGGAGCGTCTGGGAGCGCGACAGGACACGCAGAGTGCACCGCGAGCGCGAGCCGTGAATTGCCCGTTGGGCTTGACCGTTGGCGTCGCCCCCGCTGAAGCGATTGCATTGTCGACGCAGCCGCCTTCGGCGCGAATTTCGCATGGCTGGAAGGGGGAGCGCGAGGGGGTGGGTCTGGCACCCCCTCGCTACGATGCGCGTGCATGGCTGCTGCAGCACCTCCATGGCAGACTTCTTGGAATGCCTTGGGAGAGCTCTCTGGGAGCGCTGAGAGAGCGCTTCGAGGTTTCCCCAGGATGGAAGCACGCGGGAGCGTCTGGGAGCGTGCGAACGCAGAGTGCACCGCGAGTGCGGGCCGTGGGCTGTCCATTGGGCAGGACCGTTGGCGTCGCCCCCGCTGAAGCGATTGCATTGTCGACGCAGCCACCTTCGGCGCGAATGTCGCATGGCTGGAGAGGGAGCGCGAGGGGGTGGGTCTGGCACCCCCTCGCTACGATGCGCGCGCATGGCTGCGGCAGCACCTGCATTGCGGGGGGGCGCCGGGAAGCGCCGCCAGGGAGCGCTGCCGAGTGCCGAGTGCTTGCGAATGCATGAAATCGCTTGGGGGCGCCATGGGACCGCTTGGACTGCTGAAACGCGCTTGGGAACGCTGGGGAGCGCTTGGGACCACCTGTGGGAGCTGGGAGCGTGCCGGGAGCGCCTGGCAGCGCGCCGGAGCGCCTGGGAGTGCTTCGGAGCGCCCCGGAGCTCTCGGAGGCGCCAGGGAGCGCTTCGGAGCGAGCAGGGAGCGCCTGAGCAGGCTGGGAGCGACTGGGAGCGTGCAGGGAGCGCTTGGGAGTACCTGGGAGCGATTGGGAGCGCCAGGGAGCGCCTGGGAGCGCCGGGGAGCGTGCCGGGAGCGCCTGAGAGCGCCTGAAGGCGCCATGCGAGTGGGAGCGCTTGGGAGCGTGCCGAAAGCGCCGGGGAGCGCTTGGGAGCGCTTGGGAACGCTTGGGAGCGCTGGGGAGCGCTTGGGAACGCTTGGGAGCGCCGGGGAGCGCCAGGGAGCGCCTGGGAACGCTTGGGAGCGCTGGGGAGCGCCTGGGAACGCTTGGGAGCGCCTGGGAGCGCCTGGGAGCGCCTGGGAACGCTTGGAAGCGCTTGGAAGCGCTTGGGAGCGCCTGGGAGCGCCTGATAGCGCCTGGGAGCGCTTGGGAGCGCCTGGGACGTGCGCCAGCCGAAAGGACGCCGCATACTGTATTTTCATATGGTTTGCGGCCCCACGGACGGCCGAAAGGGCGCCGCATGCTGTATTTTCATAGGTTTCGAGCCCCAGGGGATGGGACCAATCGTAGCGAAGCCTTTGGCTGGGCCTAGGGTTAAGGGTTCTATTCATCTCTCAGATCTCACGAGGCATCCCCGCGGGGGAGCGCATCCTCCTCAGCGCTACGCGCTTCGTCGGTGCGGCGTGCGCGCATGGGCGGACTCGCTGATCGCTCGGCAAGGCGCCACGGGCTTCTGACGATGCACCGCCCGTGGCTTGCAGTTTAGGGTTTAGGGTTTAGGGTTTAGGGTTTAGGGTTTAGGGTTTAGGGTTTAGGGTTTAGGGTTTAGGGTTTAGGGTTAGGGGTTAGGGGTTAGGGTTAGGTTTAGGGTGTAGGGTGTAGGGTGTAGGGTTTAGGGTTTAGGGTTTAGGGTTAGGGTTAGGGTTTAGGGTTAGGGGTATGGTTTGTGTTGAGGGTTAAGGTTTAGGGTTAGGGTGAGGGTGAGGGTTTAGGGTTAGGGTTCGGGTTCGGGTTTAGGGTTAAGGTTTAGGGTTCAGGGTTTAGGGTTAGGGTTAAGGTTTAGGGTTAGGTCATAGGGTTTAGGGTTACGGTTAAGGTTTAGGGTTAGGGTTAGGGCTAGAGCTTAGGGTTAGGGTTAGGGTTAAGGATTAGGG
>CAUYUJ010010209.1:0-15000 GCA_963575745.1 Prorocentrum cordatum
TTCGCGGTGTTGAAATCAAAAGATGGCGTTATGGCACGATTTCGGATCTCCAAAACGCAGCATTCAGGTTGATACGTGGCGTTGAAATCCAGAAAACAATGGTTTGGCATGCTTCAGGATCTTCAAACGGTTGTCTTCCAACGAGGCAGTTCCCTCAATTGGAACCGAACCGTTGTAGGGGCCTGTGAAGAGGAAGCTTGGAGGGAGGGTCAATTCCAACATCGTTGATGACTCTTGGGTTTCCACTGGTCCTCCTCCTCCTCCTCCTCCTCCTCCTCTTCCTCCTCCTCCTCCTCCTCCTCGTCCTCCTCCTCCTCCTCCTCCTCCTCTCCTCCTCCTCCTCCTCCTCCTCTCCTCCTCCTCCTCCTCCTCATCCCCCCCCGGGCGTCGGGCCCTGCGCTGCCTCCTCCTTCCTCTCCTCCTCCTCCTCATCCTCCTCCTCTCTTCCTCCTCTCTTCCTCCTCCTCCTCCGCCTCCTCCTCCTCCTCCTTACTCCTCTCCCCTCCGCTCTGCCCCCCACCACGTGGCGGTTCTCCTCAGGCCGCCTCGCAGGTCACGCCTGGCCTCGGCGCCTGGCCCCCGCCTTTCCCCCTGCCCGCTTGCCCGGCTCCCGCCGCCTGGCCGGGCGTTCTTGCGTTGCTTCGGCGTCAGTCGTTGCGTGGCACCTCTGGCGTCGCCCGCCACTCCTGGCCTGGTGGGCTTGCCGCCCGTCGCTATCCTTTGCCCGGCCCTGATGGTGGCCTCGTCCTTGTCGCTGGCCCTGGGCGCCTCGCAGGTCACATGTGACCTCGGCGCCCTCGGACTGTCGCTGCTCGCTGAATTCGCTCCCGGTCCGTGATGGGCGCTGCCCCCCCCTGGCGCCTGCCCCTTGCAGCCGCCTGGTCCGCCCACCCCCCCAGCAGCTTCGCAGCCGCTGGCCCCCGCCCCCAGCGCTGCCCCGCCGCCGCCTGGCCATGCTCTGTGCGGGCCCGGCCTCCCGTCTCCCCCCTGCCCGCGCACGGCGTCCTCCTCCCTCCCCGCGCATTGCGGTTTAATTCGCGTTTTGTGTGCGCCGCTAATGCTCCATCGCCAGCGCAGTGACTCTCTGCCTAGCCGCCGACGCAGAAGTGTGTGCGAGCGTGCGTGCGTGCGTGCGTGCGTGCGTGTGTGTCCTTCATTTCACCATAGTCTCGTCCTTCCACTGCTCCTCCCTGCAATCCAGATCGGTCTTGGCCTCCCTGTCGTTCCGCTATGCTTTCTCGCCCCGCCCGCCTTCCAGTCCTGGTTGGCTTACGGTACCTTCCACCTCGCCGTAGTCTCGTCCTTCCGCTGCTACCCCCGCCATCCATGCCCAGATGGTAATGGATGCCAAGCAAGCAAACAAGAGACTGTGTGCACCAAGCGGCACATTAGTATGGGAAAAGTTGGCCGCCACTGTGGCAGTACTCCTTCACAACGGCTTCCCACTCACTCTGCGGCCTGTGGCTCAACAGTGAATTCAACCTCTCAGCGCCACCAGCAGCTGCCAGCGCGTGCTTGAAAACACCCGTCGCCCAACTCGTCTTAGGTCTGCCGCGGCGTCTTCGGCCCACCAGCTCTCTTGGCTGAAATGACAAACTCTCGGGGTCGAAAGCGCTTTGCCTCACAATGTCGGTCTTGCCTCGCCGAACCAGTGTCCCCATCAATTTGAGCTGTCTCTCCAGCAACATGCTGCTCATAGGTTGAACACCTGCTTGCTGTAGGACCGAGGCGTTGGTGACATGGCTGTAATAGAGAGAACGGCCTCTTCATGACTCTTCTAAGGCACCTGTTCTGAAACCCGTCGACATGGCAGCCAGCGGCTGCGAAATCCTAAGCGGTCTCTGAGTGCCCGGGCGCACTTAGAAGTGCGCGCGGTTGCTGCTTTCCGACCTTCTGCGCCATGTCGCTGCGCGAAGGGCAGCGGCGCCAAAAAGTGTGTGTGTGTACTCTCACGCGGCCGTGGTGAGTCTCTCCCACGGTCTTGCGTGAACCCTCCCTGACATCTATGCTCGGGGGGAACGAAATGGGGGGGATAGCAAAGGGTAGGGTAGAGAATCAGCTCACGTAGCTGATTATCCCAGTGCCTCTCGGCGCCGGGAGGCGCCCATGTATCGAGGAACTGGCCCGGCGGCGGGGCCGAAACCAGCTGCATGCAGCAGATTTCGCACCCCCCCCTTTCCCTATCCCCCCTTTCGTTCGGCCCGATATGCCCAGATGGTCGATGCGGGTAGGTTAGCACCCCAAGCGATGCTGAGGGCCTGGCCGCCGCGCGCGCTGTGCTGACTGCTGCACTCTCGCCGCCTCGCTGCTGCGCGCGAGGTCACTGACGCCCAAGAGAGTGTGCGCGTGTGTGTGTGTGTGTGTGTGTGTGTGTGTGTGTGTGTGTGTAAGTGTTTGTGTGTGTGTGTGTGTGAATGAATGTGTGTGTGGCTGTGTGTGTGTGTGTGTGTGCGTGCGTGCGTGCGTGCGTGCGTGTGTGTGTGTGTGTGTGTGTGTGTGTGTATAAGTGTAAGTGTAAGTTCAAGTGTTTGTGTGTGTGTGTGTGTGTGTGTGTGTGCGTGCGTGCGTGCGTGCGTGCGTGCGTGCGCGTGTGTGTGTGTGTGTGCGTGTGTGCGCGTCTGTGGAAGCCTGTTTTTTGTTGTTGTGGTCGTTGTTGTGTACCGTGTTTAAGTTTGTTTGTGTTGCGTGTTAGGTGTTTTGACTTGTTTGTTGTTTGTCCTTTGTGTTGGAACTCTTTTATGGGAGCTGTATCCCTTTCTCCCTCTTCTTCTCTCTCTCTCTGTCTGTCTTTTTTATGTCTGCCTCTCTCTCTCTCCCTCCCTCTTCCTCACTCTTCCTCTTTGCCGTCGTCGGCGCCCTCGTCGTCCTCGTCGTCGTCGTCGTCGTCGTCGTCAGCCGTCAGCGTCGGAGAGGGCGCCCAGGGGGGCCCAGAAAGTCCCAAGCGGTCTGGGAGACACCGCGCCCCAGGACCCGCTCGCGCGCGGGAGAAACAGAGGGAATAGGGAAGGAGGAGGGAGGGGTGGAAGAAGAGAGGACGGACATGATGAAGAGGGAGAAGGTCACGCACTTCAGAGGTGGGGCCGTGAGACATGGGCCCCCCTGGGCGAGGAGAAGCCCTCTTTCTGCGAGGCGGGGAGTGATCCATCTCCACCGCCTGCGGAATCGATCCTGCTGGACCTCGGGGGGCGGCGGGTATGGATAGAAATCCCCGCCCCGAACACTCCTGTCCTTGGGGCTCCATCCCTCGGGGCCCCGCCTTCGAGCGCCCGAATGATGGGGGGCGGTGCGGTGAGGGAGGGCAGCGGATACCGAACGATCCGCTGCCCCTCCAGAGGGCGATCATCGCAACGGAAGTGCTCTGCAGTGGCCGGCCAGGCTAGCGGCACCCCATTCGCTCGTTGCCCCATCAAAGGGGCTGTCATCGCAACGGAACGTGCTCCTCGATCGCTCGGAAGACATGGGAGGCGCGAAGAGGGAGGGCCGCGGGCTCTTGTCGACGGCCACCCCCACTCGGGCCCTCCTGGGGAAACCAACAGGTACCGATACCGCTGCTCCCCAGACCTCTCCCGGGGTGCGTTCTGACCAGGATCTCGAGGCGAATCCAGCGGTGGCGACGAGGGCCTCCAAGGAGGCCCGAAAAAGGGGAAACGAGGAAAGGGTAGATCGGCGGTGGACAAACCTCCCTTTAGTGGACCTCCCCTTAGCGAAAACGGCCTGGGGACCGAAACCGACGGACCTGGACCCGCAAAAATGGTGAGCATTTTTTTATTCTGGGTTCCGGCTTTAGGCGCATGGGGGGGAGGGGGGGGGGGTCCGGCTCTCGGCCCGTAGTCAATGCCTCCGATTGAATCATGTGGGGAATCCTGTGGGAGATGCCGATGAGGGAATCCTAGGGGAGACCCCCCATGGGGGAATCGCGCAGCGGCTGCGCGGGGCTGCGCCAAGGCTATGCGTGATTTGGCAAGCCTGTGCCAGAATTGCTAGGGATCACCTATTCATGATTCCACGAGGCCGTCGCTGGCATAACAGGGGAGGGCCCAGCCGGAGGCATGCTTTCTGGCGATCGGGTCTGGCGCCCCTGAGCCCTTTCGTTGTGGTTCCAGAAGAGTAGCACGATAAAATGCGCACAGTTGCACACATCAGCGATTCGAGTTTCTACCGGGGGAGGGGGGGGGGGGCGCCGGCCCCTGTAGTTCGTCCGATCGATTGAAGCAGGTGCCAAAATCAGCCCGGAACTTCTCTACGGGGGGGGGGAGGGGGGGGGAGGGGCGTTCCGCCGAAAGCAAAAACAAATAATAAAAGAATGCTCACATGACGGCCGCGATGCCCTCTCGCGAGACGAAAACGGCCAACTCCTTGATCGACGTGTCAGGGTAGGAGGTCTGTCCACCCCCGAGTAGAGGTATGGGTACCTTTTCCTACTCTGAGCTCCGGCCCTCCGGCGCCGCCGAGAGCCCCCGACGCCGAGGCCGCCCCCAACTCCGCGCAGCGCGCCCCCCGCGACGCGCCGCGGCCTCCGCGCCGCCGCGGGGCCGCTCGGGAGGAGGGCCGCCCTCCGGCCCAGGCTGCGGCACGCGCGCGCGAAAAGCGCGCGGGGATCCCCGCGGCCCCCGTGCGGGGAGGGCCCAGCGAAGCCGCGGAAGGAGAAGAAGGAGTGAGGAGAAAACGTCTCTGGACAAAATGAAGAGTACGACTTCTGGCTCCAACTCTGAAAGAGCGTGACAAGGCTCGGGCATCTGGATGCCTGAAACTACCGCGTCTGATGAATTCCTTCGGATTCTGTGCGCAGCCGCTGGGCACGGCAGGGCGCGTGCGGGCCTCGAGGCGCGGCGGAGCAGGAACCTCCGAGCCGAGGCTCCCGCCGGCCGGCCGCCGGCGGAGCCGCCCCCCCCCGCGCGATCCGCTTCCGGCGCCTGCCGCCGAGGAAGCGGCGGCAGCTCTCCTCCGAATCCTGGGAGGCGAGGCCTCTCCTGCAGCGCCTCGCGTGCCCGACTCTCGGGGGCGAGCCTGGGGGGGGGGAGCGAGAAGTGGCGGGCCTTCTCG
This sequence comes from Prorocentrum cordatum, assembly GCA_963575745.1. Taxonomy (NCBI): domain Eukaryota; class Dinophyceae; order Prorocentrales; family Prorocentraceae; genus Prorocentrum; species Prorocentrum cordatum. The sequence goes on from CAUYUJ010010209.1 coordinate 5,044, forward strand.
AAGGCTCGGAAGGCCTCCGGCCTTCTCCAAGGTTTCCTCAACCTTCCTGCCTCCCTCGAAGGCACGGAGGGCCTCTCAGAAGGCCGGATTGCTCCTGAGAGGCCCCGTCGCCCTCCGAGGGGACCTTCTCCTTCTAACTTCCCCCCCCTCGCTTGCCGCCGAGACTCCAGACATGTTGCCGTCTCATTTGGATTTCTGCGGATCCTCCGGCGCCGTTTGACTCCAATCTTTTCCCATATTTTCCTTTAAATTCATGGAAATCGACGAATCCGCCAGCCCCCACGTGGGGCCACCAGGCTCCGCGGATTAGGCTTGCTGCCCCCTGCGCCAGTTCCAGTTTCCAGTATCCAGTGTCGTAGTCATGCTGTCTGCTTCCTACTGTGCATTGGTTGAACTCCGCGCGAGGGGGGAGCCGACATAAAGGGCCCCGGGTGCCACCACCTGGGGGGTTCTCAGCATTGCTGGAGAGTCCTGGGCACGTAGAAGCACATGAGACTTGCGACCCCAAGGCCCGAATTCCTTGCAAATTGTACCGTATTCGCGCCCCCGAGGCCACAATCCCTCGTAAATTAAGCAATGGTCGCGTCCCCGAGGCCATAACCCCTCGCGAACTATCATGTGTTCGCGCTCTCGAGACCATAATTGCTGGTCTAATATACCGTATTCGCGTCTCCGAAGAAAGACCCTCTCCTAATTTATGCAGTATCTGCGTCCCCGAAGCCACGATCCATCTCAAATGACGCTTCACGTCCCCGAAATCCGAAACCCTCGCAACAACAACTCAATATTCGCGCTTTCGAGACCACAATACTTGCAAAGGGCTTCCAAGACGGTACAAGAGGCCTCCGAGACGGCCCAAGAATGCTCCAAGGCGCCCAAGATGGTACGTACCAAGACGGCCCAAGAGGCTCCCAAGAGGCCCTCACGAGCGCTCCCAGAGCACCCCCAAGAGGGGCCCAAGAAGCCAACATCTGAGACATTCCTCAGGTTTTTGATGGATTTGGGCACGCTCGTATCTCCAGTGGCCCCCGTTCGGAGTTCCGACGCTGCTTCACGACGGCGACCAAGCCTCACAGCCGACGGCAGGGGGCGAAGCCCTTACGGATATGTGTCTGTTTCTAGATTTTTCCTTTCTGACGTCACCTGGATTTCCGCGGACACTCCTCGGGAGCGCACTGACCCGGGTCAATGCCAACCCGGGTCAGTCGGGCCCTGCATGATGATGCAGGATCCTGCACCCAAGCCGGGGTCAATGCAGCCCTGGCCCTGCAGGGTCCTGCAAGACCCGGCGCTCTGGCCGACCCCCATTTGCATTGACCCCCGCCTCTTGAGCCCCGACCTCCGCCGCCGTTTGACCCGCGCCGGCCTCCGCCGGCCTTCCGCCGGGGGGGGGGGCGAGGCGCTCCGAGGGCGCGGCCCGTGCCTGCAGCGCGCCGTGCACAGCACACGGAGGGCGTCGTGGCCTGTGCGGTGGCGGTGCCGCCGTGCCCTGGAGTCGGGGCAGGCCTAACCAGGAGGAGAGGACGGTGTTCCGCGACTCAAAGATGGGCCCCTGTGGGATGGGGCTCGGAGGAGTGGAGGGGGATCCCAAGCTGAGCCTTCACTGTTTGAGGCCACTCGTCCTTAGGGCCCCGTCCAACAGGGCCCCATCTTTGAATCGCCGAGGTGCCGCGCTGCGCCTGCGGCGGGGCCGCCCGCGCCCGCGGTCCCGAGCTCCTGCTCGAGGCGCTGCGCCGCCGCCTCGGGGCAACACGGGAGATGGTGCAGCGCCGAGCCCCCGCCTCGTCCCCAGGTCGTCGTGGTCGTGATGGTGGTCCTCGCCGTTGCGGTCGCCGTTGTCGTCACCGTGGCCGTTCTCGTCGCCGTCGCCGTCGCCGTGTCCGTCGCCGCCGCCGCCGCCGCTGCCGCCGCCGCCGTCGCCGTCGCCGCCGCCAGTGCCGTCGCAGTCGCCAAAGCCGCCGCCGCCGCCGCCGCCGCCGCCGCCGCCGCCGCCGTCGTCGTCGTCGTCGTCGTCGTCGTCGTCGTCGTCGTCGTCGTCGTCGTCGTCATCGTCGTCGTCGTCGTCGGATCGAGGACATGCATGCTTTTTGTTTCTGGGGAGGGGCGTCCTGAGGAGTCAGGCCTCTGATGGGCCCCGGGGCCTCCCTTCGCTTCGTTTCGAAACCGTAGTCGAACGTAACATATCCAGGTGTCGTCAAGGAATCATGGCGGGCGTTTTTTTGTTTCTTATTCCTTTCTTTTTTCCATTCTATGTTGTATAATATATATATATATGTGTATATATATATATATATATAGATACATATATATATATATATGTGTGGTCGATTCCCCCCCCCCAGCGACCCCCCAGAGCGCCCAAAGCACGAATCCACAGAATCGCTTCGTTGAAGCCCTTCGTTTTTTTCACAACTCAACTTTGGCGTGCCATCCAGGCTGACAAACTCATCCGCTCGGCCCATCCGTCACGGGCACCGTGCGCGCAAGCATATCGGTTTCGGCCGAGGCCACGAAACACTGTGCATCACATGTTTTTCTGGTTTTTCTGGTCTGGGAGCCAGCGAAACGCTGTGTATCACAGGTTTTTCTTGTTTTTCTGGTTTCTGGAACTGAAATGCTCGCCGCGGCCTCGCCCCACCGCCCACCCCTCCTGTTTGTCGGCACCTGAAAACAAGAAAAACCAGAAAAACATGTGATACACAGTGTTTCGTTGGTTCCCAGACCAGAAAAACCAAACAAAACCTGTGATGCACAATGTTTCGTGGCCTCCGAGCCAAAAAACACTGTGTACTCTTCGGGGACTACAGCGCTCGCCGCTCACTGGCAGTGCTCCTTGAGACAGGCCTCCTCCAGCATCTTCCCTGTTGCCAGCCGCAAATCCTCGCCCCTGTGCCAGTACAACCACTGGTCGGAGCGGATCTTGTTGGTCAGCGCCTTGGTGTTCACTGTCTTTTTATTCCCTAAGTGTTTCCGCAGCTCGCCTCAGATGCGGTCGATGATCTGGGTGCCAGCTTTAACCCAAACGCGCTTGGTTCTTGTTGGGCTTGCTGTCATCTGGAACATCGTGGTGGGTGATCTTGGTGAACTTAGGCTTGATCCACATCCACTTACCCTTGACCATGACGCGCTTCTTGGCGTGGACAACCCAATCATGCTTGACCCCTTCGAGCTTCAACTGATAACTCCTGGCCCCGTCCGTGTGCAGTATGATGTTGCGCTTGTGGACCCACTTGTAGGCCAGAGGCTTCCAATCGCGCTTGCGGATCGGGCCTGGGCCTGGCGCCCGCCTCTTTGTCTTCGCTGGGTCCAGCTTGAACAAGACGTGGGATTTCTGGTCGCCGCGCTGAACCATGCCGCCCCATTGCTCCCAGATGACAGGCTTGTCAGTCGCAGCCCTCCCTGATTGGAAGGGCGTCACGTGCCCCTATTGCGGGGAAGGCACTCTTGGCCCTCTGAAGCACTACGCCGATTCGAATGGAGGGTGGGCCTGCCGCTGCAATAGCAAGGAGTGCAAGCGCCGCGTGCTGCCGCACGCTTTCCACTCCATCTTCAAGTGCGGTACGGGGCAGTCGCACGTGAGCTTGGCAGATCAAGCTTCTGTGCTCTTCTGCTCGATTGCGAAATGCTCGCAGACTTCCGTGCGTTTTCTCTTGCAGAAGAATCATGCGCTCACGGAGAGCATCTACGAGTCCTTGCACGCGGTGCGCGCCAAGAGCGTGGTCCAGCACGAGAAGAACATCAAGTTCGGTGCCGACTTGCCTTGGGAGGACGTAGAAGCCGACGAAGTGGACATCGCCAAAGGAGAAGACCCCAACACAGACGCTGCGACTGACAAGCCCGTCATCTGGGAGCAATGGGGCGGCATGGTTCAGCGCGGCGACCAGAAACCCCTCGTCTTGTTCAAACTGGACCCAGCGAAGACAAAGATGCGGGCGCCAGGCCCAGGCCCGATCCGCAAGCGCGATTGGAAGCCTCTGGCCTACAAGTGGGTCCATGATAGTGCACACGGGCGGGGCCAGGAGTTATAAGTTGAAACCCGAATGGGGCAAGCATGATTGGGTTGTCCACGCCAAGAAGCGCGTCATGGTCAAGGGTAAGTGGATGTGGATCAAGCCTAAGTTCACCTAGATCACCCACCACGATGTTCCAGATGACAGCAAGCCCAACAAGACCAAGCGCGTTTGGGTTAAAGCTGGCACCCAGATCATCGACCGCATCTGGGGCGAGCCGCGGAAACACTTAGGGAACAAAAAGACAGTGAACACCAAGGCGCTGACCAACAAGATCCGCTCCTACCAGTGGTTGTACTGGCACAGGGGCGAGGGTTTGTGGCTGGCAACAGGGAAAATGCTGGAGGAGGCCTTTCTCAAGGAGCACTGCCAGTGAGCGGCGAGCGCTGTAGTCCCCGAAGAGTACACAGTGTTTTCTTGCTCGGAGGCCACGAAACATTGTGCATCACATGTTCTTCTGTTTTTTCTGGTCTGGGAACAAACGGAACACTGTGTATCACATGTTTTTCTGGTTTTCAGGTGCCGACAAACAGGAGGGGTGGGCGGTGGGGCGACGCCGCGGCGAGCATTTCAGCTCCAGAAGCAAAAAAAACCAGAAAAACCTGTGATACACAGTGTTTCGTTGGTTCCCAGACCAGAAGAACCAGAAAAACCTGTGATGCACAGTGTTTCGTGGCCTCGGCCGAAACCGATATGCTTGCGCGCACGGTGCCCGTAACGGATGGGCCGAGCGGATGAGTTTGTCAGCCTGGATGGCACGCCAAAGTATTCTGTGGATTCGTGCTTTGGGCGCTCTGGGGGGTCGCTGGGGGGGGACCAAGCATATATATATATATATATATATATATATATATATAATTATATATTATATATATATATATATATATGTAGATATAGAACAGCAAAGAGAGCTCATGCTGCGGTCGACAGAAATATGGCACCCCGCACGCGAACTCTTCCGCTGGACCGAGCGAGGGACCAGGGTACAGGCGGTTGACTTTCTCGCGCGCGCTGGCCACAATACAGAACCTTGTGTTACATCTGACGAGCTGACGGGATCGGACGCCAATCGCAAACCAAGAGCTGCGCCCATCCAGCTCCCAATGACCCCCTCACTCGAAGAGTGGTGCATGAGGTACTGCTCTGATGTACTCGGTCTGTCAGCGGCCTCGCAGCATCTTGGAGGCCTGCTGGGAGCTTGCAGTGTAGCGGGGGCGTGTAAGCGCCGTCGGGGTGTTTGATTAGCTCGCATGGGCATGTCATGAGACGGTCTAGTGCTTTTTTTTCGCCGCGAAAACGCCACCACCAACTCGCTTCCAGGATTCGGTCGCCCAAATTCGCCGGACGTAAAAGCTGTGTGCCTAGAAGGAGGCCGCCGACACAAACGTCAAGCGCAAGGGAAGCCGTCGTGGGGGCTGCGTTGGGAGGGGGGGCTGTTGGAACGCTCCGAGGCGGCCTTGGAGAGTTCGGCTGGGGGATCGACTGCAGAACTGCTCTACTCCAAAATTGATTTCTCCGCCGAGTCCACCAGAAATGCGTACGATGCTCCATAGATCCACAAGGAGCATGCTACGTATACTTCGCAACCCGACGGAACAAAACAATGCTTGGGTAACTCACTTCCGCCGTCGATCCCCGGCTCGAAGAGCTACTGGGCAGGCACAGGCTCGCATCGACGAAGAGGGCGGCGCCCTCCCTGCCGCTCCGCCCCGTGCCGCCGCCGCGCGCTCGACCGCCGCCCCCCGCTGCGTTCTGCCAGAGGGCACCCGGCCGCGGGGCACCCGCCTCGGTGGCCCTGGCCCCGTGGCGGCGCGTGCCGCGGAACCCTGCAGCAGTCCCGCGCGCCCTCTGGGCGTGAGCTGTCTGGGGGGCTCGCTCTGCTGAGCCCCCCTTCTTCCCCTTGGGGGATGGGGCTCCCCTCCCCCGGTCCCCTGCCCCTGGGCCTGGAAGCTTCCCCCCGCGAGGTGTCGGAGGGTCCTTTCTGGCCCCGGGTGGCTCCAGGAGGGCCCCAGAGAGCCCAGGCCTCCAGGATTGCTCAAGAAATCCCAAGATGAGGCACGATGGCCTACAATTTGCCACCCAGAGCCCTCAAGATTGCCCTGGGACGGCCCAACATGCTTCGAGCCTCCCAAGGAGGCGCTCCAAGAGGCCAAACTCATTCAAAACCAAATTGTTTTTGACTGTTGTTTGCATTCTCGCCTTTTCGCTTCTGATGGGCCTTTGAAGCCCCAAGATAGCCCAAGAGGGCCGGAAGACGGGCCCCGGATGGCCCCCAGAGAACGCCAAGAGCGCCCAACAGCGTCCCCAGAACGCCCCAGAAGGGCCCTACGAGGCCAATGCTCGGGCCCAGGCGGAGGGGGCTCACTGAAATCTGGGAAAACATCATGGCCCACGCCATGATATCCCCCCCCCTAGTCATCACCCCCCTCTTTGCCGCCTCCGACTGTCGTCGTCGTCGTCGTCGTCGTCGTCGTCGTCGTCGTCGTCGTCGTCGTCTTCGTCATTGTCGTCGTCGTCGGTCTGCACGGGTTAAACACGAATGCACGCACGGCGAGCAGCAACAGGCAACCGCTCAACCAGGGCGGCCCCGGGGACGCACGACGCACCACGGGCACTGCAGGCGACGACGGAGCAACCACTCAACCAGGACCAGTCACGGGGAGCCTGCTCCACTTCCTCCTCCTCCTCCTTTTCCTCCTCCTCCTCCTTCTCCTCCTTTTCCTCCTCCTCCTCCTCCTCCACCTCCTCCTCCACCTCCCCCCCCCTCATCCTTCGAAATATCTGCGAAGACGGACGCGGTTCACTGCCGGGCCGCGTGTTGCTACACATCCCTGATCAGGGCAACTCGCTTGGTGACTGTTTCTGGATGTGCTGTTGTTGGGGGATGTTCTGGGAGTGCGAGCGAGAGTGGTGGTGGGGAAGGAAGGTGAGGGAGGGCGAGGGGAGGTACGAGGTGAATGAGACAGTCGAAGTCCCCTGCGCGCCAAGGATCGAAATCGCCTTGCACGCGAGGGTACTGGCCTAGATTGTCAGAACGCAAGAGTCACGTCGGTTCGCGGCGTTGCCCAGAAATGGTGGTCTGGCACGATTGAGGACTTTCAAACTGTTGTCTTCCACTGGGGCACTTCCCGCAACGAAAGGAGGGGACATATGAAGTGAGAGGACATATGAAGAGGGAGCGTGGATGGAGGGTTCCTTACAACATCGTTGATGCGTCGTGGGTTTGCACTGGTCCTCCTCCTCCTCCTGCTCGGCAGCGATGTGAAGCGCTGCCGAGCAGGACCCTCCCCAGCCCGAAGGCGGCACGTACCCGTGCATGGGACAGGAGAGGAGACGGAGGAAAATTCCCCCTCCTCCTCCTCCTCCTCCTCCTCCTCCTCCTCCTCCTCCTCTTCCTCCTCCAAGACAGCCGACGCCGCATGTTTTGTCCAACCATCCTGTGGTGTTTGGTCCACGTTTTGAAGAGACAGCGTCTCGCGTTCCTCACCTCCTCTCCTCCTCCCATCCCTGCCTCTGCCCTTCGCACTCCGCACGTCCTTACTGTCATCGCCATCATCACCCCATCATCATCATCACCCTCGTCATCATCATCATCATCATCATCATCATCACTATCATCATCATCATCATCATCATCAGCATCATCATCATCATCATTATCATCATCACCAGCATCGTCGTCGTCATCATCATCATCGCCTTCGGCGTTGCCATCGTCATCATCATCATCATCACGATCCTCATCGGCATCGTCATCGTCATCATCACCATAATCACCACCACCATCATCATCACCACCATCACCACCAGCACCCAAACCAGCACCATTACCATCAGCATCACCACCATCATCAGCATCATCATCACTATCACCACCACCATCATCATCAGCATCATCATCAGCACCAACGGCATCAGCATCACCACCATCGTCATCATCCTCATCATCGTCATCAACATCAGCACCATCAGCATCAGCACCATCACCATCACCATCATCAGCATCATTAACATCAGCAGCATCACCACGGTCATCATCACCATCATCAACCTCACCATCATCATCATCATCATCATCATCATCATCATCATCATCATCAACATCATCCTCATCATCATCCGCATGCGACCCAACTTGCTGCCTTCCCATGGCACCAACAGACCATGTCGGCACACCCCTCACATGTTTGGTAGCCCCATGGTAAGCTCCACCGAATGCCAACAAGGCAACGCCTGCATGCGCCCGCCGCACCCTTTTCGGCACACCTCTCATACGTTTCGTGCCCCCCATAGGGAGCTCCACCAAACGCCCAGAAAACAATGCCCGCATGCGCCCACTGCGCCCATGTCGGCACACCCCTCACACGTTCGCGGCCCCCAGAAGGAGCTCCACCGAAGGCCCAAAATGCAACGCCCGCATGCGCCCGCCTTACCGATTTCGGCACACCCCACACACGTGTCGTGGCCCCCATAGGGAGCCCCACCGAAGGCGCAACAACACAACGCCTGCATGCGCCCACCGCACCCATTTCGGTGCACCCCTCACACGCTTCGTGGCCCCATAGTGAGCACCACCAAAGGCTCAAAGAGCAGCGCCCGAACGCGCCCACCGCACTTACTTCGGCACACCCCTCACAGGCTTCGTGGCTCCGTAGGAAGCCACACGTTTCGTGGCCCCCATAGGAAGCTCCACCGAAGGCCCAAAAGGCAGCGCCCGCATGCGCCCACTGCACCCATGTCGGCACAACCCTCACACGTTTCGTGGCCCCATAGGGAGCTCAACCGAAGGCCCAAAGGCAGCGTCCGCATGAGCCCGCCGCACCCGTGTTGGCACACCCCTCATGCGTTTTGCGGCTCCCATAGGGAGCTCCACCGAAGGCTCAAAAGGCAGCGTTCGCATGTGCCCGCCGCACCCATGTCAGCACACCTCTCATACGCTTCGTGGCCTCCATCAAAAGGGGCCCCACCGAAGGCCCAAAAGCCAGCGTCGGCATGCGCCTGCCTTACCCATTTCGGCACACCCACGTTTCGTTGCCCCCAATAGGGAGCTCCACCGAAGGCCCTAGAGGAAGCTCCACTGAAAGCACCTGTGGCAGCGCCCGCGTGCTGCAACCATCCAACTTTGGCACACCCCTACCACGTTTCGTGCCCCCATAAAGAGCTCCACCGAAGACGATTTTCACGGCTGCAATACTTACAGCTGCATCTGGTTGGGTCCTTCGCCAAGCTAATTTACACAACGTGGCTCTCCAGAGGTCTGGACCCCTTCCCTGAGACCGGCCTCTCATCCTGAATCGTCCTGTTGACGCTCCCGGCCCGTGGAGATTGAAAATGAACCAAAAAACAACATCCGCCGTGATGTTTTCGCAGCGAGTGTGTCGGGGTCCTCCTCCTCCTCCTCCTCCTCCTCCTCTTCCTCCTTCTCCTCCAGCTTCGGTGGCAACTTATGGCACCCCATGCCATCTATCTGGTTTGCGAATCGACGCTGACCGACGCAAACCGACGCTTAATCGACGCCAAATCTACGCTCATCGACGCGCTAACGAACTCTTGAAGCGGAACTGCGACGACACACACGGCCTCCCAAATCCAGCGGGGAACAACATCGCACAAAATCACCACCAGAGTCCCGGCCCCTGTCTTTCAGTAACATTTTTCGAGCTGGATCGATCTGTGAGGGTCCCGGGGCCCGAAACTGGGCGAACACGCCCGATGTAAGAAGATGTGCAACGCCAGGAACTGAGGGTCTGACAGCGGAGGAGGAGGAGGAGGAGGAGGAGGAGGAGGAGGAGGAGGAGGGGGAGGGGGCCTGCGGCGGCTCTGCGACGTCGACTGGCGGCCCGCGCGGCGCGCCGGACAGCAGGGCCGCGGCCCCGGGGGCACCCGCGGCCGCGAGCGCCGGCGCCGGCGCCAGCGCGGTCGCCAGCGCCGGCGCCATCAGGGGCGC
>CAUYUJ010010209.1:20000-29730 GCA_963575745.1 Prorocentrum cordatum
TCTTCGCCCAGATGGTCTGGTACCGGAAATTTTCGGTAGCGATTTCGACGCACCTCGAATTTCGGTAGCGACCGGATCTTCGTTTGAGGGCGTTGAAATAGCGGATTTCAGAACGCTCTGATACCGGTATTGGGCGCTACATTTCGGTATTTCGGTAGCGACCGACCTCTGCGGAGCGCTACCGGAAATTTTCGGTAGCGGACCATCAGGGCGAAGTTGCTCCCAATCCCGGCTCCGCCAGCCGTGGACAGGAAGGGCACGATGAGCAGGGCTGGTCTGCTCATGGCCTGCTTTGAAGGGATCGGTGGACACGAGACCGCCCAGAGGCCCGGCCCCCTCGGGCCGCCGGCGGAGAGGCACCCTCCCGCTCGGGGCCGATCCCCGGAGCCCTCCCAGGGATCCGCTCCGGCCAAGTTTTCGATTTGGACGCCCGAAATGGGCACGGAAAGAATGGGTACGATGCCCAGCAACAAATGCTGTCCCAAACCAACAGCGGCCGCTGTTGGGCAGGCGGCCTTCTGTCTCGAATGGACACAGGCCGCGGCGGCGTGGACAGCGGATCTTGTTCAAAATGAACAGGAACTGCTGTTGGGCATAGTACCCATTCTTTCCGTGCCCATTTCGGGCGTCCAGATTCGAGCTGCGCCCAGCCATGGCCACAAGAGCCGCCCATGCCGCAGAAGGGCCGAACGCACTCAGCCACCTCGACGCTCGCGGCACCCTGGCTGGCCTTCGGTTCGGCCATCGGGCCTGGGGCGGCCGTGGGGCGCGACCCGGGCAGAGCACCCGGGTGGCCCTCGAGAGCACGGGAGAACAGAACGCCAATCGGCCACACGACCCTGAGCACGAGTGACCTTTGCAGCGCGGCTTGCCGGCCAATGCGTGCGGTGCGACAGTGGCGGCCTGCGCGCTTGGGCTTGGCCCCGCATGATTAGGGGAACCAAAGGTGGCATAAACATAACAACGCGGAGGTCCGCGCGGATTTCTCGGATCGGCGCTGGACCCCCCTCCCTGGCGCGCGGAGCGCGCCAGGGGCGGCGCCGGAGGCGCCGCCGGGGGGCCCCAGCGCGGATCCGAGAAATCCGCGCGGACCTCCGAGTTGTTTCATGTTCATGCCACTTGTTGTTCCCCTAATCGGGGATGGACAGACCCCCCTTTAGAAAAATGTGGTTTAGTGGAAACGACTTCGGGCACTAACCTGGCGAGTTTTTATGTTTATGCCACCTTTAGTTTCCCTATAGACAATGGCGGCCTGCGTGCTTGGGCTTGGCCCCGCAGCGCCCCCCCGAGAGCCGCGCGCGAAGAGTCACCCCGGCGAAAGGCCCCTCTCACGTGCAGCCGAGCCGGAAAAACTCCGCGAGCACCGGCTGAGGCCCTGGCACATGCACTCGCCGTTCAGGCAAAGCCCGCGGTTGCTGCAGTGGTTCGGGCACGCGGACACCTGGGTGGGGGGACAAAAGAAGGGGAAGGAAAAGGAGGAGGAGGAAGAAGAGGAGGAGGAGGAGGAGGAGGAGGAGGAGGAGGGGGAGGAGGTAGGGTGGAAAAAAGCAGCGAGAAAGAGGCAGGTGGAGGATGAGGAGGAGGAGGAGGAGGAGGAGGAGGAGGAGGAGGAGGAGGAGGAGGAGGAGGAGGAGGATGGACAGTACGGATGGAGGACAAAAAGGATGAGGAGGAAGGAGAGGGGGGGGAGGGGGGAGAAGGACGACGGTGATGACGACCAGAGTCCGCTCGAAGTCGGTCTTTGGACTCCTCGCGAGCTTTCCGCCCTGGGAAACGTTCCGCCCTGGATCGAGTGGCGACGGCCCCACGGCCCGAAGACGCCCGCCCGTGGAACTCAAGCCAGCGCACACCCATGCCGAACCTCCCCAGAAACGCAAACGGGGCCCTTGGAAGTCCCAGCCCTGTCTTCGGGGCTGGCTTTTCATCCTGATTTTGTTGATCGCCCCAGAACCCGAAAATCGCAAACAACCTCCGTCTTGATTTGGTTAAGACGTTGGATGTCTTGGTCGACGCCCCGACCGATCGATCGAGCGACCCGACCGATCGATCGAGCGATCGGCCGATCGAGCGACGGCGACAAGTTGGCGGCACTTGCAAAGGGGCGGGGCGCGAGGGGGGTGGGTTTCTCAGAAGACGGCGGGGCTTCTCGGAAGGCAAGGGGGGCTCTGCGGTACTTGCCTTTTCGCTCGCACCTCGACCATCGATCCTCGAACTTCGATCCTGGATCCTCCCTTCTGAGAATTTGATCCTCGACCACCTATTGGCGCCGCCAAATTGGAAACCCAATCTGAGCACGTACGGAAAAACGGATACGATGCCCAAATGCAAATGCTGTCCAAACCGACAGCGGCCGCTGTCGGACAGGTGACCTTGTGTCTCAAACGGTGAACGACCGCGGCGACTCTGGCGGCGAGCCCTGTCCAGAAATCACACCAGAACTGCTGCCGGATTTTGCGCCCAGTATCCATACGGCGAAGGCACTTGTTTTTATCCCTCTTCGTGCACAACCGAGGTCAGGGACCTGCATGCAAAGGAACAAGTTCATGCGCCGTCCCGCGTCCTCGCCGCTAGGGCGGTTCTCTCGGCCCTGTCGGCGATCGCCCTTCGGCCCCGCTCAGTGGCCGCCCTGGGCGAGTCGAAGCCGTGCGAGACCAGCACACCGTCGTTGCCAGGCAGGATCAGGGCCTGCTGCCTCCGCGGGTGCGACTCAGCAGCAGCGAGGCGGGCTCGGGCTGCAGTAGCTGGGTCAGCTGCCGCAGCGAAAACTGAGGCGGCCGCCAGTCTGCTATTCTGGAGGCCTTCCGCGACCCCAAAGCGCGCGCCCATTGCACACGGGTCGGCACCGCTGGCGACACCAGCGCACTGAGCGGTCGCTTGTCGCTCCCTGGCACCACTCCCTTGGAAATGTCTGTGCGTTCCTGAGCCCGCGATCTTTTTTTCGAGCGGAACTCAGCTCCAGAAAAGGGCTTGGCGAGACCTCTGAACGCGTACCTCGGCTGCCAGCAGTAAAAAGAACCATTTGATAAGGAATCCAGGGTCTGTAAGCAGGTGGAAGAGCAACTGAAGCTTGGTCACGGATATCACCGCCGCCCTCATCAGATGAGGGACCCTTCAGGGTCCGAAGCCTCCTGGGCACATTCCTAGACGAACGCCCAGGCTGTACCCGTGTCGGCCCCCCCGAGCTAAACGACGGCGGGCCTCGACCCCCGAACCTCGATTCCCGAACCCATTTCGGCACCCCCTCGATCCTCGAACCTCGATCCTCGGTCCTCGCTCCTCGAACCTCGAAGCTCGATCCTCCCCCTGGTGGGCGCCGCCAGACGACGGCGGGCGGGCACCGCCGCGGACGCCGGCGCGGCGAGGGCGCCGGCGGCCAGCTCGCAGGAGGCGCCCGCGAAGCCCGCCGCGCAGGCGCAGGCGCCGTCGGTGCAGGTGCCGTGGCCAGAGCAGTCTGCGGCGCGGCTCCCCAAGGTGGAAGGGGCCTCCTCCCACCAAGCTCCTCCTTTCCTCCTCTGTCTAGTTCCTTCCTCCAGTGTCCTTCTCCTCCTCATCCACCTCCTCCTCCTCCCCTCTCCTCCCTCCTCCCTCCTCCCTCCTCCCTCCTCCTCCTCCTCCTCCTCCTCCTCCTTCTCCTCCTCCTCCTCCTCCTCCTCCTAGCCTCCCCGCGCTCAGGCCCTCCTGCGAGGGGCTGGTGTACATTCAGTTCCCGCGAACCGTACCCGCGCGGAGCTGGCGCCCCCCCCCCTTGGCCAGCTTCGCATCAATGCACACACATGTGATGTCTGCTGTGTTGCTCTTGAGTATGCTAACATTTGTACACTGGAACTGTATGGCAGCAAACGAGGCGAGGTTGCAGGATATCAGTGATGAAATGAAAACGGTGGACATAATCGCACTCACAAGTACGTGCGAGAAGGCGGCACCCGACCAGCCTGTAGTGTTCACGACGCTTCGCTACCACTTCGCGATCAGAAGTGGGTTCGTTCCTGGTGGAAAGTATGTAAATCGGTCTTGTGGCACTACACTTCTTCTTCGAAAGAGAGTTTTTCGGCGGCGGCACCTGGTGGATGCCCCTGCAGTACCAGTTTCTCTACGGGGACGCGTGGCTGTATATAGGCTACGGTCAGGGCGTTTCGATATCATTATACCAATGACATATTTTCCCCCGAAGCCGTCGGGGAAACGGGTCGGACGAGAGAGTGACGACGGCCCACTTCGACAGTATCGACACACAGTAGATGCGATGGTTTCTTGGCTTGAGAAGACTCTGACGTGGTCGTCTAAGCGGTCGGCTCTGCTATGGGGCTTCGACTTGAACGATTCGTTCGGCTGGCGGCGTCGGACCAGTGGCGTGCAAGAGCCGACTGTCTCACCCGCATTGGGGCCTCATCGAGAGGGTGAACAACGATATGCAGCATATCGGGTTCTTGAAGTTATGGAGCGGCACGCAGTGTCAGTTACGTCTACGGACTTCGACCTCGGGCCCAGCTACTATGGGGCGGCGGGTATGTCTCAGATCGACTATGTGGCTATTTTTTCCTGGCAGAAGCACACGGTGGACCGTTGTATCTCGATGCGTTCTTCCAACCTGCGCTTGAAGTTAGTCAAGAAGGTCGGGTTGCAAGATCACGTTCCCCTCCTCCTTCGTTTGAACTACACGTTCGATATGGCGTCCTCCAAGCACGGCGCGCAGTGGGACTTCGACAAACTCGGCGAGGCCTTACGTCGTGGCAAGGGGGTGAGGGAGTTTGTCGAGGATCTAGAGGCCCAGTTTGAGGGAGTGGACTTTCATGAGTTGCTGCTGCATGCTCCCACTGCCGACCAGGGATGGGAGAAATGGATCACTACAGTGTTTACAGTTGCTGATAGACACTTCTCACGGGCGGTCACCTCCGACCCTCAGGCGCTTGAGCACGTGCGCGAGCGAAGTCGCCTGCATGCTGCTCGCCGCGCTGCTAGGGCGGCTGGCGACGACGACATTGAGACGTCGATGCAGTTGGCTCGGCTCTCGCGTCAGCTTCGGCAGGCTCGTCGTGCTCGGCAAGAGGTCGTAACAGAAAACCTGGTTTCGGAAATAGGGTCGGCATGGAGGAGGCAACAACACGCAGAGGTCTGGCGTCTTGCACATGTCTTGGCTGCCAAATGTGGGGGGCCCAAGCGTAGGCGCTACAACACGGTTGACGAGTTCGTTCCGAAGGTTGCCGAGGTTCGGGATCACTTCGCCAAATCGGGGCCAGCTGGAGGGTTCGAGACAATCCCGATTGATTTCCAGGAGTACCAAGGGGCTCAATCCGAAGCCGCCCTCAAGCCCCCTATGTACGGTATCGACAACTTCGAGAATCGATCGGGAGGATCTCGAGCGTGTTCTAGAATTACTGGCGAAAGCACCTCGGCGCAAAGCTGCTCCCCTCCATAGTGCACCTTCAGGGGTCCTCCTTCTGGCACTTCACCCCCAGCGACGATTCGACGGAACGTATCGGCGACCAAAAAGGAGTGAGACTGATGACGACGGCGGCGACGGGCCACGGCAGACCCCAATTTGTGTCCCTCGGCGTCGGCTTGCAGGTGATCGGAGAGGCCTAGGCACGGCGCCCGAGACCTTCGACAATACTTCCACGCTCAGGGGGCTCCAGAAGGTTTTCCACCAAATCAGGCGAATAGGCAGGCTCCCCCTGGTCTGGCATCACTCTAGGGCGACGGGCCTGAGTAAGCAGAACAACAAGGAGGGCTTCGGGGCATTGAGATACATCCACGGGCTCTGCAGAATGGGGGTCGCTCGGTTTAAGGCGCAGCTCCAGAAGGGCCCCCCCCCCATACGAGGTCCCCGATAGAGAACATGGGCACCAGCAAGGGCGTAGCAGGGAGGGGGGCATGTTCTGCCAAGAAGTTCTCTTGTGGAGGCTACGCAGTCTTGGAATTTCTTCGGTAACCTCGAAAGAAGATATGTCCAACGCTTTTGGGTGTTCTACGTTCCCCGAGCTTAGGCGTACCGTGGAAGAATCTATCGCTGGGCCTGATCAAGCCTACTTTCATCATAGACACGAACACAATACTTTCACTATTACGGGATCTGATGGGGAACTTACTATGCACAATCGGTGAAGCGCGTTCATGGGCGATAGCCAAGCAGCAGTATTTTTTCGAGAACGTTTCGACGCCCCGTTCAGCGATGGCTAGATTATATGCGAGCACATGTTTGGCCTGATGACGTTCCTCCTCGTCCCTCCTCATATCAGGACTGGATAGATCAACCTCTCGTCCCTCGTGCTCCTCCTCGGGATTGGTCGCAGGTGCTCTGGCCGAGCGAGACTTTGTGTACAGCATGGGCGCCGATCATTCAGCGCCCAGTGGTTTTATCTTGTCGTATTTATGCGGACGATACCAGTAAGACTCACGTGGTGACGTCGGCAGAGAACGCACAGTTCACCTTCCACACAACCCACGGAAGCTTGACTGCCGCTCTGCAGGAGATCGGATACGCTCACAACCGTGGGAAACGCAGCATTTCCCCCTCGTTCGCCGGTCGAGGTGCTCATGCACCTGCCGCTGCGCTCTTCGGGGGAACGGTGAAGGTGGAGGGACAGGTGCAGTTCGATAACATAGCGCTCGGTATTCAGACGGCTATAAATGGAAGAGTTCAAGGAGAATTGAGGAGAATAATCTTAGCATGCAGGAGGGGATACTACTCAATGGGGAGGTTCTGGTCTCGTAGCTGGGTATGGCGCCTCACTCGTACTGTATTCGGAGCGGTCGTTCAGAGTGCGCTGCTGTCTGGGCTCACCACCCTCATCTTGACAGAGGCCCAGGAATCCAGGCTTGACCGAGTTCTTGTCGGGTTCGGGCGTAAGCTGCTCGGCGGTGACGCTTGTGCCGAGACGACTGTGGTGGGCGGCGACGGTGAGCCTATCTTAGACGGCGACGGTCAGGAGAAAATATCGGGCCCTGTCGGACGAGGTTGTGCTACGCCGTGTGGGGGTTGCGCCGTCAGGGGTTGAACTATGCGTTCGTCGACTTCGCACCTATCGGAGATGGATCGCCCGACCCTCTTGCCGCCCTCAAGAAATCGCGGCCGTCTTCGGCCAGCTCCCGCTCGAGACCCCCCACGATCCTCGAGAACGGCACGCTCGGGCCCAAGGTTAATCCGCACGCTCGGAGGTTTGCCCTGGATGTCTTGAGGCTCCTGGACCGCTCCGAGGCCGAGGGCTTGGAGGACCTGCTAAAGGTTTCGGACTCGAAGTTGGACTCTTGGAGGCGACTAAACGTTCGAGCTCTATTTCTGGACGACGACCTCCGAGGACGATTTCTCGCTCAGGACCCTGGTATTTTGAGGGCCGCTGCTAGGACTGTGACTATTCCACC
Source organism: Prorocentrum cordatum (assembly GCA_963575745.1). Lineage (NCBI taxonomy): Eukaryota > Dinophyceae > Prorocentrales > Prorocentraceae > Prorocentrum > Prorocentrum cordatum. Next base: position 27,360 of record CAUYUJ010010209.1, read on the forward strand.
CCTCCTGGGCTCTATGGGCATTCTGCTGGCGTTCCTGAGGTGCCCGAGGTCGCCCCGCCCCCACCGATGCCGATGTTGAGGTGTGAGCTTCGAGGCCCCGAAGGGAAAGAGTGTGGACGGGGGTTCAAGACACGGAGGGCTCTCTTGGCACATCAGAAGTTCTCGCCTGGAGGAGGGCACGCGGCTCCGTGGTCCACACGGCCACGATCACGAACCAATGTATCGTCTGCATGTAAACGTTTCGAACTCGAAAGATCGCTCAGGAACACCTCGTTCAGGCTACGCTTTCTGGCAAGTGCTTCGCCCAGGCCTCCCCCTTCAAGCGCCCCATCACACAGCCCGACTCCCTCGAATGCCCGTTCGCGCCCCTCACGGTGAGCTCGGTGTTCGGGGGACATTGTCTGGAGTTCTGTTGTACCGTCGAACAGCCGTTTGGCACGTTTTTGGAGCTATCGCGGCACCTGAGGGAGCGCCACGCCCCCAGAGAGCCTCTCTACTCAGCAATGCGGTCGCGCGCAGATGTTCAAACTCTCCGACGAAGCTCTCAGAGAGGCGGGAACCAGGTCCCGTTCCGTGCAGCGCGGCGGCTCTCAGCCGAGAGGACGGGGAGGCCGCTCTGGCTCGGCAGCCGCTCCCCGCAGGCGTGGCGATCGCACGAGAGGCGCCAGGCGCAGCGCCGAGCCTCGATGCGCCCAGCCTCAGCAGCGAGGGGCGGCGAACGCAGCGGGGGGGCAAGGTGCAGTGGCGGCTCAGCTGGGAAAGGCCTACGGTTTGGAAGCCAACGTGCTGGACAAGCTACCGCCCATGGATCTGCAGCTGATGGCCGAGCTTTTCCCCATCATGACCCGCGGTGTCCTGGCGAATTCGTGCCAGCTTCGGGCCTTGAACGCAGCAGAGTTTCAAACGTTTCTGATCGACGAGAACGCAGAGGTAGTGACGGGTGGCCTGGCTGCGGGCAGGGCATGCGCGAAGCAGGCGGCAGCCATGAGGGAGGAGAACGAGAAGGATCCGTCGAACCCCCTTCCCGAGTTGGCTATGGGGCCCGCTTGCGTGCAAGTTTTTCTAGTTGTCTGCGAGAAGATCGTCGAGGCAGGAGTTGCAGTGGGCGCGGTCAACCAGCAGAAGTGGAAGGAGCAGCAGGAGAAGCTGGACGGCATCGCGAATCTCACCGAGTTCAGCCTCCTCATCTGCGGCTTCCGCGTGTCGCACGCCTACAGAGAGGGTCAGGCGAAGATCACCTTCTCGTTTGCGGACCTGCAGCTGACCTCGACGTTCATCGCGTGCATTACGCAGATGAAAGGGGTGCTGAAGCCAGGGATCGCGCCGCGTTCCAACACAGAGCGCATCCTCCAGCTGGCGATCGACAGCTTCGACGTCTAGATGCGGCAGCTGCCGCGAACGTACCAATCCAAGATCGGCCACTCCATGTTCCCCCTCGGCCTGGCGTTAGAACGCAAATCCTGGGCGGCCGCTCCTCGAGGTCGTCCCAGGTTCAGTCGCCACATGGTGTTAGAACGCACGTCTCTCCCTCTCGGCCTGGCGTTAGATCGCAAATCCTGGGCGGCCGCGCCTCGGCGCTGTCCCAGGTTCAGTCGCCACATGGTGTTAGAACGCATGTTTCTCCCCCGCCTGGCGTTAGATCGCAAACCCTGGGCGACTGCTCCTCGAGGTTGTCCCAGGTTCGGTCGCCACGGAGTGTCAGAACGCATGAAGCTGGACAGTGTAGTGCTGAAATTCGGTTTCGCTCGGAAGTTCGAGGGTCTGCTGTGGATCGGGCCCGGGCCCATGCTGGGGTTCAGTTGCGCGCGGAAGATCGGTGGAGTGCAGCGGATCGCGCACGTGCTGTGGATCAGCCTGGTTCGGGCGGTCTTCGAGGTGCGGGGGATCAGGACGGCCCTGAAGTTCTACGGGGTGCGGTGGGAGCTGCGCCTTGTAGGCCCGAGGAGGATAGGGTGAGGCCTGCTGCTGCCGTTGCTGCTCTTTCGTCTTTCCCCCCTCCTCCTCCGATTCCTCCTCCTCCTGAGAGATCGTACAGCCTTAAGGAACTAGTCCGAATGGCGACGCGTTTTTGAGTCGGATGTTTTCCTCCGTGGACTCCAGAGTCCAAGATCAATGTTTCTGCTCACTGTGCAACCTAGGTTGAGCGATGACAAATCGGGGCTCCGTGCTAAGGGGGGGGCCGCTTCGAACCGTCCTCGAAAGAGGCACGCACGGTAGGTCGCAATTGTCCGAGTTGCTCTCGGATGATTGAGTTCAAGGCGGATCCATCACCTCGGCCCGATACCGCTCCGCCACCGCGCCTCCTCCTCCTCCTCCTCCTCCTCCTCCTCCTCCTGCTCCTTCTCTTCCTCATCCTCCTACTCATCTCTCC
>CAUYUJ010010210.1:0-7500 GCA_963575745.1 Prorocentrum cordatum
CAAATGATTCTCCCCCGTCCGTCCGTCCGTCCAGCGGTGGCCCGCGGCGGTGTCCCGTGGCGTCCAGTGGTGTCCCGTGGTGTCCGCCGTTGCGAGGACGAATTCAAGACAAATGATTCTCCCCCGTCCGTCCGTCCGTCCAGCGGTGGCCCGCGGTGTCCCGCGGTGTCCCGTGGTGTCCCGTGGTGTCCCGTGGTGTCAGACGCGGCCAGGGCGAATTCAAGACAAATGATTCTCCCCCGTCCGTCAGTCCGTCTGGCGGTGGCCCGCGGTGTCCCGCGGTGTCTCGTGGTGTCCCGTGGTGTCCCGTGGTGTCCGCCGTTGCTAGGGCGAAGTCAAGACAAATGATTCTCCCCCGTCCGTCCGTCCGTCCAGCGGTGGCCCGCGGCGGTGTCCCGTGGCGTCCAGTGGTGTCCCGTGGTGTCCGCCGTTGCGAGGACGAATTCAAGACAAATGATTCTCCCCCGTCCGTCCGTCCGTCCAGCGGTGGCCCGCGGTGTCCCGCGGTGTCCCGTGGTGTCCCGTGGTGTCCCGTGGTGTCAGACGCGGCCAGGGCGAATTCAAGACAAATGATTCTCCCCCGTCCGTCAGTCCGTCTGGCGGTGGCTGGAGGTGTCCCGCGGTGTCCCGCGGTGTCCCGTGGTGTCCCGTGGTGTCATGTAGTGTCCCGTTGAGTGAGATCGATAGTGAGATCGATAGTGAGATCGATAGTGAGACCGATACTGGGATCGATGTGGTGCCCCGTGGTGTCCCGTGGTGTCCCGTGGTGTCCTAAAAAGTTAGATCGATAGTGAGATCAATAGTGAGATCGACAGGTGACCCGTGGTGTCCCGTGGTGTCCCGCGGTGTCCCGTTGAGTGAGATTGATAGTGAGATCGATAGCGAGATCGATACTGAGGAGGTCGATGTGGTGCCCAGAGGTGTCCCGTGGTGTCCCAAAAAACGTGAGAACGATAATGAGAGCGATAGTGAAATCGACAGGTGTTCCGCGTAATCCCGTGGTGTCCTATGGTGTCCCGTTGAGTCAGATCGATAGTGAGATCGACAGTGAGATCGATGTGGTGTCCCGAGGTGTCCAGTGGTGTCCCGTGGTATCCTATGGTGTCCCGTTGAGTGAGATCGATAGTGAGATCGATAGTGAGACCGATAAAGAGATCGAGAGGTGTCCCGCGGTGTCCCGTGGTGTCCCGTGGTGGCCCGTAGTGTCCCGTGGTGTCCCGTTGCGTGAGATCAATAGTGAGATCGATAGTGAGATCGATAGTGAGATCGACAAGTGTCCCGTGGTGTCCCGTGGTGTCCAGTGGTGTCCCGTTGAGCGAGATCGATAGTGAGATCGATTGAGTCAGATGCTGGTTCCCCCCTTCCTACCACCCCCCCACAACCTCCGTATCACCGAAGGGTGGTCGTATAGGTAAGTGTTACCAAAATCAGCATCGTCAGCATCATCATCATCATCAACATCAGCAGCATCAGCGGCGTCGTCACCATCAGCATCACCATAATCATAATCATTATCGTCGTCGGCATCATCGTCGTCAACACCACCACCACCACCATCATCAGCATCATCATCATCATCATCATCATCATCATCATCATCATCATCATCATCATCATCATCATCGTCGTCGTCGTCGTCGACATCATCAGCATAATCCTCATCAACAGCCGCATCAGCATCACCATCATCATCAGCATCATCATTAGCATTAGCATCATCATCATCAGCATAATCATCATCATCATCATCATCGTCATCATCATCATCATAATCAGCAGCAGCATCAGCATCGTCGTCATCATGATCAGCATCACCAGCATCAGTAGCATCATCATCCTCATCATCAGCCGCACCATTATCATTATCATCGTCATCATCAGCATCATCATCATCGTCAGCATCAGCATCATCACAATCAGCAGCATCATCGTCGTCATCATCAGCAGCATCATCACCAGCAGCTTCATCAGTATCAGTATCAGCATCAGCTGCAGCAGCAGCATAAGCATCATCGCCATCGTAATCCTGCTCACCAGCATGATCCTCACCCTCCTCCTCCTCCTCCTCCTCCGCCTCCTCCTCCTCCTCCTCATCCTCATCATCCTCCTCCTCCTCACCCTTATCCTCCTCCTCCACATCCGTATCCTCCTCCTCCTCCTCCTCCCTCCTCCTCCTCCTCCTCTCTATCGATCATCATCTCATCCTCATCATTCATCATCATCATCATCATCTATCATCTCATCACTCATCATCATCATCATCATCTATCATCCATCTCCTCCTCTCCTCCTCCTCCTCTCCTCCTCCTCGTCATCCATCATCATCATATCATCATCATCATATCATCATCATCATCATCTTCATCATCTTCATCATCTCATCATCCTCATCATATCATCATCATCATCATCTCATCATCCCCACCACCACCATCATCATCATCATCATCCATCATTCATCATCATCATCATCTTCATCATATCTTCTCATCATCTCATCTATCTATTCATCTTCATCTGCATCATCATCCATCATCATCATCATCATCATCATCATCATCCTCATCCTCATCCTCATCCTCATCCTCCTCCTCCTCCTCCTCCTCCTCCTCCTCCTCCTCCTCGTCGGCAGCACCCTGGGCCGCCCTTTCCTGCGCCCGGCAGCCCCCGCGCCCTCGCGCCGACGCCGCCCCCTCAGGCCCCGCGCGGGCGCCCCGCGGGGCCCTCACCCCCGCCGCATCAGCGCCGGCTCGCCGTGGTGCCGAACGGGAGCGCGCACGTCCTGGCGCGCGGGAGCCACGAAGGCCCTCCATCCTCATCCTCCTCCTCCTCCTCCTCCGAGGTCATCATCCTTCGTCGTCGTCGTCCTTCCTTCCTCCTGCCTCCTCCCTCTTTGTCGTCCTCCTCCTCCTCCTCCTCCTCCTCCTCCTCCTCTCCCTCCTCCTCCTCCCCTTTCCTCCTCCTCCTCCATGTCCTCCTCCTCCTTGTCCTCGTCCTCCTCCGCCTCCGCCTCCTCCTCCTCTTTGTTCCTTCGTTCCTCCTCCTCCTTCTCCTCCTCCTCCACTCCTCCTTCCTCCTCTCCTCCTTCCTCCTCCTCCTCCTCCTCCTCCTCCTCATTGTCCTCCGCCTCCTCCTCCTCCTCGCTCCTCCTCCTCCGCCTCCTCCTCCCGCCCTCCTCCTGCTGGCTCTCCTCATCCTGCCCGCATGGCGCCCTAAGACCTCGAGGCCACCAGGCCACGCCCTGAGATCCGAGCGTCGCACACCTCTGCTCCACAACGGGAGCCGCCTGCCCGCCGTCGAGCCCGCGGGGCCCCCGCGGGCCTGTCTGGCTCGAGGAGCGCCGCAGGGAGGGGGGGTCTGGGTATTGACCAAGGAAGGGCCCCTGATCCTTTCGGAGGGGGCCCAAGTTAGGAAAACCAAAAACGATAGGGATAAGGGGCTCGTTTCCGCAGGCGTATCGAACCAAGCCGCGCCCAGAGCTACTACCCCTCATGCAAAGACGGGGACCTCAGTGAGGCCATGCTCACTGTGTTGTTCGGGTTAGGGGTTCATTTTATTCTCGATGATCAGGGGGTCGGCCGTGATGCTCTACGATGTTGCCACCGGTTTCGCGCCGTCGGATCTCTGGGACCTCTGGGCATCTGGGGGGCGCTGCGCTCCCCAGCCCCCCATCGGGGGGGAGCCGCGCGTGCCGACGATGTCTCGAGAGGCGTGCCGAGGCCGCTGGGCTCCCCAACGGGGGGGGGAGGGCCAGGACCACCGCTCCCCGCCCCAGTGGCCGGTCAGCGGACAGGGGGGCCCCATGGGGTGGAGGCGGGTAGGGAAAAGGAGGGGCCACTATGGTCAGCTCGGGCGTGTCCTCCTACAGGCGGATCGTGGAGGAAAAATGAGAAGTAAAATAAAGATGCTCGAAAATGGCCAAAGATAGTCGGAGAATCGTCCCCAGATTATCTTTTGACTGTGTTGGAGCATTCCTCCTGTAGAGGGACACGCCCGACCGAAGGGCAGGGGAAGAGGGGGGGTCACTATGGCGGAGGAGCGGGCGAGCAGGAGGGCGACGAGACGCCGAGGACCAGGACGAAGGCCAGGACCAGGGCGGAGGCCCGGGCGAGCAGGGCCGGGACACCCAGGACGAGCACGGGGCCGGCGATGCGGACGAGAACGGGAAGAGGGCCCGGCACGAACGAGAACGCCGACGAGGGCGGCGGAAGAGACGAGGAGGAGCGCGAGGAGGAGGTGCAGAGAGGGGGGGAGGGGGGCTGGGCACGAACGAGAACGCCGACGAGGGCGGCGGGAGAGACGAGGAGGAGCGCGAGGAGGAGGTGCAAAGCGGGGGGGGGGAGGGAGGGCCGGGCACGAACGAGAACGCCGACGAGGGCGGCGGAAGGGACGAGGAGGAGCGCGAGGAGGAGGTGCAGAGGGGGGGGGGAGGGAGGGCGGGCGCCGAGGAGGAGGGCGAGGGAGAGGGCGAGGGAGAGGGCGAGGGCCCCGCGCCCAGAGCCAGGAAGGGCGGGCGGCGGCGAGCGCCTCGGGTGCGGGAGCGCTCAGGCCACGCCACACGTGCCCAGGTCACGATGGGGGGGGAAGAGGAGGACGGTGAATAGATAAGACGAAACACATCATCATCATCATCATCATCATCATCATCATCATCATCATCATCATCATCATCATCATCATCATCATCATCATCATTCATCATTCATCATTCATCATTCATCATTCATCTTCATCATTCATCATCATCATCATCATCGTCATCATCATCATCATCATCATCATCATCATCATCATCATCATCATCATCATCATCATCATCATCATCATCATCATCATCATCATCCCATCATCATCATCGTCAGCAGCAGCAGCAGCATCATCTCATCATCATCAGAACCATCATCATCACATTCATCATCACATCATCATCATCATCATCATCCCACCACCACCACCATCATCATCATCCAATCATCATCATCATCAGCACCATCACATCATCATCATCATCATCTCACATCAGCATCCCCAATCATCCTCATCATCCATCATCATCATTCAGCATCACACCACCATCATCATCATCATCATCATCACCATCATCAGCATCATCATCACCATCATTCATCATCAACCATCAGACCACCACCACCATCATCATCATCTCATCTCATCATCACCACCCCACCATCATCATCATCATCATCATCATCATCACACCACCATAAATCATCATCATCATCATCACATCACCATCATCATCATCATCATCATCACCATCATCATCATCATCATCATCACCCCACCACCACCATCATCATCATCATCATACAGCATCATCATAATCACATCATCATCATCATCAACATCAATCATCATCATCATCAGCAGCAGCATCAGCAGCAGCAGCATCAGCAGCAGCAGCATCAGCATCACCATCATCAGCATCACCATCATCATCATCAGCAGCAGCATCATCATCATCAGCAGCAGCATCATCAGCATCATCATCGTCCTTCCGCGAACACTGCCGCTTCCACTTGCATGTCCGTTCCGTTCTCGACGTGTACCTCCACTTCGCGCTACCTTGTTCTCGCGTTCTCTCTCTCTCTCTCTCTTACTCTCTCGTTCACTCCCTCTCTCTCTCTCTCTGTCTCGCTGTCTCTCTCTCTCTCTCTTTCTCTCCCTCTCTTTCTCTCTTTATATAGTCTTATTGTTTTCCCTCTCTCTCTCTCTCTCCCTCTCGTCTGCCTGGGGAGGGAAACAACAGCGGAGATGGGAACGGAAACGCAAGCGGAAAACGACAATGTGAGCGGAGATCGGTCAGAACAGAGATGGGAGGGAGGAGGGCACGGGAGAGGAGGAGAACGACGACGAGAAAGGAGAAGGAGTAGGGGGAAGATGTCGAGGAGCAGGGGAAAAGGGAGAAGGACGAGGAGGAGAGGAGGTTGGAGAAGGCGGAGAAGGTCGTAGAGGGGGAGGGGGAGGGGAGGGGGGAGAACAGGAGGCATAGGGAGAAGAAGAAGAAGAAGAAGAAGAAGGGGGAGAGATGAACACCGGCAGCAGGAGCAGAAGGAACAAAAAGAGCGAGGAGGATGAGGACGCAGCACCAGCAGCAGCAAGAGGAGCAGCAGGAAGGGGAGAAGGGGGAGAGATGCAGGGGAGCGGGAGGGGACGAAGAGGAGCAGCGACGGGAGCGCAGCGAGGAGACTTAGCCGGCGGGGAGAGCTGGAGGGGAAGAGAACAGAGGGGAGGAGAAGGGGGGGAAGAGGAGGGGGGGAGGGGTGGGGGAGGGGGAGGAGGGGAGGAGGGTTGAGGGAGAGGAGGGGAGGAGGAAGGGGAGGAGAAGGGGAGGAGGAAGGGGGGAGAAAGGGGGGGGAAGAGGAGGAGCGGCGCGAGAGGAGGGGGATGAGGAAGGGGAGGAGAAGGGGGGAAGCAGAAGCAGCAGCAGCCAGCTCCTCTTTCCTCTCTCGCGCGCGCAGGCTCACGGGCCGCCCTGGGGGGCCGCCGCGGGCCGCCCGGGCATGGCATTCGAGGTCGTTATCGCGACCCGCGGAGAGCTGGTCCGCGCCACCCCCCGCAACGCTCGATCCCCCGTCCTCGTGCTCCTCCTCCTCCTCCTCCTCCCTCCTCCTCCTCCTTCCTCCTCCTCCCTCCTCCTCCTCCTCCTCCTCCGCCTGCTCCTCCTGCTCCTCCTCCTGCTCCTCCTCCTCCTCCTCCTCTCCTTCCTCCTCCTCCTCCTCCCATTCCTCCTCCTCTTGCCCCCCTCCTCGTGCTCCCTCCTCCTCCCTCCTCCTCCTCACTCTCCTACTCCTCCTCCTCCTCCTCCTCTCCTCCCCTCCTCCTCCTCCTCCTCCTCTCCTCCTCCTCCTCCTCCTCCTCCTGCTCTTCCTCCTGCTCTTCCTCATCCTCCGCCTCCTGCTCCTCCTCCTCCTCCTCCTGCTCTTCCTCCTCCTCCGCCTCCTCCTCCTTCTCCTCGTCCTCCCTCTACTCTACTTCCTTGAAAATGACTCCTCCCTGTCGCACCCCGAGGCCAGTCGAACGGGCGGGCCGGGGGGGTCGCCTGAGACTTCCTCACCCCGTGTGTGACCCTGAGGCTTTAAACATTGGCAACAGTTTCACAAATAGAGGGCGATGGTTTTCAAAATGTGGCTCTCGCCTTAGCGCCGGCCACACTCACCTTAAAAATCCCACCAGCCCAAAAGGCGTAGGTGGTCTAGAGAGCTTTCTATTCCAGCCCCCTTCTTCCCTTTCGGGGAGGGGTTTACCCCTGGACCTGGACTGGGCGCCCCGCGAGGCGTTGGAGCGTCCAAGATGGCCCAAGACGGCCCCAAGAGCGCCTGAGAAGCCCAAGATGACCTCCAAGATGGCTCGAGGTAGCCCAAGATGCCTCAAGATGGCTCCCTAGACCGCCCCAAGGCAGCTCAAAGTGGCCGAAGAGCTCCCCAAGGAGGCCCCGAAGAGGCCAACATTCTTCCAAAACCAAAGGAAAATCCATGG
>CAUYUJ010010210.1:12500-17241 GCA_963575745.1 Prorocentrum cordatum
CAGCATCACCACCACCACCACTATCCCTCATCAATGTCCACCTCCTCCCCCTCCTGCGAGTCCCCCAGCCACGACGCAACGCATTCGCGTTCGACTCCCCCGACTCCCCCGACTCAACCGCCTGGCCTCATCATCAGCATCATCAGCATCAGCAGCAGCAGCATCACCATCATCATCACCATCAGCAGCATCATCAGCAACAAAATCACCATCATCATCGGCATCAGCATCAGCATCAGCTTCAGCATGATCATCAGCATCATCATCAGCGGCATCAGCTTCAGCATCAGCATCAGCATCAGCATCAGCTTCAGCATCAGCAGCAGCAGCATCAGCATCAGCATTACCAGCAGCATCATCACAATCCTCCTCATCCTCCTCCTCCCCCTCCTCATCCTCATGCTCATCATCATCAGCATCCTCATCCTCATCCTCCTCATCCCCTGCCCTCTCTCTTTAAAGTCAGACTCATAGAAAAAACCTGTCAGACTGCCAGCCATTCCCCAGGTGCCAGCCCCAGACGGCACAGCAGGAAACCTTGGCCAAGGCGCTGGGTGCTGGACGAAATTGAAGCACAGCGGCTGTTCACGACCGTGGGGTTCAGGATCAGCCTGTCGAAATCGCTGTCCTTCGGTACCCTGAAAGCTCCACAGGCTTCATCCCAGGCGAGGTCCGAAGCAGGAGTCAGGTACAGGGCGCCACAGGCATCCCACTTCTGGAGTAGGGCCCACAGCTCGGCGCGGTCCATATGGTCGCGCGCTCCCTTCTGGCCAGCAGGCCACTCTGATGCCGGTAGCCGCATCACCTCTGGATCGATGAAAGCTTCGCGGACTCGAGCGTCGGAGAGGAAGGGAACGGGATCAAACTCTGGCGAATAATCCCACTTGATGCGAGACGCCCTGACTTTCAAATCGAAGGGCTCGGCCTGGGTGGAGTCCCTAGCCGCCGCAGCCGCCAACGAACCAGGCACAGAAGGAGCGCTGGTCAGGCAGTGCCGCATGGGGGCGGGTACGGAAGAAGAGGAAGTGAAGGAGGCCTCCAAAGCTGCAACATGGGTGGCCAGGCCATGGAGCGAGACCTCAGTGGAGTCGAACTTGGCGAAGGCTCGACCTAAGACGCTCTTGCCGCCACGGGCGAGGCGAACTGCGATCCGACACAACCGTTCGATACGGGTGCGGACGCCCTCCTGGCAGGGCGAGACCGTGGCGCGGACGCGAGCCTCGGCGGGAGCGAGGCTAGGATGACCCAAGGTGAGCCAATACAACGCAATAACAGAATACTGCGCGAGCGTCCGCGCCGCGCGCCGCAATCTCCAGCGCTCCCTGCGCCTCGCCGACAAGCCGTCAGGCGGGGGACCAAGAGGTGGAGCAGGCGGGCACGGCCAAGGATCGCGGGGAGGCGGCCCCAAAAAGTACGGGTCGTCCCTGTCCATTGCACGCATAGATGAGCGGGAGAAAGATCCAAGAGAACATCGAGCACCCATCCCAACCTGGGACAGCGCTGCCGCCCAGTGAGTGATATCAATGTTCGCGCCTGGAAACAGGCGCAGCAAGGCAGACAAGTCAGCGACGAATGGCGCGACTTTGGCAAGTGCAGCAGGGGTGCTTGAAGGAGAACAGGCACCAGCAGGGACACCAACCTCAGGAGCTGCAGGCCCCCTGGAGGGCGCGCGCGACTGAGGCAGGCGCCGGCCAAAATGGCCGAAGGGATCCGAGAAGCGGTTCGGAGCAGAGCGAAGGGCGTGGTGGCGGAACGAACTCCTCCCTGCGGGGCCGCAACAGCATCGCTGGAAGAGCGCATTCCTACCCTCACGCCCTCGCTGAGCCCAAACGCGCCTAGCAGCCGCAACATACAAACAACAAAAATACCAAAAGAAAACAAAAAAGCTAATAAAACACCAAAAATACACAAAACAACACAAAATAAAAAAACAAATACAATAGAAAAAAATAAAAACACTAAAAACTAGAAACAACAAAAAACAAAAACAACAATAGAAAAAACCAAATAGAAACACAAAACAATCAAAAAACCAAATCCAAAAAAAACAAAAAAAAAAACAGCGTCGGTGCAGACTCCCGCGCGCGGCGTACCCGGCCCGCCGAAGGCCCACCCTTAGACCAGGAGGCGGGCGCCAAAGGGCCTCAGTCCTTCTTTGGGACACCGCCGTTTCGGTGCCCTTGACGCACCTGGGACTTGGAAGGGCGGCTTCAGAAACCTTGGGCTGCTTGGGCCTGATGAGGTGGATGCTTGGGGAGAGCGCGAACGGCGCGCTGGCGGGCAGAGGGAAGCCCGCCCCGCGCCCGAAATGCTTGCAGCTCCTTCACGTATTCGCCCTGCGCCGACAGCCAGCGAGGATCCACCAGGGGTGAGAACGGGGTCTGGGCCTCGCGCTCCGTGTGACGACTGGCCACGCGACACGGGGGAGGCTCCAGCCCCGTGAGGAACCAGGCGGCCTCGAGATAGCCGCGGTCCCCCGCCAGCTGGTCGATGAACATGCACTGACACGTCAGTAAAGTCTGGACTCTCTCGGGGTTGCCCTCTTCGCAGGCCCGCCACAGCTCGGCGCTGAGGAAGGCGAAATGCGTCAACAACTCGTGCGTCGTCGGCTGAGCCCCCAAGGGACTGTGCTCCCGAAAATACTGTTGCATGGCCATGGGGGTCACGGCGCTGACTTCCACGCCCAGGACACGGGCCAAATTCTCCTTCATCAGTCCTCGCACATCGGGGCCGTGCTGTAGCAGCGCTTGCTGCCACTCGCGCCTCCGAGCAATGCCCCCCCTCTGGGCCGATGCGGGCGCGGGGTCGCCCGAGCTCGTGGGCGGAATTTGAGCTGAGTCGCTCAGGGTCCCCAGAAGCGGATGGACGGTTGGGCGATGGCCCCGCCCCTGCTGCAATAGGAGGGACTGGTGCAGGCACTGTAGCATGAGGCGGAAGTCCGTCGGATTGGCCGCATGGGGCGGCTCTGACCCGTCGGCGCCGCCCGCCTCGGCAAAGCCGTCGGCCGCAGCGGGATGGGCTAGCCCAGGTGGCGGCGGGGGACCCATCGCTCCGAAACCGGACGAAGGGGCCCGAGGGACAGCCAGAGAGCGCGCCTTTTCCCACGCCGAGACCAGCGCGGAGGTCGGACCCTTGGGACGCGCGGAGACCCGCTGTGGGGCCACGGGCGCGTGAGACAGGACGGCCTCGATCCCCGCAGGATCCAGCCCGAGGCGCACCGCTTCGTCGCTGAAAAGCTGAGGCACCTCGGGCCGATCGCTCCGGGCAGCCGGCGCGGGGCCGGCTCGGGTCTGCCGACCATCGTGGAGGCCGCGTGGGCTGCAAGCAAGGCGCGCATTTCGGCAGCTACTTCGGCACGGGTCATAGGAGCCCCGTCGTCCAGAGACGCCGCAGGGGCACCAGGAGCGATCGGAGCGGGACCCGCGACCCGTGGCGGCGCGGCGGTGCCCGCGCGCTTCGCGGGCGGGCCGCGCGGCGCTCCAGCGTCCGCGGGAGATCGCGCACTTGGGGCCGTGCGGTCGGCTTCCCCGTCGGCCGCGAACCCCTCGGGCTCCTCCATCTCGTCGGCAGAGTGATAGGGAGTAGCCCGATCGGCCCCTGGGAGCGGCTCTTCTCCTGCAGTAGGCGGGGCGCCGTGCAAGCGTGCGTAGCCCTCGCGAAGCACCCGAACCCCCGAAGGATGTGGCCAATAGACGCGGCCCCGCACCTCGGCGAAGGGAACGATGACTGAGTCCTCCCCGACCTCTAGAGGGTAAAGCGACTCGAGCTCGAGCTCTGCAACCTCGATATCTACGACGAGGACGGATGCAGAAGTGGCGAGCGGCCGTGAAGCGGCCCCCTGGAGCTGGACGTCCACTAGCTGGAAAGGGCCTATCATTCCTGCAAAGCCATCCGCCTCGGCAGCCACGAGCTCCGCCGTAGAGCGAAAGGCGCCAGGCAGGGCCAGAAGGATGCCTCCTTCTCGAGACGCGAGGGGGATAGCTGCCCAGCTGGTGTCGCCGTCGTCTAGGCGCCATCGTGCGTAATCGCGAGCCGTGGGAGCCGCGAATGGGTAGAGCTCGGGCCATATAGGCCCTCCGCCAACTGGTGGCAGCTCAGCCATCAATGGGCGCTGTCGTGGGAACTGCCGCCCGAATGCTGGGCGCCTGCCCGCTCGAGCGCTCGAGGCCGAGGCGGAACCCCGTAAGCCAGCGCTCGCGCCGCACGGCGGTCCTGCTCAGGGGAAGCAGGACCCGCACCGCGCGGCCAGGCGGAGGCCCTGAGCCTCCGCCACACGTACGGGCCCAGCAGCCCGAAGCAGCAGCCTGCGCAGGCGCTGCACGCGGCCGTCACCCAAAGGAGGGCGACGACCGTGCTGAGCAGCCAGGGAGAGACCCCGCCGCTCAGATCCACCGCCAGCCCAAGGCAGACGGTGGGGCAGGCGGAACCCGCCGAAGGGAGGGGGCAGTAAGCCCCCTCACCCTCGGACGAGTCCGCCTGCTGGATGGACCAGGCAGGCGCAGGAGGCCCTTGGTCCTGAAGCACAGAGAGGGGGGCAGACACGAGCCGCTCGTAGAGCGCGGCCCGCAGCCCTCTGAAGAAGATCTCCCCAGCGCCCCCGAGAGCCGCTTGTGCGACCGCCTGCATAAGGCGTCCGCACGCGCGGCCGACGGGGGGGCACTTGGGCAGAGAAGCTGCGGAGACAGCAGGAGCTTGCTCACAGAGAATAGAAGAAGCAGGAGGAGGAAGGAGGAGGGGGAGG
>CAUYUJ010010210.1:17341-29727 GCA_963575745.1 Prorocentrum cordatum
GGAGGGGGAGGAGGCGGGGAATGATTGGGGAGGAGGAGGAGGAGGAGGAGGAGGAGGAGGAGGAGGAGGAGGAGGAGGAGGAGGAGGAGGGAGAAGATGGAGGAGGAGGAGGAGTGGAGTGGAGCAATCGGACGTAGTCCGTTCGGAACCCAGAGATGCCAGGGGGGCCATCCAGTATTTCTCGGCGGGCCGTGGGGGGCGACATCCCACGGCCCACCGCGACAGGCCCCCCTGGCCTCGCAATTTACTCGGAGGCAGCTCCCGCCGCGTAGGAACCGATCGCGGCTTCGGCTGCCGAAACGTGCAAAGCCTCTAGCACTGACTTGCTGGGACCCGATCTGGACGGGTGGAGGCCTCGCCTGATCCTGCTGAGGTTCTCGAGGCCTTTGCCGGTGGGTCCCAGGGCCCTGAGCTCCCCCACTAGGTGGGAGAGAGGGCACGGCAAAAGTAGGCTTTAAACCTGGTGCGTGGCCGTATGGCCGCACTTCACACAGAAGAACATTTGCCACTTGGGGATGGTGGCCAAAGTGTGGGAGGGGTGAATCGCCTTGCCACTGATTACGCGGGGACCCCTCGACCACAGCACCTCGCCACACGCAGCAAACTCGGGAAGGGGGCAAGGCGGCACACACTCTGTGGCGGCAGCTGGAATAACGTGGCAAGCGTCAACGATGATGGGGCAGGCAGGGCATCTCCATTTGTCTGCACACCGCTCGAATTTGTGCTGAGAAGCCGCGATCGCGGTCTGCAACAGAGAGCGAGGGGCTGCCTCCTGGGTGGGTTGCCTCTCTGGCCACAGTCCTCGAGGCTCTGAATTCTTGCCTAAGGAACGTAAGATCAGTCGTGCCCTCTGACGGACGATGGCTGCAATAGCGTCGTATTCATCGGTCCTGGGGACAGGCGGGAGGGCAAGGGTGGCCGACTTGTGGGCCGCGCTTCCCGAGAGCTCGTCGGCGTGCTGGTTGCCGAGAGCAAGAAATTGTTGGAAACCATGCAAAGTCAGGGGATCGGCGTGAGATGGGGCCCAGAGCACCGTGACCGAAGAGCCGCCGCCAGATCGATCCTGCACGATGTGCCGAATTCTCAGCCAGAGATCCCCATTCTTATTCTTGCCTCTAAGGCTGCCAGGTCTGAGACATCTGCCATTCTGCCAGCCGCGCTGCAGGGCTAGGTGATCTGTAACAAACGTGAAATCCTGCTGGCACGTCTCCAGTGCCAGGCAAAACGCATGCAATTCGCCTCTTGGGACGGTCTGGCGGGGGCCTGGGAGGGGGGCGAGGAGGCCCGCGCGGAGGGTCCAGGAGGCCGAGGGAGGGCCCCATCGGAGGGCCGCGAGGCCAGAACCAACACGCCGTCGCCTGACGTCGTCGGAAAAGGCGCCGCCAGACCCGCCACCAAAAAGAAACAACTCGCCCTCAGCGTTACGAGCTCCTTCCCACGACGGCAGACCCTCCCACACCGCACCAACAAACTCCCACCCGTCCCTCCCAGTCAATGGCTCGAACGCGGGCGTAGTGAGAGCGACGGAGGGAATGCCACGGAGCCACAGGGCAGGGTCGGCATCGACCCCCGCCACGGCTCGCGGTAGTAACTTGTCACTGGCCTCAAACTCAGGTCCCACATTCGCCTCGCACTGCCACATTCGGTGAAACAAGGTTTCAGGAACTCCCGCGCTGCATCGGTCGCAGTTCTTGTCAATATGGTAGCCCGCGTTGTGGAGGCGGTCCCTGGTCCATTGCCCTCCGCTGATGATGGTGTTGTTGAGGGCCCAGTCGCTGAAGTCACCGTTTGCGAGGAGCCTCCTTTGTCCAATGCGGATAGTGACCATGTCCGCGCCTCCAGCCAGCGTGTCACCATGGTCATGCGTAGCGGCCTGAGTCCAGAGGAGCCTGTGTAAATCCTCGCTGAGGTCCTGCAATACTGTGTGGATGTCGGCGTCGAGGAGGTCAGGGTCATCGGCAGGGGGGAGGTTCCACTCCTCGATGTAGCCGTCCTTCGTACGCCTCCACGTGGTAGCTGAGGTCGGCTCCCAACTGGCCTCCAGCAGGGTCGCGATGGCCGCGCCTGTGGGCCCCTTGACCCTGCGCCACAGCTTGGGGCCTGCGGCGAGCAAGGTGGTCTTGATCCTTGGCCATGCTCTGATGATCCTGGCGTGCGTGCTCGGGTGGCGTATCCAGTGCTGAAGCCAAGCCTCGATGAATTCGATCCTTAGGGAAACTCCTGGGTCCATGCCGTCGAAGGTGGCGCCGAGGAGGGAGGTGAGGCATCGGCCCGCTGCTGCTCCCGTGGCCGCAATGGCGGCCTGACGCCGCCATCGTAGCAGAGCGTGCCGAGCGAGGCCGTGCACCTGATGGCCGAATACTCCTTCGGGAAGAGCGCCAGTACGCCACAGTCCTGCTGAGATTCGAGCCTGCTGTGCAGTGCTCCGTAGTCGGTGTATCTTGCGAAACCTAGCTGCGGCTGGGCTCTGTCGCTTCCTGGCTTTGGCTTGTACCCGTCGAGTAGCCGCAGCCGCGTCAACTCCGAGGTCGACGGCCGTGGCGGTCGCAGTAACTGGGATGTCGTACTGCCGCAACTTCTTGGCTAGCGATTTGCGGACCTTGGGGGTGGAGCCGATGAGGACAGTCTTGTCTGAGATAGGCAGCTCGAACTCCTTTAAACCGTCGCAGAGCGTCTTGGCGGCACGGGGGAGGTGCTTCTGTAGCGTGCGTAGGACTCCTTCGACTCGAAGAACAGTGTCATCTACGAAGGTCCACATCTGGGCAAGCTCTGCCTGTGCTTGGGCTTGCCGTAGAATAGGAAGTAAAATGAGTCGTGCCAAGGTCGTGCCGTGAGGGGAGCCTGCAATGATGCCTTTGGAGGCGAAGATAGGCATACTCACCCATTGTCGACTGCGCAAGAATCTGGGCGCCAGGTAAAGCTGTACTTCCAGTAGTAGAACGATGGGGGGAAAGCCGCAGTCGAGGCCGACCATAATGAGGTTGGCGAGCTTGATATTGTCGTAGAACTTCTGGATGTCTAATAGCAACGTGGCTGACTGTATGCCAAGTGCTGAGGCTGTCTCGTCTAACAAGGCCCTATGTAGGGCGGCCTGGAGAGCTGAGGAGCCTTTGATGGCTGTAGTCCAAAAGTCGTCCAGACCTTGGGTCCAGGATGCAGATGCAGTCGATCTGATGCGAGACCAGAGTCTGGCCATATGAGGCAGCATGCCGAGGACCCTGTCGCCTCCAGACTTCTTGGCGGCGAGTGCTGCAATAGTGCCTGAGATTTGTAGTGGCCAGATGCCTGCTGGCTCTACTGCGTTGAGGATATCCGCATAGGCTTCGACTGCTGGTTCTGGTAGTCGATGGAGGTCGCGAGGTCCAAGGGCGTCAACTCCATGTGCTTTACTGGGTGGCATGCGGCCGTGAAAGCGGTGTACGATCTCGGCTGTGATGGGCTCGAGCGGTTGGCGAGCGGCTGCTGCCTTGGCCTTTGACAGGGCCTGTAGGATGTCGTCGGGGGTCTCGGTGGCTTGCCATACGTGTTGCCACTGTTGCTTCTTGTTGTCCATGATGACGGTGGGGCCGGCGATGGCCAGGTTGGTCGTGTAGGCCTCGATGTGACGTACGGGCGCTGGCTTGACATGGGCGTGTAGTACTCCAGGGCGGTGTTGCCATTGCTTGGCGAGCCAAGCACCGTAGGCCCTCTTGGACTTGGCGAGGGCGGCGGAGAGCGCTCTGGAGGCCCAAGTAGCGGTAATAGTGACCAAGTCGTCGGTGTCCTCATTGTCCAAGTGCGGGGCCCAGACGAGTGCAAACCAGCGGAAAATGGTGTCCTCGTCCTTCTCGAACTGGAGGTCGTGAAAGTGAGTATTGAAGTGGTCCGCGCGCTACTGGATGATGGAGGCCTGCTGCTGCATGAGCGCTGTGTGCTTGGGCTTGTCGTGAAGCGCAGCGTAGCGCTTGATGAGGGTGAGCGTGATTGCCCACCATTCCGACTGAGGGTCATGTACGTGTACGCGGCCTGGGGCGGCGGCCGTCTTCTTCCAAGACAACTGGTAGCCTTGGGCTCGGCCTGTGTATGCTGCGGCTTCCTTCGGGTCGATGTGGTGGTGGCTGATCATGGTGTTCTCGAGCGCCGTGACCCATTTGGCGTACTTGAGGTTGAGGTCGTCGGCGTCGCGCACCCAGTGTGTGCACACGAAGTGCGCGTGAGGCTGCTTACAACGTGTGGGCACAGCTTGCTGCCATTGTTCTTCCCACAGGTCCCTTGGGATAGCATAAGGGATAGGTTCCTGTGCTGCGGGCTCGTCTTGTGGCTGGAGTTGCGCTGCTGATTGTTGGAGTTCAGGAGGTAGATCGCGTAGGCGTGCTGCTCGAGCTTCTGCTGTTTTACGTTTCTTGATGGCGGTCTTGCTGTTGGGGTCTGGTGGGATCCTGGGTCTGTCCACTGTGGGGAATGCCCTGGGGGTATGGATCGACTGATACCACCAGGGGTCTGCACTGCCTGCTCGAACTTCAAGGCCAACATGGGTGGCCCAGGGTACGGTGGGGCACTGTCGAATGGAGATCGTGTGCTCGATGTCAGTCTTGACCAATGCGAAATCAAGGGTGAGTCCCTGGCCCTTGTCGCACGTGGCGGATCCAGGCGCACGCACAATGGTAGCATTCCATTTGGCGGGCCACTCTGTCGCTGCGAGCTGCTCAGGTGTCATATTCCAATCGGCCAGGATGATCCACGGGTCCGTGAGCATAGTAACGAAGGCTCCCAGCGAGAGTAGCTCATCGTGCACTGCACCCTCGATCTGCCTGTGGGGTTCCAGATACGCTGCAATAACGACCAGGTTGCCAGAGCGTCTGTGCCATACCATGGGCGTGAAGCCGCGGAACGGGTCGGGCCTGCGCTGGGAGATGGCCAGGTCGCGGAGGTGGTTGAACGTTGTGGCCTGGACATGGTACCTGGAGAGGATAATCTCGCCACCCGTGTTGCCTCCGTCTGGTCTGCTGGTCGGGGTGGCCGTAGTCGATGATATCATCCAACCGTCCGCTGCTAGCTTGTCGTAGATGAGAGGCGCTTTTCCATGCGAGATGTGTGTTTCAACCAATGCCACCATCTGATATTGTCTGCCTGGCCCTGCCAGCCATTTCTCCGACTGTGGCCCCCACTGAGTAATGTTGGAGAAGAACAGGGAGTGATCTGACGGCGTGGGCTTCGTAGGGCATTCGTCTTGGTAGACGGGTCTGGGGTCGGGTCTCGGGCTGCTGGGCTTCCATGGGCCTTTCCCTGCGGTCAAGTCGACAGCTTTCGCCATCTCATCGCCCCCTACCAAGGACTGCGTCTTGGGCGGGGCGGCATCAGGGTTTGCCGTTGGCAACGGCTCCCCTGGTTCCTGTACCACATGCATGTCGACAGCTTGGGCCGTCTCATCGCTCCCTACCGAGGACAGCGTCTCGGGCGGAGCGGCATCAGGGTCGGCGCGCGCGGCACGCTGCGGCTGCCCTGGGCCCCATGCCACTGGGTCGACGGACTGTGCCGCCTCATCGCCCCCAACCGAGGACAGCGTCTCGGGCGGGGCGGTAGCGTACTGAGCTGTGGCTGCGAAATCGATGTGGGCGTCCAACCCGGCCAGCTCGTCGAACGGGTCGAGGACTGCGTCCATTGTGTTGATGATCGGTGGGTTGTCGTAGCTCTTGGTATCTGACGGTAGGCGTCCCGTCTCACCATTCCGTCCAGGGTCGGGTAGTAGGTGGCTAAAGAGGCTGCTGCGCTCCAGCCGCGGCGGTCGCAGTGGGCTTGCGCATCTGGCTGAGCATCTTCTGTGCCTTGTCTTCGAGGTCGGGGCCCTTGTTGATCGCTGGTACAGGCTGTGCGGCAAAGCTGCCGTCAGAAGTAGCGCCAGCAGCAGGTGCGGGAGGCTCATCGCCTGGCGCCGCTGGCGAAGAGGCCGCAGTGCCCTCAGCGTCCGCTGCGGCTGCCGCTGGGGGTTCGCCTGCTGCCGCCGAGGCGGCGGGCGGTGGTCCACCTCCCTCTCGGGCGTGTCCATCCTCGTCGGACCGTTGTCGCTTGGAGGCGAAGCGCGTGCGCATGGTGCTGGCCTCTGCGCGGAGCTGGCTGATGCGGCTGGCGGTGTTGCCGAAGAGCTCCGTGACCTTGGCCTTGAGCTCCGTGGCGAAGCGCTGTTGGAGGGATTCCCATGCCTGGCGGTCGCTGTCGTCGATGTCGAGGCCTTGGAGATCGAACGCCGAACCCGCTTCGATGGATATGTCGCCGTCCTCGAGGAGGCTGGTGAGGTTGAACGTCGGGTTCTGCTGCGAGGCCGTGGGAGTAGCAGTGCCGCCCTTGCGAGCGACTTGGAGTGCATCGAGAGCCGCTTGGGCCTCGGCCTGGGCTTCTGCCAACTTGTAGGCGGCCTCCTCCGACGCCGCCTTGCGCTCGGTGTACCAGCTGAGCGCCTTTTGTTCGCTTTCGAGCAGCCTCTCCAGATTGTTCTTGCAGCGGCGCTCCGTAGCCTGGGCGCGGCTGTAGATGTCGTTGAGGTCGGCTGGCTTCTGCGGCTGGGGCGGCGGAATCTGCGACTTGATGCCGTCGATGGCTGCCTTGTCGATGTGAGGGGCGATCGCCTGGAGCTCCGCCAGGATGTCCTCTGCGGAGGGCGCCTTGGGGGTGTCGTTCTTGCTGGCCCACCACTCGTCCTCTTGGTCCTTGCCATTGCCTTTGCCGCGGCGGCGGCGGGACTTGGGCCATGAAGACCACGGTCCCCATCCACCCTCGGGGCTGGGCTGCTGGGTGCAGTTGGACTCGGCCTGGGCTGCGGCTGTGGCGCGGGCCGCCCAAGCACCTTGAACTGGAGGCGGGGTATCTGTCCACGGCGCCAAGGCTTTGCTGCACCAGTAGCACGTCTGCTTGGTCTTCCAGTTCCAGGCGCACGAGCAGGGGCAGCACTTGACGTAGGCGCTGCGCTGCTGCGGAGGCGCCATGGCCGGGCTGAGGAACAGAGAGAGCTCACCTGCGGGCTGCAGGAGGCACACGGAGAGCTGAACAAAGCTGTCGGGCTCAAGAGCCCTGGCACTGGCCGCGGACTAGCGGCATCCACTTGTTCCCCTGCGGAACTAGGCATCTTGAGCCAAAATGGCTACGGAGGAGGAGGAGGAGGAGGAGGCGGCGGCGGCGGCGGAGCGATATCGGGCCGAATGTCTCGTCTGCCGTGAGACCACATAGCGGGCAACGCGAAGCGCAATTCGACTATGTGCAACCAATCGTGCGCTTTACTAGCGAGTGACTAACGCCCCCTCCAGAGGGGGGGGAGCCCCGAGTTGACTTCGCTCGACCTCATTCACCAAGCGACACCTCGGGAAAAAACACGCAGGAAGAAAAGCACGCACAGCCCCCAGGATCCGAGGGGCGCGAGTTTCGTGTCGCGAGCGCGACCAAAGCTTTGAAACCCAGAGCGGAGGACGAGGAGACCCTCTGAGGACGAGGGGGAAGGCTCGAAGGACGAGCGGGGGGAGAATGGACAGCGATAGCAACAGCACAACGGGCGGCCTCCTGGAACTCAAGCTTCACGGGCCTCGAACCCTCAGTCGACCCGCCAGCTCTCGACGACAGCGACGCTCTCCCAGACGGCGTCACTGAAGCTGCACTGGTACTCTGAGCCGATGGCAACGACACCCTCCCCGACACCTCCACTGAAGCAAGACTGGTACTCTGCGCAGACGGCAACGACACCGTCCTCGACAACTCCATCGAAGTCGAACTGTTCCTCGGAGCTGCAGTTGCCCGAAGTAGGTACTGTACGGCCACTCCCTGACTCACCATACCCTTTCTATCCAGAGTCGCACATATCTCAGCATTCTGCGCCACCACACTGATTTCGGACCCCGCTGCGCGTGGCGACGGCGATGCCTGGGACCGCCCTCGAGGAGCAGGCGGCCAGGACTTGCGGTCTGACGCCTCCTGGAGCGCCCAGCTGTACGTGGCGACTGCGACGCATTCTGACGCCGTCCGATCCAGCTGTACGTGGCGACGTCGGTGCCTGGACCGCCCTCGAGGGGCAGGCGGCCAGGTCTTGCGAACTGACGCCTAGAGCTCGAACTGGCCGAGCGCGAGCTGCAGCACTCTCTCCGCGCGGCTGCGCGGGGCCATGCCTGGGCGGACCTGGCCGCCCATCTGAGTCACGCACTCCTGGAAGCACCGAGCCATCAGGGGGTCTGACAGGCTGAAGACCCTCTTGGCGAGCCCCTCCTTGTATGCGCTCGACACTCTGAAGCCCTTGGCCAGCATCGTGATGTCCGTGATCGACTGGGCGCCATCGAGCCGAGCCTGTTGCTCCTTCCAGTTCTCGGCATTGACCATCCCCACTTTGCCGCCCGCCTCGCCCACCTTCTTCGCCACTACGAGAAAGACCTGCACACACGCTGGGCCCATCAGAACTTCTGGCAGCGGCCTGTTGGGGTCGTTTGCGTTCTCCTGGCGCATCCTCGCTGCCTCGGCCGCGCATCCGCGACCCGCCGCGAATCCTGCCTGGATCAGCTCGTTCTCCTCTGGGATCGTCATCGTGATAAACTCCGCCGCCATCACCATCCTCAGCGTGTAGCAATTGCCTAGGACCGCCCGCATCAGGATCGGGAAGACCTTCGCAATTGTCTGTGCGTCCATCGGAGGCAGACGATACAGCGTATCTGCTGGGATGCCGTACGACTTGCCCATCTCCATAGCCATGTCTGATCCTTCCCGTCGCGCCGCAGGTGCGCCTCTGGCTTGCTGCCGAAGGGGCGGCCGCACTGGTTGCACCGAGCCTGCGCCTCCACGCTGCTGAGGTGGCTGGCTGCGACGAGCTCCGCCCCCCTGCCGCCCTCCACGCTGGTGGGAAGCGACTGCCGAGCCAGAGCGGTGTCTGCGCGAGCCTCCCGACCTGGCCGACCTGGAACGATGTCCCGCGGCCTCCAGGACCTCCCCGCTCAAGCGGTACATCTGCAGCACTAGAAGTGAGAGGCCGTCGAGGGGCGCGTGTCAGCAAGTGCAGATTAAGCTCGGCTCGATCCTGAAAGGGCCCCGTACAGCCGCAACATATATCGTTCAGGATGGCCTTAGACTTGGTCCCGAACACTGGGGCCACCGTCAGCTCAGACATGGGGCAGCACAGGCCCTGGGGCTCCAGGATGGGGTGGAAGAAGGGCGCGACGTTCGGGGGGCACCGATTCTTCAATACAGCCTGAACCGCGCGCTCCTGAGTAATCCTTCTGGTGCGGAACGTCTGGTGGCAGAAGATACATTCGTTCGCGATCGTGATGGTGTGGACCACTGACCTACAGGAATGCCCTCCGTTCTTCGAGAACATTTGATGGGCCACTAGGGCCCTGCGGGTCCGAAAAACCCCCCCACACTTCTTGCCCTCAGGGTCCTCCAGCTCACATGTCCAGCACGCCGTCGGCGGTGGGGGATCCTCTTGAGCACCGTCATGAGCCTCGAGGTCCACTGGAGGTCCGTACAGCCCAGCAGGAGGAGGTATTGCCACCGTTTTGGCCGCTGCCCGTAGAACCCCAGGGTCGAGCGCCAGGAACTGCCCCCGAAGGTCTTCGTCCAGGAAGAGGGCCCGCACACACAAACGCTCAGAGGGTTCTGCAGAGGGCCCTGTGAAAAGCCACGACTCGAGGAGCTCCGCCTCGGACCTCCGCACAAGCTCCCAGATGTCTGCTGCAAATCGCTTCGCGAAAGGATTGGCCTGCGGGCGAAGCCAGCCCTGCTCGCACAACGCGGGGCAGTCTTCCACTGGCAGCTGGCCGAAGATAGCACCTAGCGCCTGCCGGCGAGGGCCAGGACTGTGAACCCATCTCTGGCATTGTCTCAGGCGCCCCACTCTCAACTCCACTCCAGATGGGGCAATGCCAACCCGACGAAAAACAGCAGCATCGGTGAGAGCACGATAACGAAGAACGGGATTGCCCCGACCATCCAGGACAGGCCGTCCTCCTTCGTCCTGCTCCTCCACCTTCTGACACGCGCCCCCCCTCAAGAGCTTTCTGCCGAAACCGATGAGCAACCGATCGAGTCGAAGTTCTTGCGGCACCGTGAGCGCCAACGTCGTTAAACCCTAGAGGAGAGCACCCTGGGCGACGGCCCCGAATACGGTGCGCGTGAAGCGCCAGACTCTGTTCTTTGCCCAGAACCTGCCCACGGAGTAGTAGCCTCGCCTACATGCCAGCATGCGCCTCTCGAGCTCTCCCTGGACTCCCCCATTCACGGCTGTCTGAATACCCAACGCAATGTTATCAAACTGCACCTGGCCAGGGAAGGAGACGGCACCCCCGAACACAGCAGCATTTTTCAGCCTTCGATCTTGGCCCGACGAATGATGGAGAGACTGTGCTTTTTCCTGAATTATGAGCGTAGCCGTCCTGCGACAGCGTATCTCGGAGGTGCACATGTGCCTGCTCCAGCGTGTACTTGGCATTCTTGGCCGAGCTGGCGATATGCGTCTTGCTCGTGTCGCCGGCGTAGACTCTGCACGATAGATCGACGGGCCGCTGGGGGATCGGTGCCCACGCCGTGCACAGGGCTTCGGTCGGCCACAATATCATATCAGGATTGGCCGGCGGCACTGCGGGAACGAGCGCCTGATCCACCCACTCCTCGTACGTCTGCGGGCGGGCAGGGGCCTGCCCATGCCGGGTCTGGGGCCAAAGCTGATCCAGCCACTGTTGCACGGGCTGCCTCAAGGTCCTCGCAAAGAACACAGCCGCAGGAGTGTCCCCCATGAACGCGCCGCACAAATTATGCAGCGTTGCCTCCCCGCCCGAGCCCCTGATGGTGAACGTGCTCGTCTCGTGCCGCTGGTGGAAGTATACCTGCGAGTCGTCTCGAATCGACGCCTCCACCGCGCGTCGCAGCGCCGAGAAGGTTGCGCAGCCGAAGGCGTTGGCCATATCCTCCTTTGACGTGACCGACGAGATGCCCAGCTTCCGCAATCGCCACAGCAATGCTTCCTGACAAGTGAGCGCTCCTTCTCGGCCCCGATCTTTGTGGCACCCATGCTCACGATCGGGGGCGCCGTCTGCATGGCCGCGGAGAAGTTGGGCTTTGTACCACAGCACCCCCATTCGACACAAGCCATGAATATAGCGACGCGCCGAGAAGCCCTCCTTCCCGTTGCGCTTATCCAACCCTGTCGCCTGCGAATGATGCCATACGGCTGGCGTCCGCTGCACTCTCCGAATATGGTGAAAAATCTCTGCAGCGCCGATACGCTGGCCTTTTCGGGATCTCCTCGACGGTGTCGACTCCAAGCCCTCGACGATCCCCTGCAAGGCGGTGCCGTGGAACGAACTGTGGCCGCGGGGCAGTGTCGGCGCCGTCCTCATCCTCATCATTCTCACGCCTCCGTCTCCGTCGGTGAGACCCATCAAGTCGACGAGTCGGGTCCAGAACGATCATGATCAGCTCGGGCGGGATCGAATGCAACGGCGCAGCCTTGCGCCGAGGGGCCTTCTCTGCTAGAGCCTGAACAGCCTCGAGATCATCCCGCCCCTGTTCCACACGAAGAAAGTTGCCCACCCCGAAGGGTGGAGGCCTCGGGAGGTATTCTGCCACCTGCTTCTGGTACTGACTGAAGACGACTGGCGCCGCAGCAAAGCCCCCCTCGTGCCCAGGTCGCTTAAAGTGTTCCTGAATATCCTCCGTTCGACTGCCTCTTGCGGGGGGTCACTGCTCACATTTCCAAGTGTCTAGGATCGTCCGCAGGGCGTTTTTTTTTTTTTTTTGTTTTTGTTTTTTTTTTTTTTTTTTTTTTTTTTTTTTTTTTTTTTTTTTTATTTTTTTTTTTTTTTTTTTTTTTTTTTTTTTTTTTTTTTTTTTTTTTTTCTACTCATTCTTTCATGTATTTTTGTTGCTTGTTTGTTTTTTCTTGTTTCGTTTTTGCGGCGCGCGCTGGGCTCGCGCTCCGAACTCATTGCTCATTGCCGTTTTTGTTGGATTCGGGCGCTATGGTTTTGCCCCCTCCTTCTCGAGGGGGGTGGCTGAATCGCGGGCGCGCGTGTGCCCATGTCTGCGCATCTCGCCAGAATGGTTCGCGGCCATGGCGATTGCGCGGGGCGGGGCCCGGCGCATGCCCAACGGCATGCGCATTGCATGATAGCGGCAGAGTCGTCTTAAACGCGCGGTCATTATTTTGGCGCGGTTTGGAAGTGACCCGCCAACGCCTTCCCGACATTGCGAAACACTCACAGGTGGCCATTACTGTCAAGCGCTCACAAATTGCCATGCGCCGCCCTGCAGGCACTCGGAGGCTTCCTCCCAGTGTCGCGCCCGGGGGGCTCACATAGTGAGTCGGGCGAGTGTTTCTCAGCCATGTCAGTCACCCTCGGCATCCCTGCGCGCGCTGACAGGGGGTGCTTTCTGCAGACGACTGC
>CAUYUJ010010211.1:0-2500 GCA_963575745.1 Prorocentrum cordatum
TTTTGCCGATCGGCGCTAGATCTTGGCTGTTTTTGGCGCCTTTTTCAAGCATGTGGAGTCTCCCCCATAAGGCGCACTAATGCAAGCAGTCGCATTAAGCAGAGGTTTGGAGCCAGACCCCCCCCTCCCCCCCCCTTCCGCCCAATTTCGAGACGCCGAATAAGAAAACTTGCACCTTCTGGCAAAACAGTTGAATTCTTCCAGGCCGTCCGCCCCGCAGCCAAGGCCATCAACCTGCAGCAGCAAGAGGATGCGCAGACAATTGCCAGGTGTGCTTGTGCGCCATCAAGGCTACCCGAGCTAGGCCGACACCATGACCTACCAGCTTTCGGCCGAATTTATGACTTGGGCTCGGTCATTTCGCATGCGTTGCGATGCTGATTTCAACTTCTTCTGCGCTGTTTCTGTTTCTTCTTCTTCTTCTCCCTGCTCCGCCCCTTCCTTGTCTGTTTCCTGTTTTGCTGGTTTTGCATGTGTGGCCGCATGGGGCATGGTTTTTTTCACACAACGTCGTGGTTCACTGTCCTGGAACACGAGTCCGTGCTTAGGCTCGCCTGTGGCGGTTTTGCCAGTGAGCTCTTCTTTGCCGCCTGACGTGCGTTTGTTCTCCGTGTCCTCCTCCTCCTCCTCCTCCTCCTCCTCCTCCTCCTCCTCCCCATCTTCCTGCTTCTCTTCGGAACGTGTTTGCATGGTGGAGTCTCCTTCCCATCAGTTGGAAGTTGGCAACTGTCATCATCGTATGGTCTTTTCGAGGGCAGGTTTTCGGCCGAGACATCGGCCCCGCCCTTGGCCGACTGGACATTCCACAGCACAAGCCGGTTGGAACGCCCCACGAGGTGCCTTGGTTGCACACATGTGCACCCTTTCAACTCTGCCAGGCCGCCTCGAGCAGATCCAGTGGGCCAGTGGGATGGGAGCTGGGGTGGGGGAAAGGAGCGTGGTGTAGCTGGGGGAGGAAGCTGCGTGCGTCACTTGCTATCAAGGGCCCGCCGATCGGCGTCACCCCAACATACTTGCACTATATGTGCGTCGCCCCCCCAGGGGCGACGCACGCACAGAGAAATCTTACAGTATATGCGTCGTGGCGGGCGCTTTCTGGCCACACCGCTCGGGAAACGATATACTACAAGACGGGTATACTATATGCTCGGGTCGGACGCGCGCCTCCAAGGAGGACAGACAGTATTAGTACGTCTCTGTGCGTCTCAGCCGATGTTATTTGCTGTTTCCCCTAACCCCTCGGATCTGGGGGTGGAGTCTCGAAGGCGTTGGGGGCCCCGCCCCTGTTTTTCCCCTCGCCTAGCCCTCCCTCCTCGCGCCTCGTCTTCCTCGCCTTCGGGCACGGCCCAAACCGACCCAATGCTTAAGTCGGGTACGTCCCCGTACAGGAGGGATATGTCAACAGAGTCAAACACAGTCTGGGGACGTTTCTTTTTTGTTGTTGTTATTGTTGTTGTTGTTGTTGTTGTTGTTGTTGTTGTTGTTGTTGTTGTTGTTGTTGTTGTTGTTGTTGTTGTTGTTGTTTTTGTTTTTGTCGGCTAAAGTAAAATAAGCATTTAGATGTTTTGATATTTTCCCGACTGTTCTTATTCTTATTACGATCATGATGATGATGCTTATCGTTCTTATTATTACGATCATGATGCTGATGCTTATCAATATTCTGTTAATTACTGTTGTTATTTTCATTCATATCATTTTTTGTTATTAGTATTGTTATTAGTATTGTTATTCTTATTTGTATCATTATTATTGTTATTCGTATCATTATTATTGTTATAATGAGATGTCCATTATTCTTTTTACTAGTCTTATTGTTGTTATCGTTATTAGTGTCATCATCATTATTAGTGTGATCATTCGTATATCATTCTTCCTATTATTATTATTATTAGTATTATTATTATTATCATCATTATTATTAGTAGTAGTATTATTATTATTTTGTTATTCTTGGTATTATTGTTGACATGATTCGCATTACTCATATTAAGTAGTTTGGGGTATTGCTCGTTTTTCGGGGTATTCTTGTTTTTGTGCAACATCGCCCTGTAGGGGGGCATGCCCGACCTACGCCAAGTCTTATACCTTTGCGCCCTCCAGAGTTCAGTAGGGCACCCGGGAGGGGAGAGGTGCCGTCGGTCATCGTGGCACAGCCTTCGGTGTCAGCCTCATGCGAACAGATCCTCGATGCCGTTGCATTCGTCGGGCGACGACGATGACGTCGACACCGCCGCCGCGGCGGCAGTCGAGAGCCGAGGGATACCGAGCACCTGCCGAGGGGCCGCCAAAAGGCCATGGATGGCCGCCCGCGCGCGAGCGGGGTCGTCGCTTTCGCCGTCGCAGTCGCCGTCGCCCTCGCCGTCGCCGTCGCCCTCGCCGTCGTGGTGGTTCGGGCCCTACGAAAGCGGGGGGATAGGGAAAAGGGGGGTTACGACATTTGCTGCATGCCGCTGGTTTCGGCCCGCCGCCGGGCCCATTCTTCGATACATGGGCGCCT
>CAUYUJ010010211.1:12500-29726 GCA_963575745.1 Prorocentrum cordatum
CCGTCTCAGTAGGCGCCGGCGCACGGCGGCGCCGCGCCATTCCTGCATACCGCTCACACGTCTCGTGGCCCCATGGGGAGCCGATCTCATTGGGCGACCGCACGGCGTCACGGCGGTGCCGCCCATTTCAGCGCACCCCTCACGAGTTCTGCTCCTCAGGGCACTGCACATACGGCCTCAGCGGAAGTGTCAACCTGGCGGCGCCGCGCACTTCGGCGCACCCTTCGCGCACGCTTCGTGGTACCACGTGGAGCTCCACCCTGCGGCCCCAGTGGCAGTGTCCGTATGGCGGTGCCGCCCAATTCGGCTTATTTTTGCGACGGACGGGGCGGAGGAGGAGGAGGAGGAGGAGGAGGAGGAGGAGGAGGAGGAGGAGGAGGAGGAGGAGGAGGAGGAGGAGGAGGAGCACCAGTGGAAGCCCAAGAGTCATCAACGATGTTGGAATTAACCCTCCCTCCAAGCTCCCTCTTCATAAGCCCCTACAACGGTTCATTTCCATAGAGGGAACTACCTCGTTGGAGGACAACAGTTTGAAGATCCTGAAGCATGCCAAAACATTGTTCTCGGGATTTCAACGCCACGTATCAACCTGACTGCTGCGTCTTGACGATCCAGACTTGTGCCATAACGCCAT
The DNA here is from genome assembly GCA_963575745.1 of Prorocentrum cordatum. Classification (NCBI taxonomy): domain Eukaryota; class Dinophyceae; order Prorocentrales; family Prorocentraceae; genus Prorocentrum; species Prorocentrum cordatum. Next base: position 13,135 of record CAUYUJ010010211.1, read on the forward strand.
TTTTGGAACTTCAACTCAGCGAATCAACATAATTGTTGCGCCCGGATAATCCTGATCCCTTCCAAAACACCTTTTCTGGTACGTTGATCGTGGAAATCCGTGACACTTTTGCAATTTGCTAAAACGAATGTGCGCGGCGCTCAGGCGAGAGCCACATTTTGAAAATGACCCGCCCTCAATCCGTGAAGCTCTTATAAACGAATGTACGCGGCGTTAAGGCGAGAGCCACATTTTGAAAATGACCCGCCCTCAATCCGTGAAGCTCTTGCAAATGTTTAAATCGAATGTGCGTGGCACTCAGGCGAGAGCCAGATTTTGAAAACCACCCGCCCTCAATCCGTGAAACCTTTTGCATTTTTTCAAACGAATGTGCGCGGCGCTATGGCGACAGCCACGTTTTGAAAACGACCCGCCCTCAATCTGTGAAGCTCTTGCAAATATTCTAAACGAATGTGCGCGGCGCTCAGGCGAGAGCCACAGTTTGAAAACGACCCGCCCTCCATCTGTGAAACTGTTGTCATTCTTTAAGCTTCAGAGTCATAAATGGTGGGGAAGTCTCAGGCGAAACGCCCGGCCCGCCCTAAAAACTGGTCTCGGGGTGCGACAGGGAGGAGTTATCTATAAGGAGAAGAAATGGAGGAGGGGGGGTGGGCATGGCCTCATAGGGAGCTCCACCTGCGGCCTCAAAGTGGGAAAGCTCCTGCGTGCGTGCTCCCGCTCCTCTCGGCGCACACCTCACCCCGAGCCCCGCCTTCGGCCCCCAGCGGGGATGCTTGAGTGTCTTCCCCGCGCATTTCGGCGTGCCCCCTGCATGTTTCGCGCCCCCTCCGGAAGCTCAACCTGCGGCCCAAGTTGGAAATTGGCAGGCTTTGACCCAACTCGGCGCAGCCCGCACACGGGCCGTCCACGGAAAGCCCATCGCCACGGTTGCATGAAACTTCTAAGGGTTGGGCCCCTCGCCAGGCTATTTTTTCCACTCTCGGTACTCCGAATTTCACAATACAAGCGGGGTGGTCTGATTTGGGGAGCTCTGATTTGGAGCTGTCTTGGAGGGTTCCAGTGGGGTCTGGGCAAAAGGCCGCCCTTGCATGGCAGGCCTGGGGGGTCTGGAAGCTCGCCTGGGAGGGTTGTGACCCCCTCCTTTTATGACGAAATCCGGAGTAACTTTTTGACCGTACCACGGCCCTCTCAGAAGCGCCCCCCAGATACCGAGAGTAGGGACGGCCCGGGGCGCGTTTTCTGTCCGAGTCGCTGGAGAGGTCGGTGCCTCCTCGTCGTCCGCCTCCGCCTCCGCCTCTCTCGGCCGTCCCCCCTCCGCGGGGGTCCCCGTGCGAACCTGCTAGCGTCGATTGCTCAGTCGGGCCCGTCCCTCTACCAGGGGGAATATTCAAAAATAGTTAATAATAATATAGGGGCGATTTGTTTGACGATTTTCTGACGAATTCTTGGACGTTTTTTTTATATATAAAAAATGTTCGTCCAACATCCGCTTTTAGGGGACACGTCCGACCTAGCCCTGGCGCGCCTTCCCGCCCTCCGCTCTTCCTGCCTTCCCCCTCTCCCCTTGCCAAGCGTTCCCCCCTTTCCCTTCGCCCTCATGTTCCCCTCCCCCTCCAATGCCCCATCTCTTTCCCCCTCTTGACGGTCTCCCACTGGGTCCCATCGCTCTCCGTCTTCCTCGTGTCCTCCCTTTCCCCTTTATCTCGCCTCATTTCGCCTTGCCGTCTCCCCTTCCATCGTCCCTCCTTTCTCTCTCGTTTTGACAGGTGTGGAGAGGAGTTTGCAGCTGTGCCAGCTCCGCAGGAGCAGAGATTTCAGACGCGGCGCGCGGTGAACCTGCTCCGCAGCCAGGATCCTGCTGTCAAGGCACATCCGTGCCATGCGAGGTAGGAGGAACGCCAGTAAACTTCTACCAGACCTCCGAACACGTATTGCTTTTATCAATGCTAGCGTATCTTTTGAATCTCATTTCCTGAAGGCCCGCTCGGTGCTCCAGAAACATCATACAATTATCCAGGATAAGCAACTGATCTCGAGGAATGGATGGAGATTTACTTGAAAATATTGAGTCGTCAGAGTTCTGGTGATAGAGAGGTCGTGGGGAGCGACAGTCGAGAAGGAGTTTGCGATACTTATGGATTTTGCCATGGGCGGCACTGAAGTGTGTGTGTGTGTGTGTGTGTGTGTGTGTGTGCGTCCCAGGTTGGCTTTCGTTATGTAGTGAATGAACGACACGGTCAGTTGATTTTCAGTTGCGCTGCCGCGCGAACTTGCCGCCACGCTCGGGGCGCCTGGGTAGGGGAGAAGGGGCTGGTGGGGAAGGGTGAGAGGAGATGGGGGAAGTAAGGATGAGGAAGCTGAGCAGCTAGAAGTCGGAGGAGTCGAAGTCGGAGTCGGAGTCGGAGTCATACTCGGAGTCGGAGTCGGAGTCATACTCGGACTCGGAGTCGGAGTCGGAGTCGGAGGAGGAGGAGGAGGAGCAGGAGGAGCAGGAGGAGGAGCAGGAGGAGGAGGAAGAGCATGATTGAGACGAATCATTTGCAGGACGATTGTATAGGTAAACGGTGAGCGGGCGTCGTCTAGGAGTCGGCCAGGCGTCAATGGATGCCAGAATGTTCCGAATATCTAACGGTATTTCTGCTTGTGCGGCTAGTGGCAAATTATGGGATGGTCGTCGAAGAGGTGGGGGGGATCGGCGACGTGACATTGACCGATTGCGTCCTTTGTCGCGCGAGGATGTTTCGGGTGGTCGGGAGGGCCTGAGCAACTGTCACGGTTGCCCTGCTGAATCGTGCAGTTAGCGGATGAAGCCACGTTGAGCACTGGGGCATGCAGAGGAAATGCTGGAATGATCTTAGTTGAGTGGTCAACGATCCAACATTAACGTGAGCCAAACGGCGGCGGTTTGGGACTGTCTTAGGGGCTGCACGAAACACACGTTGCAGGTATCAAGGATACATCCATAAAGCGGGCACGATCTAAAACGAAGAGGATGGGTATCGAGGGTTTTATGGATGTACGTGTTGAATGGCACGCGAGCAGGTAAAAGCGAACGGTCATTAACATGCTTATTATTGTTACAGTTACTGTGTTACTGTTGTTGTCGTGGTTGTTGTTTTGGCTGTGGTTGTTGTTGTTGTTGCTGTTGTTGTTTTTGTTGTTGTTGCTGTTGTTGTTGTGTTGATTGTTGTTGTTGGTGTTGTTGCTGCTGTTGTTGTTATTCTTGTTGTTGTTGCTGTTGCTGTTACTGTTGCTGCTGCTGTTGTTGTTGTTGTTTTTGTTGTTGTTGTGGTTGTGGTTGTGGTTGTGGTTATGGTTGTTGTTGTTGTGGTTGTGGTTGTGGTTATGGTTGTTGTTGTTGTTGTTGTTGTTGTTGTTGTTTGTTGTTGTTGTTATTGTTGTTGTAATTGTTGTTGTTGTCGTCGTCGTCGTCGTCGTCGTTGTTGTTGTTGTTGTTGTTGTTGTTGTTGTTGTTGTTGTTGTTGTTGTGGCTTTCGTTTTTGTTGCTGTTGCTGTTTTTGGTGTTGGTGCTGCTGCTGTTGTTGTTGTTGTTGTGATTGTTGTTGTTGTTGTTGCTGTTGTTGTTGCGGTTGTTGTTGTTGCTACTGTTGTTGTTGTTGCTGCTTTTGCTGTTGCTGTTGCTGCTGCTGCTGGTGCCGTCGTTGTCGTTGTCGTTGTCGTTGTCGCTGTCGTTGTCGTTGTCGTTGTCGTTGTCGTTGTCGTTGTTGTTGTTGTTGTTGTTGTTGTTGTTGTTGTTGTTGTTGAATTCTCATTTCTGAAGAATAATTTTTGTTGATCCCCCCACCGTTGCATATTGTTCTTTCTCAATCAAAGTGTGCCCCTCGACGCTCGCACCCTGTTTTTTGACAGGGAAAGTCTTCCTGCTCAAACTGGTCCCCTGGCCCCCGGGTTACAACAACAACGGCTCCCGCCTGAGACTTCCTTACAATTTAGCCAGGACCCCCGCTCCCGCCCGAGACGTCCTCGCATTTTATTCAGGAATCGCGCTCTCGCTGGGTAATTCCTTACAATTTATTCAGGAATCGCTCTCCTGGCGCTCTGGAGTCGCGCTCTCGCTGGAGGTTTGCTTGCAACTTACTGATTTCGAAGAATGGCCTTGCGTTGGAATTTCTTGCAATTTGCCCAAGCGTCGCGCTCCCGACACCCAGGCACCCAGGAGTCGCGCCCGTTGTGGCCCCATGTGCATGCTCTTCGTGGCCCCGCTGCCGCCATTTGTGTCCCCCTCACTGTCCTACGTGGCCCAATTGCTACCCTCAGTGGCCCCATAGTTGCCTTCTGTGGCCCCGCATTATATGCACTTCGTGGCCCCCGCTCGTTCGCGCTCTTCGTGGCCCCATACGCATTGCCTTCGTGTCCCCGCTGTCGCCCTTCGTGGCCTACTTCGTGCCCTTCGTGGCCCTGCTGTCGTTCTCTCTCGCTCTCGCTTTCGCTCGTCGTCGCCGTCGTCGTCGTCGTCCGCCGTCGTCTTCGACGTCGTCGTCGTCGTCGTCGTCGTCGTCGTCGTCGTCGTCGGTCGGTCCCCTGTCCGTCCCTCTTGGGGTCGGGTCGACGGTCCGCGGCCGCCCCGCCGATCAGCGCTGCCGCTGGCCAGGCCGACGGTCCGCGGCCGCCCCGCTGCTTGCGGGGGCCCAGCCTGCAGGGAAGAAGGGTCTACCGCCCAAAAGGGGTTCGATCGAAGACGACGAGGGCGGGTATCGAGGGTTTGGGAAATACGCATTATTGGACACTCGAGCATATAAGGGCGAACAGTCTTAAACTTATTGTTATTGTTGTTATTGTTGTTGTTGCTGTTGTTGTTGGTGTTGATTTCTGAAGAATACATATGGTCGATCCCTTCCGCCCACTGCACATTTTTTCCGATTGAACTCGCTTGGGACTTCCTAGCAATATACCACCGAATCGCGGCTCCCGCCTGATACTTCCTGAGAATTTGTTGCCGGATCGTGTTCTCGCTTGGGACTTTCTCGCAACTTACCACCGAACCGCTTCGATCTATATTTCTTCACAAATTGCTCAGGTGCCGGTCCTCGACACTCGGGAACCGCGCTCCCGCTACATCTTGCCTGGCGGTTCAAGCAGGACTAACGCTTCAACGACCCGCCCGCTCGACTCGCCCGTCGGGGCCTGCCCGCCCGACCAGCCCGTTAATGACTGCAGTCGCCGCTCGCTGCCTTTCGCCCGCCTTCGATGCCCCTCGCTGCCCGTACTGCGTACTGGTTCCGCGGTCGCCTTCGCTCGCTACCCTTCGTGGCCCCGTTGCTGCCCTCAGTGGCCCCGTTGCTGCCCTTTGTGGCCCCGCGTCATATGCCCTTCGTGGCCCCCGCTCGCACGCGCCCGTCGTGGCCCCATACGTATGCCCTTCGTAGTCCCGCTGTCGTCCTTTGTGGCCCCCTCGCTGCCCTTCGTGGCCCCGGTGATGCCCTCAGTGGCCCCGCTGTCGCCTTTTGTGGCCCCGTATACGAATGCCCTTCGTGGCCGCCGCTCGCTCGCGCCCGTCGTGGCCCCATATGCATGCCCTTCGTGGCCCTGTTGTCGCCCTTTGTGCCCCCCTCGCTGCCCTGCGTGGCCTCGGTGCTGCCCTCAGCGGCCCCGTCACTGCCCTTCGTGGCCTCGGATTTTATGCCCTTCGTGGCCCACGCTAGCTTTTCTCACGATTTACTTGGGAATCGCGCTATCGCTCGAGACTTCCTCGCGATCCATACAGGATCTACACTTCAGCAACCCGCTTGCTCGACCTCGTCGCCTGGGCCCGCCTTCCCGACCTGCCCGCTATGGGTCTGCCCACCCGATATGCCCGTCTGGTTCTACCACTTGTTTTCTGCTCCTTGCTTCCCTCCTGCTAATTTCTCTCTTGTGCTCCATTCTTCTCCCTCCCCCTTCCACCCGTCCCCTCTTCCCTTGTTTTAGGGGCTGCACTAAATACGTGTGGCAGGTAAGGAAGATATATCCCCCAAGGCGTTACGATCGAAGACGACGAGGGCGGGTACCGAGGGCTTGGGAAAAACGTATTGGTTGGCACGTGAGCAGATAGTTACGAACAGTCTTAAAATGATGGTTGTTTGTTGTTGTTGTTGTTGCTGCTGCTGCTGTTGTTGTTGTTGTGGTTGTTTGTTGTTGTTCTTGGTGTTGTTTTTTTTTCACTTTGTTATTGCCGTCGTCGTCGTGGTCGTAATCATCGTTGTTGTTGATGCTGTTGCTGCTGCCGTCGTTGCTGATGGAGATGATGATGATGATACAATCGTTGCTGTTGTTGTTGCTGTTGCTGTTGCTGCTGCTTCTGCTGTTGTTTTTGTTGTTGTTGTTGTTGTTGTTGTTGTATTTGTTATAGTTGTTGTAATTGCTGTTGCTGTTGGTGTTGGTGTTGTTGTTGCTGCTGTTCCCAACCATTCTGCGGTGCTGGGTCCTCGTTTTGAAGAGCGTCCCGCGTTCAGTTCTCCCGCTGTCCCCTCCCTCCTCCTCTCATCATCATCATCATCATCATCATCATCATCATCATCATCATCATCATCATCATCATCACCATCATCATCATCATCACCATCATCATCATCATCATCATCATCATCATCAGCATCATCATCATCATCATCGTCATCATCGTCATCATCGTCACCGTGATCGTTATCGTCATTATCATCATCGTCGTCATCATCATCGTCGTCATCATCATCGTCGTCATTATCATCGGCATCATCGCCGTCATCACCATCGTCGCCATCATCATCGCCGTTGTCGTCACCATCATCGACATCAATTTCGGCACACCCCTCACACTTTTCGTGGCCCCATAGGAAGCTCCGCCGAAGGCCCCAACGGCAGTGCCCGCATGCGGTTCCACCCCCATTTCGGCACACCCCTCACACGTTTCGTGGCCCCATAGGGAGCTCCACCGAAGGCCCCAGCGGCAGCGCCCGCATGCGGTTCCATCCCCCCATTTCGGCACACCCCTCACACGTTTCTGTGCCCCATAGGGGGCTCCACCGAAGGCCACAGTGGCTGCGTTCGCATGCGGTTCCACCCCCATTTCCGCACACCCCTCACACGTGTCGTGGTCCCATAGGGAGCTCCACCGAAGGCCCCAACGGCAGTGACCGCATGCGGTTCCACCCCCATTTCCGCACACCCCTCACACGTTTCGTGACCCCATAGGGAGCTCCACCGAAGGCCCCAACGGCAGTGACCGCACGCGGTTCCACCCCCATTTCGGCACACCCCTCACACGTTTCGTGGCCCCATAGGGAGCTCCACCGAAGGCCCCAGCGGCAGCGCCCGCATGCGGTTCCACCCCCATTTCGGAACACTCCTCACACGTTTCGTGGCCCCATAGGGAGCTCCACCGAAGGCCCCAGCGGCAGCGCCCGCATGCGGTTCCATCCCCCTATTTCGGCACACCCCTCATACGTTTCGTGACCCCATAGGGAGCTCCACCGAAGGCCACAGGGGCTGCGTTCGCATGCGGTTCCACCCCCATTTCGGCACACTCCTCATACGTGTCGTGGTCCCATAGGGAGCTCCACCGAAGGCCCCAACGGCAGCGCCCGCATGCGGTTCCACCCCCATTTCGGCACACCCCTCACACGTTCGTGGCCCCATAGGGGGCTCCACCAAGGCCCCAGTGGCTGCGTTCGCATGCGGTTCCACCCCCATTTCGGCACACCCTCATACGTTTCGTGGCCCCATAGGGAGCTCCACCGAAGGCCCCAGTGGCTGCGTTCGCATGCGGTTCCACCTCCATGTCGGCACACCCCTCACACGTTTCGTGGCCCCATAGGGAGCTCCACCGAAGGCCCCAGCGGCAGCGCCCGCATGCGGTTCCACCCCCATTTCGGAACACTCCTCACACGTTTCGTGGCCCCATAGGGAGCTCCACCGAAGGCCCCAGCGGCAGCGCCCGCATGCGGTTCCATCCCCCCATTTCGGCACACCCCTCACACGTTTCGTGGCCCCATAGGGAGCTCCACCGAAGGCCCCAGGGGCTGCGTTCGCATGCGGTTCCACCCCTATTTCGGCACACTCCTCATACGTGTCGTGGTCCCATAGGGAGCTCAACCGAAGGCCCCAACGGCAGCGCCCGCATGCGGTTCCACCCCCATTTCGGCACACCCCTCATACGTTTCGTGGCCCCATAGGGAGCTCCACCCAAGGCTGCAGTGGCAGGGTCCGCATGCGGTTCCACTCCCCCATTTCGACACACTCCTCATACGTGTCGTGGTCCCATAGGGAGCTCCACCGAAGGCCCCAACGGCAGCGCCCGCATGCGGTTCCACCCCCATTTCGGCACACCCCTCACACGTTCCGTGGCCCCATAGGGGGCTCCACCAAGGCCCCAGTGGCTGCGTTCGCATGCGGTTCCACCCCCATTTCGGCACACCCTCACACGTTACGTGGCCCCGTAGGGAGCTCCACCGAAGGCCCCAGTGGCTGCGTTCGCATGCGGTTCCACATCCATGTCGGCACACCCCTCACACGTGTGTTGGCCCCACAGGGTGCAACACCGGAGGCCCCAACGGCAGTGCCCGCATGCGGTTCCACCCCCATTTCGGCACACTCCTCACACTTGTCGTGGCCCCATAGGTAGCTCCACCGAAGGCCCCAGTGGCTGCGTTCGCATGCGGGTCCACCTCCATGTCGGCACACATCCCACTTTTTTCGTGGTCCCATAGGGAGCTCCACCGAAGGCTCCAGTGGCTGCGTTCGCATGCGGTTCCACCCCCATGTCGGCACACCCCTCACACGTTTCGTGGCCCCATAGGGAGCTCCACCGAAGGGCCTAGTGGCTGCGTTCGCATGCGGTTCCACCCAGCTCTCTTTGCTCCGCGCAGCGGACGACCCGCGCGCGTCGCTGGGACCCCTCGGGGTCGACCGGCGCGCGTCGCGGGGACTGCGCGCTGCGCTGCGCCCGCAGCCTCGGACTTTGGAGTGCGCGGGCAAAGAGCGAGGAAAGGAGGGGAAGGAAGCGGGCGCGATCCTCGTGAGGGGCGTGCCGACATGGACGTCGCGGCGTGCGGGCGCTGCCGTCGGGGTTCCCGGGGAAGCTCCCTGCGGCGGCCTCGCTCAGTGTCACGAGTGTTTAGAGTCAGGCATACCCGAATCATTCACATTTATATGCAGTTACACTAGGCGTAGCCATGATCGGATTCACGCAAATATACTTAACGCGCACGCAGACCCATTCACACTCATACTCACTCGCGCTCAGACTCACCCGCGCTCAGTCTCTCGTAATTCGACCTGTCGTTTTCCTTTGTGTTGTGTACCCCGCCACGCAATTCGGCACACCCCTCAAACGGTTCGTGGATTCGTGGCCCCATTGGGAGCGCCACCGAAGAAGATATTCACAATAGCGGTACTCACAACTGCATATGGTTGGGTCCCTCGCCAGGATAATGTTTGCTTGTTTTTCCCAACCATCCTGTGGTGTTGGGTCTTCGTTTTGAAGAGACAGCGCCCCGCGTTCCCGCTCCTCCTCCCCTTCCTCCTCCACTCCCTGCCTCTGCCCTCCGCATGCCCATTTCGGCGCACCCCTCACACGTTTCGTGGCCCCACAGGGTGCTCCGCCGAAGGCCCCAGTGGCGGGGTCCGCATGCGCTTCCACCTCCACTTCGGCGCACCACTCACACGTTTCGTGGCCCCATAAGGTGTTCCATTCAAGGCCCCAGTGGCAGGGTTCGCGTGCAGTTCCACCTCCATTTCGGCGCACCCCTCACGTTTCGTGGCCCCATAGGGTTCTTCGCCGAAGGCCTCAGTGGCAGGGTCCGCGTGCAGTTCCACCTCCACTTCGGCGCACCCCTCACACGTGTCTTGGCCTCACTCGGAGCAACACCGAAAGCCCCAATGGCAGGGTCTGCATGCAGTTCCACCTTTCATTTCGGCGCACCCCTCACACGTTTCGTGGCCCCAAAGGGAGCTCCACCCAAGGCTGCAGTGGCAGGGTCCGCATGCGGTTCCACTCCCCCATTTCGGCACATCCCTCACACCTTTCGTGGCAACATCGGGTGCTCCACCGAAGGCCTCAGTGGCCGCGCCCGCCTGCAGTTCCACCCTTCATGTCGGCGCACCCCTCACACGTTTCGTGGCCCCATGGGGAGCTCCACCGAAAGAAAGCCTCAGTGGCAGGGTCCGCATGCAGTTCACCTACATTTCGGCGCACCCGTCACACGTTTCGTGGCACTACAGTGTGCTCCACCGAAGGCTCCAGTGGCAGAGTCCGCATGCAGTTCCACCTCCATGTTGGCGCACCCCTCACACGTTTTGTGGAGCCATAGGGTGCTCCACCGAAGGCCCCAGTGGAAGGGTCCGCATCCAGTTCCACCCCTTGTTCGGCGCACCCATCGCACGTTCTGGTGCCCCACAGGGTGCTCCATCGAAGGCCCCAGTTGCAGGGTCCGCATGCAGTTCCACCTTCGTTTCGGCGCATCCCTCACACGTTTCGTGGCCTCAAAGGGTGCTCCACCCAAGGCCCCAGTGGCAGGGTCCGCATGCGGTTTCATTTCCATGTCGGAGCACCCCTTACACGTTTCGTGGTCCCATAGGGTGTTCCACCCAGTGCCGCAGTGGCAGGGTCCGCATGCAGTTCCACCCCCGTTTCGGCGCACCCCTCACACGTTTCGTGGCCCCAGTTTGGTCCACCGAAGGCCCCAGTGGCAGGGTCTGCATGCAGTTCCACATTTCATTTCGGCGCACCCCTCACACGTTTCGTGGCCCCAAAGGGAGCTCCACCCAAGGCTGCAGTGGCAGGGTCCGCATGCGGTTCCACTCCCCCATTTCGACACATCGCTCACACCTTTCGTGGCAACATCGGGTGCTCCACCGAAGGCCTCAGTGGCCGCGCCCGCATGCAGTTCCACCCTTCATGTCGGCGCACCCCTCACACGTTTCGTGGCCCCATAGGGAGCTCCGCCAAAGGCCCCAGTGGCAGCGCCCGCACGCCGTTCCACCCTGCATTTCGGCACACCCCGCACACGCTACGTAGCCTCACATGGGGCTCCACCGACGGCTCTGGTGGCAGCGTCCGCATGGCGTTCCCGTACCAATTTTGGCACACCCCTCGAACGCGTCGTCATCCCAGAGAGAGGTTCACCGAGGGCGATGCCCACAATTGCGTTACTCTTAACTGCGCATGGTTGGGTCCATCGCCAGCATACTTGTTGAGGTTGTTAATGATTATGCCAGTGGTGGTGATGATGATCATGAGCAGAAGCGGGAGGAGGAGTAGGAGGAGGAGGAGGATGGGTAAATTGCTCCTTGCCTGTCTCTTAGCCTTCGTCCTCCACCTCCCCGGAGTCCCCCCTGACAGAGGCCCAGAACGCGCTGCGGATAGGCGTGCGCGCCCACCTTCTTCCTAGCAGAAGGGAGGAGGCGAGAGTGTATCCGTCCTCGACGGTGGCCGATGCTGTTCTCCAGTTCAGCTCATGCCGCTCCACGTTTCGTTTTTTTCTGCTCGTCGGTGGTTCTGTTCCAAAGGGCTCGCTCGTGTTGGGTCGCTTGCGCCTTTCCATTGCGGACTGACTCGCCCGAGCCAGACTGATCGGGCCCGTCAGAGCGAGCCAAATCATATCGCTCGAACCGATCCAGCCAGGGCCTGCGGCTCGTTTTTTCCACGTCCTGGTTTTCGGCGGGGCACGGCGGGCATGGGCACGACCATCGTAAACGTATGACATTTTGCCCAGCATGCGTCTTTGCTTTTCATCCCTCGTTCCAGACCTCCGACGGTTTGTTCTCAACCATCCTGTGGTGTTGGGCCCTCGTTTTGAAGAGACGATCCCCGCGTTCCTCCTCCTCCTCCTCTTCCTCCTCCCCCTCCCCCTCCCCCTTCTTCTCCTCCTCCCCCTCCTCCTCCTCCTCCTCCTCCTTCTCCCTCCTCCCGTCACCCCCTCACGTTGGCACACCCCTCACGCGTTTCGTGGCCCCATAGGGAGCTCCACAGAAGGCCCCAGTGCCACCGTCCACATGCGTCCCCCATAGAATAGACATCTCGGCACACCCCTCACACGTTTCTGTGCCCCATGGGGAGCTCCACAGAAGGCCCCAGTGCCACCGTCCACATGCGTCCCCCATAGAATAGACATCTCGGCACACCCCTCACACGTTTAATGGCCCCGCAGGGAGCTCCACCGGAGGCCCCAGCGCCACCGTCCACATGCGTTCCCCACACCCATTTCGGCACACCCCTCAAACGTTTCGCGGCCCCATAGGGAGCTCCACCGAAGGCCCCAGCACCACCATCCACGTGTGCCCCCCCACACCCATTTCGGCACACCCCTCACACGCTTCGTGGCCACAGGGATCTCGACCGAAGGCCCCAGTGCCACCGTCCACATGCGTCCCCCACGCCCGTTTCGGCACACCCCTCTCACGTTTAATGGCTCCGCAGGGAGCTCCACCGGAGGCCCCAGTGCTACCGTCCACATGCGTCCCCACCCATTTCGGCACACCCCTCAAACTGTTCGTGGCGCCACAGGGAGCTCCACGGAAGGCCCGAGTGCCACCGTCCACATGCGTCCCCCACAGCCATGTCGTCACACCTCTCACACGCTTCGTGGCCCCATAGGGAGCTCCACCGAAGGTCCCAGTGCCACCGTCCACATGCGTCCCCCGCACCGATTTCGGCACACCCCTTACACGTTTCGCGGCCCCATAGGGAGCTCCAGCGAAGGTCCCAGCACCACCGTCCATTTGGCGTCCCCCACACCCATGTTGGCACACCCGTTACGTTTCGTGACCCAAAGGGAACTTCACCGAAGGCCCCAGCGCTACCGTCCACATGCGTCCCCCACATTGCTTTTGGCACACCCCTCACACGTTTCGTGGCCCCATAGGGAGCTCCACGGAAGGCCCGAGTGCCACCGTCCACATGCGTCCCCCGCACCCATGTCGTCACACCTCTCACACGCTTCGTGGCTCCATAGGGAACGCCACCGAAGAAGATATTCACAATTGCGGTACGCACAACTGCATATGGTTGGGTCCTCCGCCAGGCTTTTTTTTCGAGTTGCCGCACCCTGGTGCTCTCGACCCCTTCCAAGGGCCGTATGTTATTCGTTACCCACAACAGTGTTTTGCACTTAGGGGTTCTTCTTTGGCTGTGCCTACTTGGCTTCATCAAGGTGACTGGTTCGCATTTCGAAGTTTCCAGCCGTGCCGCCTCGTGGGCGCCCCCGCGATTCAGGGGTATGTCGAGGTCGCGCCGCGTTGCCGCCCGTGCCGCATCGTGGAAGCCGCGTGCGCCCCGTTCGCTGGGGGGGTGGGGCATGTCGAGGTTGCGCCACGTCGCCGCCCGTGCCGCCTCGTGGAAGCCGCGTGCGCTGGGCGGGGGGGGGGATGCCGAGGCTGCGCCACGCCGCCGCCAGCGCCGCCTCGTGGGCGCCTCGCGGGCGCCCCGCGCCCGGGGCAGGGCCGCAGCCGTGCCACGCTGCCTGCACGTGCCGCCTCGCGGGCACCCGGCGGGCGCCCCGCGCTCGGGGGGCATGCCGAGGTTCTGCCACGCCGCCGCCCGTGCCGCCACGAAGGGCACCCCGTGGGCGCCCCGCGCTCGGTGGGTGCGTGCGCCGAGGTTGCGCCACGTTGCCGCCCGCGCCGCGTCGCGGGCGCCTTGCGGGAGGCGCCCCGTGCTCTGAGCTCACGTGCTGCAGTCTTCGCCGCACGAGGGCGGGGGCGGTTCGGGCGTGTGCAGGGCGAGCGTGGGTGGAGGGAGTTTGTCGAGGACCACGTTGACGAGTTCTGATGCTTGCGAGCCCTGGCAGGCGCGCCTTCCCCCTCCTCGTCCTTCTCCTCCTCCTTGCACCGCCGCTTACACCGCATAGCTTACACAACGGCGCTTTCATCACAGCGCCTGCACCCCATTGCTTCCACCTCCAGTTCATGCCGCACAGCCTGCACGACATAGCTTGCACCACATAGCTTACGCCGAAGAGCTTCGACCTCCACAGCTCACGCCACATACGTAGCTTCCACGATAGAGGCTTTCACCACGCTGTTTATTCCGCCTAGCTTTCACCTCCGCAGTGCAATCACGTGCCGTTAGGGGTCCACGCTGGTAACATCTTTGGTGTGTCAGACGGCCCCAGGGACGGGAAGTGGCCCCCAGAGTCCGAAACGAGGAACAGTCGGGCGCGTCTTTTCGAGCTGCCAAGGCGGTGTGGGAAAGCGGGAGGCCCAGGCTGGCCTCCAGAGTTGCCCCCCTCGCCGCCTCGGATCCTCCGCTCGTGAGGCCTGGCTGTCCGCTGGGGGAGATGCTGCGCAGGCTTCGATGATCGGCGTGATTCAGGCGATCGCAAACATGGATCAGAGGGGGCGTGGATTAGCGGCGGGTCCCGTGTCCATGGGAAGTCGTGGATTTCCGCCGCCGAGCGAGGCGGCACCAGCCGCGTTTTGGGGAGGGCACCTCCCCGGATCCATGGATTTGGCGACCGCGCGCCAAATCCATGGATCGCTAATCCAGGTTTGCGCGCCCCCGATACAGTCGGCCCGGATTAGGAGGTCGACCCTGCCAACTCAAGGGTGCCCTTGTGTCTTGTGTCTCGCGACCCGTTTCTCCTACACTCCTACGGCAATGTGGGCCTCGGGGTTCTCTCGCGTGTCCCGTCCAATCAGGTCCGACTGTAGGACCCGCTGCCGGGATGGCAGCAAGGGGGGTCGTCCTTATGCTTCCCCCGCTTTTCCTTCTTCTGTCTCTCGAGGAGGAGGGGGGGAGAGGACGAGGAGGAGGAGGAGGAGAGGAGGAGGAGTGGGGGAGAGGAGGAGGAGGAGGAGGAGGAGGAGGAGGAGGAGGAGGGGAGGAGAGGAGGAGGAGGGGAGAGGAGGAGGAGGACAGCGCATGTCACATCAGCCCGGGTGCTCGCTCTCGGCCTGCCTGGCGCTCGGGCCAGTGCTTGGCGGCGAGGGACCCGGTGGGGGTCTGCGCGCCCCAGGGGACACGGGCCCCCCCGTCCGCGGCGCACTGTGCAGGCTGGCGCCGACGGCACGGTCCGAGGCGCCGACGACGCAGACTGCGCGCCAGCTGGCCAGAGCGCCGCCAGAGAAGGAGGGTGGCCCGCCCACATCCGAGCGCGGCGAGGGGGCGACTGCACCGACGTTGGCGCGCGAGCTGCCCGTGGAGGCCCTGCGCGCGGGGGCCCTTTGCTTTCCACGTGGGTCGCCGCGCTGGTGGCCCGCGCCAGCCACCGCGCAGGGGCAGGGTCGCCCCGCCCTGCCGCGCACGACGCCCTTCTTCGGGTGCTGCCAGAAGTGCCCCTGGCCCGAGGTGCCCCCAGCTCTTCGCTCCACTTTGGAGCCCCTGGGGCCCCCCGGGGCCTCGCGAGGGGTGCTCTGGAAGCCACTTGGGGCCACCCCGCGAATCCTGGGGGCACCTTTGCCCAGGGGCACTTCTGGCAGCACCCGGCCTCTCTCCGCCGCTCACCTGCCGCCCCCCCGCAGGGGTGGGCGGGGCGGGCCCCGCAGGTCTCGGCGCCCGCGCGCGCGAGGCGCGCGGCGAGGGGGTCCTCCGCCCGCGCGCCAGGCCTGTCCTGGGGCGTCGCGCTGGGTGCGTACTTCGCGTGCGGCGCCGGGTTTCTGTATCCCCGGAGGCTGGCGCCACTCCGCCTGGTGCACCAGGTGGGGCGACGCGCGGTTTGCGTCCGCATGGCTCTCGCGAGAGGATGATGATGATGATGATGATGATGATGATGATGATGATGATGATGATGATGATGATGATGATGATGAGGATGATGAGGATGATGCTGATGATGCTGCTGCTGCTGATCATGATGATGATGACGATGACGAGGACGATGATGATGATGATGACGAGGATGATGATGACGATGATGATGATGATTATGATGATGAGGATGAGGATGAGGATGAGGACGAGGATGATGATGAGGATGCTAATTATGATGATGATGATAAGTATGATGATGATGCTGATGATGATGATGACGATGCTGATGATGCTGCTGCTGCTGATTATGATAAGTATGATGATGATGATGATGATGATGGTGATGATGATGCTGCTGCTGATGATGATGCTGATGATGCTGATGATGTTGCTGATGATGATGATGATGATGATTACGATGATGATGATGATGATGATGATGATGATGCTGATGATGATGATGATGCTGCTGATGCTGATGATGATGATGTTGATGCTGATGCCGATGCTGATGCTGATGATGATGATGCTGATGATGTTGCTGATGATGATGAGGATGATGATGATGATGATGATGATGAGGATGCTGATTATGATGATGATAAGTATGATGATGATGCTGATGATGATGATGATGATGATGATGATGACGATACTGATGATGATGATGCTGCTGCTGATGATGATAATTATGATGATGATGGTGATGATGATGCTGCTGCTGATGATGATGCTGATGATGCTGATGATGTTGCTGATGATGATGATTACGATGATGATGATTACGATGATGATGATGATGATGATGATGATGATGATGATGATGATGATGATGATGATGATGATGATGATGATGATGATGATGATGATGATGATGATGATGATGATGATGATGATGATGATGATGATGATGATGATGATGATGATG
>CAUYUJ010010212.1:2500-12500 GCA_963575745.1 Prorocentrum cordatum
CGGGGAGGGGTTTACCCCTCCCCCTACCCCCTCCCCACTGACCTGGACAGGAGGGGCGGGGAGCGGTCAGAGCGTCCAAAACGGCCTCGGCGAGGAAGCCAAACTCATTGATTTTACTATGGTTTTGGCCCCATTTTGGCCTTCTGAGGGGGCAGCGCTAATTAGAGCTCCCCTCTTCTTTGCTCGATTTCCTCCACGATGGCCGCAAGAGGCCCCCAGGATGCCCCAAGAGGCCGCAGGATGGCCCCAAGATGGCCCCAAGAGGCCCCCCAAGGGGCCCCCAGGAGGCCCCCAAGAGACCCCCAAGAGGCCCCAAGAGACCCCCCAGAGGCACCCAAGAAGCGCCCAGGAGGCCCCAAGACGCGCCCAGGAGGCCCCCAAAGGCCCCAAGATGGCCCCAAGAGGCCCCAAGAGGCCCCCAGGAGGCCCCAAAGAGGATCCCGAACGGCCCACAGAGACCCCCCCGAGGCACCCAAGACGCCGAAAAGCCCCTCAGGACGACCCTCTATTCGCCTGGGCGTCGTTTCTGGACGGGCTGGTGGGGATACGCGAAGCGTCTAGAATATTGAAGAATCTCAAACGGCTGTCGTCAAGTGGAGCACTTTCCGACATGAATAAAAACGGACCAGTGAAAAGGGAACTTGAAGGGAGTGTAAGTGTTGAGTGCAACATCGTTTCCGCGTCTTGGATTTACACGGGTCCGTTTCCTCCTCCTCCTCCTCCTCCTCCTCCTCCTCCTCCTCCTCCTCCTCCTCCTCCCTGTCCTCCTCCTCTCATCCCTCTTCTCTCTCATCCCCCTCCTCCTCTATCATCCCCCTCCCACTCGTCTATCGTCCTCCTCTTCTCTTTCCCCCCTTCTCCTCCTCCCCATCCCCCCCATCCTCCTCTTCCTCCTCCTCCTCCTCCTCCTCCTCCTCCTCCTCCTCCTCCTCCTCCTCCTCCTCCTGCTCATCCCCCTCCGCCATGGGGTGAAACCATCACCTGGGGGATCGACCGACCTTCGGGGACCTCGGCAGGCGGTGCATCTGGATGCAATTGGCCATCCATGGCCCGACCATGTCCGTATCCACCGCCTGTCGGGGTCCCCGAAGATCGATCCAGCAGGAGGTGATGATGGCTCAATCCCCGCCTCGGGAGGGGGCGTAGCAAAGAGGGGATTGGCGAATCGGCTCACGTAGTTGGCTTTCCAGGCACCTCCTGGTGCCAGACACGCCAGCATATCAGGGAAACCGCCCACCGACGGGTAAGAAGGCAGCTGCATGCAGCCAATGTAGTGACCAGTATTCAGTCGGGCATGTCCCTCCTCGACAAGAGGAATATTCAAGAATAGTCAAATAGTCTGGGTACGCTTTGTCGTGCTCTTTTGAATGTGTTTGGGCATTGTTTACATATTTCATATTTTCTTCCAGAACCCCCTCCCTGTAGGAGGACATGCCCGAATTAAGATCAATCCTTTCCCCATCCCCCCATTTCGTCCGACCCGGCCGGATACCCCTCAAGGGGCGCAGCGACGCAGTGACCCAGGGCCCAACGTAGGCCATCGGCAACTCCACCGTCCATTTCGACCGCATCCTGGCCCCCCAACTTCGTGTACAATTTCGGATGCTACACCATCACATCTAATAATACGCTTATACAAACCTTTCGACAAGGAAGGTCTCATCACCTTGTCAAGTGTGTCTGTGTGTTTGTGTGCGTGCTATCTCCAACTCTCTCTCCTCTCCTTTTCCTCTACTAGTATCTTCTCTATCTACTCTGCGTTACTCTCTCTGTCCCTCTCTCTCTCTCGCTCTCTCTTTCTACAGATTCCCCCCCCTCGCTCTTCCATCACTCGCAAGAGAGGGTAAGGCGAACCCGCGCGGCCTGCTGGTAGCCTTGCTGGCCGTTGACACCACCAACCTTCACAGGGACTAATATCAAACAAGGGCGCGAGGGGGCTGGGGGGATCCTGCACCCTCCCCTTCCCCCAGCCCACCAGGAGTGTGGAGGTTGGGAGGGTGGGGGGTCTGTCTGGCTTGTCTGGAAAGAACATTTCTCCGAACCAGCCACTGGCCCCGCTTCCTCCTTCTCCTCCATCCCCCCTCTTCCTCCATCCATCCATCCATCCAGCCATCCCTCCCTCCTCCTCGTCCTCTTCCTCGCCATCCTCCTCCTCCTCCTCCTCCTCCTCCATCCCTCTCGCGCGTCCCTCTCGTCCATTTCCTCCTCCACGCACTCCACTCCCTCCTCGTCCTGCTTCTTCTTGTTAGTCTTATTATTTGTTTTTTCTTAGTAGTATTATTATTCTTATTCGTATTAGTCTTATTATTCTTCTTCTTCTTAGTATTAGTATTAGTATTAGTATTATTATTAATAATATTATTGCTATTATTATTGATAGTATTATTAATAGTAGTATTATTATTAATAGTATTATTATTATTATTATTACTACTACTACTACTATTACTATTACTATTATTATTAGAATTCTTAGTATTATTCTTATTATTATTATTATTATTATTCTTAGTAGTATTCTTATTCTTATTATTATTATTTTTTATCATTCTTATTCTTATTATTATTATTATTATTATTATTATTTGTTTTATTATTCTTATTATTCTTCTTCTTAGTAGTAATAGTATTCTTCCTATTATTCTTATTATTATTATTCGTCCTCGTATTATTCTTATTATTATCATGCTTCTTCTTCTTAGCATTAATACTAATATTATTAGTATTAGTATTAATATTGGTATTAGTATTAGTATTAGTATTAGTAGTATTATTAGTATTATTATTATTATTAGTAGTCGTGTTCTTCGTATTAGAAATATTATTATTATTAGTATGCTTATTAGTATTACTATTATTATTCGTATTATTCTTATTAGTATTAGTATTATGTTTCTTCTTCTTAATATTATTATTACTAGTAATATTATTCTTATTACTACTATTATTATCATTATTATTATTATTCTACGGTTCCTGCGCTTCGTCCCTCTCCTCGGCGTCCCCTCCCCCTCGCCCACAACCGGAGGCGCGCGCTGTTGGGGGCCGGCCTGCTGGGCCTGCTGCCCGAACACGCCCTGGGTCCTGCGAGGCTGCGAGGGAGGGCTGCGCAGAGCCGGCCCGACCGCGCAGTGCGACCGCCCCCGCCCACCCTGCGGACCCCCGCCCCCCCAAATTCTCGACTCGGGAGGGACGAGAAGAAGACAGAGGAGAAGGGGGAAGTGGGGCGGAGGATAAGAGGACGAGGAAGATGAGGAGGAGGAGGCGGAGGAGGCGAAGAAAAAAAGAGGAGGAGGAGGAGGAGGAGGGGGAGGAGAGGGAGGAGGAGGAGAGGAAGGAGAGTAGGAGGAAGGAGTAGGAGGAGGCCGTCGGGCTGAGCGAGGAGGAGGGAGGAAGGAGGAGGAGAGGATTCTCGGGCCATTCTGGGGAGGTGCGCGTGGATCTCCCCAACGGGGGGGGCGGGGTTAGAGACCCCCCCCCCCTCCCCCCCCCTCCCCGGGTCCGTCGTCGGGCAACCCCCCCCCCCTCCCCCTTTCCCGATCCGGCGTCGGGGAAACCCCCCCCCCGCCCCCCCCTTTCCACCACGAACCCGTCGTCCGGGAACCACCACCCCCATTCCCCCCCTTTCAAAAAGGGGGGGAGGGTCCGACCCCCTCCCCCCCCCTCTTCCCCTTCGCCCACGCCGCCCCCTTACGCCGGGAAACCGACCCCCGCCAACCCTGCCCCTAGTCCTCACCCGAACCCAAAGCCCGAATCCGAACCCTAACCACTAACCCAGCCCCAAAGGGAGTCACGAGGGGCCCCCTGCCCCCTAACCACTAACCCCAGCCCCCTACTCACTACCCCCTACTCACTACTCGCTATTCGCTACTCACGACTCACTACTCACTATCCACTACGCACTACCCACCACCCACTACCCGCTACTCACTACTCCCTACTCACTACTCCCTCCTTCCTACTCACTACTCACTCCTCACTACCAACTACTCAATACTCACTACTCACTAAGCACTACTCACGACTCCCTATTCACTCCGCAAAAATCACTATTCATTACCCACTACCCACTATCCACTACTCACTACTCACTACTAACTACTAACTACTCATTGCCCACAAGTCACTACTCACTACCCACTACTCGCTACTCACTACTCCCTACTCACTACTCCCTCCTCCCTACTCACTACTCATTCCTCACTACCCACTACTCAATACTCACTACTCACTAATCACTACTCACTACTCCCAATTCACTACTCAATAATCACTACTCATTACCCACTACCCACTATCCACTACTCACTACTCACTACTAACTACTCATTGCCCACCAATCACTACGCACTACCCACTACTCGCTACTCGCTACTCCCTACGCCCTACACAATGCTGACTACACAGTACTCAGTACTCGCTACTCGCTACTCCCATACTCGCTACTCGATACTCACTACTTACTCCCCGCTACTCACTATTCACTACTCACTACTTACTACTCCCTACTCACTAGTCACTACATAGTCTCTAGTCACTAGTCACATTAGTCACTAGTCACTAGTCACTAGTCACTACCCACTACTCACCAATCGCTACTCACTACTCACGATTCGCTACCCACTTCTTACTACTCACTGCTCACTACCCCCTACTCCCTACTCAGCACTCACTACTCACTACTCATTACTCGCTACTCCCTACTCGTTACTCACTAATCACTACCCACTACTCACTACTGACTACACTCTACTCACTACTCACAACTCACTACTCGCTACTCACAACTCACTACCCACTGCCACCACCCACTACTTTCTATTCACTACTCATCACTGCTCACTACGCACTACTTACTACTCAGTACTCACTACTCACTACTCACGATTCACTACTCACTACTCGCTACTCGCTACTCACTACTCACCACCCACTACTCACTACACACTACTCGTTACTCACTACGCACTACGCACCACCCACAACTCACTGCTCACTAATCACTGCTCGCCACCCATTACTCACTACCCACTACTCACTACCCAGTACTCGTTACTCCCTACTCCCTACTCAGTACTCACTACTCGCTACTCGCTACTCACTACTCACAACTCACTACTCGCCACTCACTACTCACTTATCAGTAAACACTAATTACTCACTATTCACTACTCACTACTCCCCACTCCCTACTCCCTACTCCCTACTCGCCACTCACTACCCACTACTCATACTCACTACTCACTACTACTCACTACCCAATACTCACTACTCACTACGCACTAACTCACTACTCACTACTCACCACTCCCTACTCCCAACTCCGTACTCCCTACACGAGGGGGAGGGGGGTCCGACCCCCCCCCCCCTTTCCCCCCCCAGCGCCAAGGGGGGGAGGGGGACCCGCCCCCCCCCCCCTTCAAAGGGAGGGAGGGGGGGGAGGGGTTCGGGACACCCCCCACCGACCCCCTTAAGGGGGAAGGAAGAGGGGGGGTGGGGTCCGACCCCCCCCCCTTAAAGGAGGGAGGGGGGAGGGGGGGGTTCTGGAACCCCCACCCCCCTTTAGTGTATTCAGGGAGATCCACTGGCGCACTTTCCCATTCTGGCCCCTGCGGGGGGGGCGCCCCCCACCACCCGCGCGAGGGGGGCCGGTCCGAGCGCGCCGCCCCACGGGCGGCGCGCGTACGAGTGGACGATCATCGACGAACTACAAGCCGGACATCCACAGCATCGGCTACGAGAACCACCAAGGTGGAGACTGCCAGCAAATGTGCAGAGACTCTACTCGCACAGGGAAGTACGGACAAATGAAGCTCTCAAGAGAACTGGCCACCTCATCCCGACCCAGGCTACAACCGCACCTCAATGACATCATGGCCATCGCTACGACCGCCTCATGATGGCATCCACCACAGGACGGGGTGAGCTGCCTAACATGCAACCTCAGGAAGAGCAGCGCAACGTGCAGCCCGAAGAAGAACTGCGTAACAGGCAGCCCAAGTACGAAACCAAGTACGTCACCAAGACCGACACCAAGAAAGCCACGACTAACCAGCCCGAAAGGGTGACTAAGCACGTCGTAATGGAGGTACCGGTGAGAAACGGCCGCGCTGCCTACGACGAGTACGACTACGGCCGTGCCGCTTACGACGAGTACTACTACGGCAGTGTTCTCGATAGCGACCTATACTCGTACGACCCCCAGGACTGAGACGGACCGCAGGGCTACGACAACCGCCAAGACGAAAGGAACACCCAGAACGTAGAGCACTACGACTTGGCAGCCGACGACTCGGACCCCGGGGACTACGAAGAAAGCGTGCCCTCTGAGCCAGCGCCACCAGACGACCTTCGGAGACCAACCACAAGCTGGCACACCAGGACCACGCGCACAGCTACGAATGCCCCAACTGCTGCAGGACCCACCTGCCGCGCTGTGAGAGCCACCTGCAGAGACACGAGGGCCACAAGCTGAGCAACGAGGGCCGCAGGCTCAGCCACAAAAGCCACCAGCAGGACTACGAGAACTGCCAGCTGAACCACGAGAACTGCAAGCTGCGCTACGAGGGCCGCCAGCTGAGCGACGAGGCCCGCCAGCTGAGATACTGGAGGCACCAGCTGTGCCACGAGAACCAAAGGCACGGCTACGGGAGCTATGAGGGCCGCCTGCGGAGCCTCCGGGGCCACGGCCGGAGCTGCGCGGACCACAGGAAGACCTGCCTGACGCCCTCTGCCGAGCGACTGCGGCACTGGGGCGACGAGCCGAACGGCAAGGACCAGAAGCAGAACTCGGAGACCCACCAGCTGAGCTGCGAGGGCCACATGCAGAGCCGCCAGGGCCACTGAACTGATCTGTGCGGGCCACAAGCAAGACTACGAAAGCCTCTCGCAGCGCTGCCTGGGCGACGAGCTGAACTGCAAGGAACACCTGCTGAGCAAGGACAGCCAGCAGCTGAGCTGCGAGGGCCACGTGCTGAGCTACTGGCACCACGCGCTGAGCTACCAAGGCCACAGGCAGGGCTTCGAGCGAGCACGGCCAGCTGAACTACAAGAGATACAAGGACCACGTGCTGAGCGACCAGGGCCACAACCAGAGCTGCGCGAGCTGCAGGACGAACTGGAAGAGCCTCCCGAAGGAATACCAGGTCGACGAGCCGAGCTGCAGGGCCCAGATGCAGACCTCCGAGAGCCACCAGCTCTGCTAAAAAAGGGGCCACCTGCGAAGCCACGAGGACCGCCACGAGACACCGGCAGAGCCACGAGGACTGCGAGCGGAGCGACGAGGACCACAGGCACAGCCACGAGACCGACGAGGACCACCTGCTGAGCTCCGAGGCCCACAACCAGAGCCACGCAGACTTCAGGAGAACCTGGCAGAGCCTCCTGCGGAGCGTCTGTGGGGACGAGCTGAACGCAAGGACTGGAAGCAGAACTCCGAGACCCCCCAGCTGAGCTACGAGGGCTTCAGCTGGAGCTACACGGGCCACAACTTGGGCTTCGCGGACCACAAGCAGAACTACCTCAGGTACACGGGCAATTAGCTGAGCTACGACGTCTACGAGGGCCACCAGCTGCGCGCTGTGGCGATCAGAACCGTCAGCTCCCTGACGGACGGACAAGTACGACGCACTACTACCACAAAGTCAAGCAGCAGACGAAGTTGTCGCCCCCTCTACCGGAAGACGAGGTACAACAACCAGCCACCCTGCCACCCAGCTGGAACAGCTTCCTCGACCAGCAGGAGCGACGCTACTACCACCACGCGGCCCTGAAAATGACGACGTGAAATCTGCCGCGCAGCTACGAGGACCACCAGCAGACCAGGTCCGCCGATATATCCCTGCGTGGTTTTTTGAAGAGGCTAGCTCAAACACTGGGGCCATCGGCAGAGCTAAGTACGGTGAGACGCGCCTGCCTGAAGCCGCTGATTCTGGTTCTCCAGCATACGTTACCGAATGCCTGGGACGTACAACGTCTGCAGTGCTGCGGACAAGGTAAGCCGTGCACAACATGACGCGCAAGATACGCCGTCCTCGGTACGCACTGGCCGCTCCCTCCGACCTCCCCTCCTCTCCTCGTTGTGACCTTTCTCCTCCTCCTCCTCCTCCTCCTCCTCCTCCTCCTCCTCCCGCCCCTTCCGGAACGGGTTGGGCCCGCCCCGGCCCAGGCCGCGACCGAGCGCGTCGGGCGCAGGGCGGCGCCGACAGGAAACCGCAGAAGCGGTTGCGAGCGAGAGGAAAGGATTCTAGGATTCGAGGCTAGCCTCGCGCGCGCCTGCGAATGAGCACGAGGTCCAGGCAGAAAAAAAACAAGCAGCCACAGGTGACGACGGCGACGGCGACGGCGGCGGGAGGGGGGGGAAAGGGAGTAGGAAGAGAGAGGAGCAGGAGGAGCAGCCGCGCTCGCTGACGGGGGCAGCGCGGCCCAGAGCTTCCGCGTCGGCACAAGACAGCAAAATGAGGATGACGACGACGCACCTAAACATACAAACTCAGAGGTCTGTGCGGACTTCCTGGATCGGCGCTGAGGCCTTCCGCGCGCCATGGAGGGGTTCAGCGCCAATCCGAAAAGTCCACGCGGAACTCTGAGTTCGCATGTTTGGGCTATTGCCTGCTCCCCCAACCAACTCCCTCCCCTCCCTCCCTCCCGGGGGGGAGGGAAGGCAAGGACTCCCCAAGGGGGCCGAGTTCTCCTCTAGGGACCCTCGGACAACGAAGACCTCCCGAGAGGAGGGTCCAGCGTACCTCCGCAGCTCCAACTTTCATTGTGACGTCGATTGCCACCCACGCGATGTTCCTGCCTCCCTCCCCCTCCCCCTCCTTCTCTCCCTCCCTCCCCACTCCCTCCATCAATCCATCCCCCTCCCTCCACACTTGCACAATATGAACACTACTCTCCTCTCTCCGCGGATGACGTCCGGGAAATCCGGCCCCCCTCCGCGTTCATTTTTTACACACAAGATTCCTTGGAATGGGGTTTTCGCTCGGGTTTTTTCCCCGAATGGTTCCCGCTGAAGCGCTGGCCTCATTTTCAGGCTCCCGCTCGTTCCGAATCGTGCTCCCGCTGCAGCGCTGGCATCATTTCCGCGTTTCCACTCGTTCCGAATCGTGCTCCCGCTGCAGCGCTGGCCTTCCTTCCAAATGCCCCCCCGAAGAAACTATTGGAAATGATTACACATTCGATGCCGATTCGTTGATTTTCTGGGCCGCAGAAGCCCCCCCACTTTGCGGCGTCGTCGTTTTCAGGAAGTCCGCCGATCCGGCGTGTGAGTTTCAAGGAGTCTCAGCTACAGCCTCGAGGCTGAGCCTCAGCCTCTGGGGGGGTTGCCGGGGTGGCTCTGCCGGGGAAGGGGAGGTGGGGGGGGGGGAGGGCGAGTTTCCGGCGGATGCGTTTTTTGACACCCCTCACAAGGATCGTGGCCTCCGAGGGGGGTCCGAACTCGAGTACCACCCCTCCCGCACCAAGAGGCTCCGAGGAGGCCTCCAAGAGGCCCCAAGGGGCGCAGAAGAGGCCCCCAAGAAGCCCCAAGAGGCTCCCAAGAGACCCCCAAGAGGCCCTCTAGTGGCCCCAAGAGGCCCAAGAGGCCCCCAAGAAGCCCCAAGAGGCGCCCAAGAGGCCCCCAGAAGTCCCAGCCAACCACGAGATCCCAACCAGCATCCATGAGGCCTCTGACCCACCACCCACGCACGGTGGCGGGATAGGCCGACGGCCACTGGATAAATGCTGAGTGAGAGGAGGGGACGGAAAAAGAGAGGAGGGACGAGGGCGAAGAAGGATCACATCAGTCGGAGCGCCCCGGATCGGCGGCACTGGCCGAAGGCCACTACAATATCAAGCTGGAACCGCGTTTCTGATTTGAGAAGGCGAAGTTGAAAGCAGAACCAGCGGGTGCCCTCCATCAGCCCCGCCTTGCGTTGAGCTGCTCTGGGAGCCCAAGGAGCTAGACATGGAGCCACGATTCAAGACCGGCCCAGACCTTTCGAAAACGATACATTGACCC
>CAUYUJ010010212.1:17500-22500 GCA_963575745.1 Prorocentrum cordatum
ATTCGTGACCAGAGGCCGCATTTCAGTCGCGACAAGATCGTCCAGAGCGTTACCAGGCATGTTCGGTAACGGATGGCATGCATAAGGAGGAGGAGGAAGAGCAGGAGGAGAAGGACGAGGAGGAGGAGGAGGACGAGCAGCAAGAGGAGCAGGAGGAGAAGGAGGCGGTGGAGGCGGCGGCGGAGAAGGGGGAGGGGGAGGGGACCGAGGGGTAGGATTTACTTTGGACTAGTCTGATGAGGAGGTGATGATGTAGGTTGTAGATATTATGTGAGTGGATTAGGTGGCTGCAGAGTGAGTAGGAGTATGTGTGAGTAGGTGAGGATGTAGTGCGCTTAGGATTAGTAGGAGGAGCATCATGAAAATACTGGCGGCGGCGGCGGCGGCGGCGCGATGAGGAGGAGGTGAGGAGTAGGAGGAGGAGGAGAGAAAGGTAGGAGGAGGAAAGGAGGAGATGAGGAGGAGGAGTAGGAGGATGAGGAGGATGCAGGAGTAGGATGATGAGGAGGAGGGGGAGGATGGAGGAGTAGGGTGAGGAGAGAGTAGGAAGAGGAGGATGGGAGGAGGAGAGGAGGGAGGAGGATGATGAGATTAGGAGGAGTAGGAGAAGGCCTCCTGCGCAGCAGTCTGCTTCCGAAAAAAAAAAGATGCATGGGGGGCGTGGGTGCGGAGCTGATGGTCGGTCCTGGCGGCCGTCGATGGGGCAATCGGTCTGAAAGAACGAAGAACTGGGGCCGCGCGGCCGCGACTTCGCTGGAGGGGAGGGGGGGGGGGGGGGGCAGAGGTGCTCGAGGGAAGGGAAGCGAGGCAGGATCAGTCAGCAAGGGCGCCTAATTTCGCGGTTCGCGCTGTGCGAAGCGCGAATAACATAACTTCGCACTCTCGCGCCGCCCCCCAGGGGAGAAGAGGAGGATGGGGAATCGGAGCCGAACCGCGAAGCGCGAAGAGCGAATTAACTCCGCGCCCTCGAGGGCGCCCTTGAGTCAGCATCGGATTGGGAAATCGGATAGAACCGAAATCTCTTCGTCAGATGGAGCTGCGTCGGCGCGGAGTCGGAGTCGTACGGATCGGCTGCGCCAGGATGCACTACAGCGCCATGCAGGCATCGGGCCGCATCGGAACGGAATCGGATCGGGCCAGCCAAAACCGGCATCGAATCTGACCGATCGGATCGCAATAGACCCTGGCTAGGTCGCCTGGCCTCGCGCACCGCGCCCCGCGATCCTTGTCCTAGCCCCGTCCGATGCCTCCGCTTCACATTCTTCATCTTATCCGCCACCGTGCCGCTGGGCGCGGAGTGGGCGTGTTCTCAGAGTCCTTTGCCCAGTCCCCTGAGCCTCAGTCCTCCGTCCTGGGGAGTGTGTTAGGGGCCCGGGCCCCAATTTCCGAGATCTGCTGGGGCCCCCCTGGGCTTTGGGAAGTGGTGCGCATGTTTTTGTTCCAGGGCCAGGAGGGCCCAAAGACGGGCCAAGGGGGCCCCAAGCGGCCTCAAACACAGCCCAAGAGGGCCCCGAGATGCCTAAAGATCGGCCCAAGACGCACAAAGTGTGCCCCCAGACGGCTCAAGAGGCCTCCAAGACGCCCCAAGAGGCCTCCGAGAGGCCTGCCAGAGGGCCCCAAGAGGCCAAAATTGCTCATTCGTCCTGGGCTTTCGAAGGTTTCTGGCTTTCTCGCCGCTCCGGTTTCTCGACGCTCGTAGACAGCTCCAGAGGCCCCCAAGACCGCTCCAGGACGGGCAAGAAGGCCTCCAAGAGGATCCAAAAACGGCCCGAGCGGGCCCCAAGACGGCCCCAAGAGGAGCCGACCCAGGAGGCCCCCAGGAAGCGCCAAGAGGCGCCCAGGGGGCACCACGAGGCCCCCAAGAGGGCGACCAAGAGGCCCCAAGAGGCCCCAAGAGGCCCCCAAGAGGCCCAAAAAGAAGCCCCAAGGGGCCCCAAAACGGCCCCCAAGAGGCGTCCAAACTGCCTCCAAGCGGCCCCCGAAAGGCCTCCCACGAGATCCCAACAAACATCCAGTAGGCTTCATACCCACAACCCAGGCACGGTGGTGGGATGGGCCGAAGGCCATTAGATGATCATCATTCGCCTGCTGCGTTCTTAGTATCATTTCCATTGTTCTTAGAATTGCAAAGATTAGCTGGCTGGCGACATGCGCTCAGTGCTAAGGGACATCGGACTTGCTGCGCTGGGCCACCCCTTCTTGACTCGCATCGGGTGAGCCCGCGGCGGAAGCTCAGCGGCCGTTTGAGGTCCCCGTCAGGGCCACTCCCCTGCAATCCTCGACCCCCCCCCCGCGGTCACTGCCCCACCGCTGCCGTCGGCGCGATCGTAGAGAGATCGGCACGATCGAAACGGGCGCGGAAAGAATGGGGACGAAGACCGACGGCAAACGCTGCTCACCTTGAACAGACCTCGCTGTCGGTGTCGCCGTAGACGCGCTCAATATGGGTCATGCCCAGCAGCGGCCGCGGTCTCTTCTGGACAACACTTGCCGTTGGGCATCGTTCCCATTCTTGTCCGTACCCAGGTGAGCGTTTTCTTTTTCGGCGCTTCGACGTTGGACCGAAGAGGAGGGAAAGGGGGGGTGTCGGGCTCCAGACCTCTGCTTAGCGCAACGGTTTGGAACGGTGCGTCCTGTGGGGGAGACCCCACCTGCCTGAAACAGGCGCCAAAAACAGCCAAGATTTTGAGCTATCTCATGGGTCTGCTGGATCCACCTGGATGGGTGCCAGCGTTGCCGAAGGAGTCGGAAACTAGCCCGAGGGATTCCTTAAAAGGGAAGCGGAACGCTGACCCCAGGACCCCCCAACCAGGACTCCATCAAAGGACTCCACCACAGGGCCCCATCATAGGACCCCATCCAAGGATCCCCTCGCGGTGGCGCGAGCGAAGCAGGAGGCAGGTTGCATTGAGCTCGCTTACGACGTGGCTCCATTTTTTCTGGCTGGCCTGCGGTGCGCTGCCAGCATCCATCTCAGCCTGCGGCGCGCTGCCAGCGTCCACCTCAGCCTGCGGTGTGATGCCAGCCGAACTCGTCGATGCCTGGTCCACCGTGGCGCTTCCCCCGGGCAGCCCGTAAAACTGCGCGTAGGTCTGCAGGGCGCGCGCCGCCGTGACCTTCGCGAAATCCTTCGCGCGCGGCTAGGCGGGAGAGGCGCTGGTGTGGGGGCTGTCTGTCCCCCTTCCCCCACCCTCCTCGCGTGGGTGGATACGTGTCTAGAGGGAACCGGACTGGAAAGAAGCTCTCTGAACGCTCGCTGATATCTGCTTGGAGAATGCGCATGAGCTGTACTCTCGAAGCTTGGCGCCCCCTATTCCATTTCGTCCTCTCTTCCTTTCACGCGAGCGCGAGGGTGGGAGGGAGCTCGACGATTGGGGCTGCCAGATGAGAGAAGGGCACGAGGCAGGAACTGGGATGCGCGCAATAGGATTGGGCGCCAAAATCTGAAACAAAGTATACGCACAGGCTCTGAGCAGAGAGCCTTCGAGCGCCGCGTACCAGGCAGCCCGCGCCGCGTGAACGCGAAGTCGGAGAGCGAAAGCGCCATTGCCAGCCCCTTGGCCTAGTGGGCGAGGTGCGCTGCAACAAAGTGAACCAACTCTCGGAAGTGCTGCGAGCGCGGGGCGAAGAGACAGGGAAGAGGAGAAGAAAGGAGGCGTGAGAACAGGCAGCCTCGCCTTCCTTTACCCCTATCCTCCTTCTCCTCTCTCCACTCTGTCCTCTCCGTCGCGGGTCGTTCCAGTCTTCCTCTGAACCTCCAGTCTTCGCGCGCCGGGGGGTGAGGATGATGTGAGTTCGTAGAGAAACTCCTTTCAGAAACTCCTTTAAATTGGCGTCTTCAACGCTCCCTCTCCCCCGCCCTTTGGTATTCAAAATGCGCCCGGAATTCCCTGGTCACTTGAACTCCCCTGGGCATCGTTGCTGGATGGGCTGGTGCGGACACGAAAAGCGTCGCCAATTCCTGTCTACAACGCAACTCGATAGGGATTCTCAAGAATACGATAAAACATTCTCCTCCCCTCCATACCATTGCGGAGGTCTTTTGGTGTACCCCCTGATGCAAAAATCTGACCAATTGTTCCGCCATGCGTTTTCTTGTTCCATCGTTGGGTGATGACCTCAGACAGCGTGGTTTTGGGGAGAAAGAGAAATCTTCCTCACATAGTATTACTTCTTCCCCTTGACTTCTTTTCATAATGGGGGGAGGGAATCGCGAAGCGTCAACAATCTGGGTTACGGAGTGGGAAGCAATTTTCGAGGGCGGTAGGAAGAGCCCTTTCTTTTGTCGCTAGGAGTGAGGGGGGATGGCGTGGAAGAAAGGAAGAAATGAAGAAGATCTACTCCATAGGGGGGGGGGGGGGGGGGGGGGGGGGGGGGGGGCGAGAGGGCCTGCGCCGATCCGCAAAACACGAAATAAAAAACGACCACGAACGAGCCAGGCCCAACAGCGGCCGCGGTCGGCTCGGGACAATACCTGCTGCTGGTCCTCGTTCCCATGTTTAGAGGCCTCCTGGATGGGGTCGGAGTAGATGGAGTCGGAGGATCGCGCCGCATCGCCGATACATCGGCGATGCATCGGCGATGCACCGTCGACGTGGGCGATGCATCGGCGACGTCGGGGTGAAGCAGCTCGGGCTCCACATCGAGCCGCATCGGCGATGCATCGGCGATGCGGCGCGCGAGCCTCCGACCGCATCTACTCGGATCCCATTTGGGAGGTCCAGCATTAAGTCGGGCGTGTCCCCCTACAGGGGGATTTTCAAAGAAAAATACAACAAATACCCCAAACATACCCCCAGAAAGCTCAAAAAACTGATAAAATAGTCCCCTGACTATTTTTGGACTATGTTTTGACTATGTTGGGTGTACTTGATTCTTCGTCGAAAATCCCCCTGTAGGGGGACAGGCCCGACTTAAGTCTAGCATGTTTGTCCGTACCCAGCTCGAGTGTGCCAGGGAGGGAAGCGCAGGCACCGACCTGGGGCCCAGCACGGGCCCCG
>CAUYUJ010010212.1:27500-29711 GCA_963575745.1 Prorocentrum cordatum
GCGTATCGGTCGCGACCGATACCTGAATCTGAAGACATCGGCAGCGACCGATCTCGTCTGGCATCCCATGAGCAGGGCCAGCCCGGGCCACCCGCAGGAGGGGATCGCGCGGAGGCTGGGCGAGCACGCCTCTCGAGAGGAGGAGGAGGAGGAGGAGGAGGAGGAGGAGGAGGAGGAGGAGTAGGAGGAGGAGGAGTAGGAGGAGGAGGAGGAGGAGGAGGAGGAGGGGGCAGGGCGACACCGATCCCCGACGCTGTGGAGCTTCCGAGTGGACTACAGCTGTTGGGCCAAGCTCGGGGTATACGCCGGGGGGCGTCCGTCCTCGATCCTTAGACGAGCGCGATCCACTGCTCGCAGAGCAGCTGCTCGCAAACGGCCCGGATCCGCCGCGGGGGATCTGCGATAAGTTACATCAAGGCAAACGTGTGCTTTTCGGACGTTTGCGAGTAGGCACTCTGCGAGCAGTGGAGCGCGCTCGGTGATCGATGATTCATCGAGGGCGCGCAAGCATGGATTGGCGATCCATGGACCTGGCGCGCGGTCGCCAAATCCATGGGTCGGGGAAGGCACCCCCCCCAAAATGCGGCCGGCGCCGCCTCCTCCATTCGGCGGCGGAGATCTGCGATTTCCCATAGAAACGGGACCCGTCGCTAATCCACGCCCCCATTGATCCATGTTGGCGATCGCCTGAATGAAGGGTGCGTCCGAATGGATCCCTGGGGGAGTACACCCGAGTGTCCCGCCAATTTCTGAGCGGTCCAACTTGTCAGGCGGAACTCAGGGATTTTAAGCTGGGACCGACCGTCCTGGCATTCCTATCGGCCTACCACGACATGTTCTTAGAACTCGAAAATGTTCCAAGAGCAAAAACAATTTTCTTAGAACATAAGCCTTATGTGTTAGAACAAGACAGCCCTGGCCAGAATGTTCCAAGAACATATCGTGGATACCACAAAAAGGTTCTTAGATCATTCTTTGGTAGGCATATAAGCGAGCCGGGACGCTTCGCCACTGCTTTAGGATCGGGGGCGAGGAACCTTCATTTTCGGGTCGTAGCTCGGCTCCCAGGCGACCGTTCGGGACGATGCCGGCACCCCTAGAACGCCCTCGACGATGTGCAGCTGATGGAGACCACCGAGGGCCCCGAAAACTGTTGAAAAGCTGTCCGAGAAACTAGACTCTTGCCCTCCCACCCCCCCGAGCCAACCTTCCCCCCCCCCCCGAGCCTGTCCCCCCTACGCTCCCCCTAACGCGGTGCTCCCTGATCTTGCCCCTGACAGCGCTTTCTGCCAGGCGGGGATATCTCCATATCCATCGCCTGGAGAACCAACGTCCTGAGACCCCGGCGGGCGGTGGATACGGATACTTGGCCCCAGGGGGGGGCGCGAATACATCCATACCCACCGCCTGCCGAGGTCCTTGCAGATCGATTTCCCAGGCGGTGGTTATGTACAACGAGCATCGATTAACCGACCCCTATCCCCAAGGGCGTGGCCTGGCCCCACTGGCCGATTTCCCCTCCCAGACGGGGATACTTCGAGAGGCACATGCCCCAACGCGCGCCCCGCGCGCGCGGCGCGCCCGCGCGTGGCGCAGCGTGTGCGCGGCGCGGCGCGGCGCACCGCGCGGGCCAGGCGAGCCTGGCGCGCCTGCGTCATGTGGCGTACTTCGCCCGGCTGGCGCGCCTCACGCGCGCGAACCTGGCGCGCCATTTGCACCAAAGCGCGCCCTGCGAACTTGCGCAACACGAGCGCCCCGCGAGCGCGGGCTGGCGGGGATCGTGATAGGGGACGGAGGGGATGGGGATCGGTTCAACGATGCTGAATTTTGAGCAGGGGCCGACCGTCGCAGCATTCCTGTTGGCCTACCACGGCATGTTCTTAGAGCCCGAACCTGTTCGAAGAACACAGACAGTGTTCTTAGAACATCTCGTGCAAACCACAGGAAGGTTCTTGGAACGTTCCTCGGTGGTCCCAGAGGCAGGGCAGGAGGCTTCGCCACTGCTCG
The DNA here is from genome assembly GCA_963575745.1 of Prorocentrum cordatum. NCBI lineage: Eukaryota > Dinophyceae > Prorocentrales > Prorocentraceae > Prorocentrum > Prorocentrum cordatum. The sequence goes on from CAUYUJ010010212.1 coordinate 29,508, forward strand.
GGAGTTCTGCGCAAACGAGCGGCGGGGCAGGACTTTTCTCCTCCGCGCGGGCGGGCAGGGCGCGGAGGCCGAGCTGCGGCGCTGGCCGCCCGCGCCGGCCGCCCCCCGAGGCGCGAGAGGCGGGGCGGCGCGGGGCAGCTGCGCGCGGCTGCATCGGGGGGGCGAGGCGGCCCGGGTGCTGCCGCACGGGACGCACAGAGACAT
>CAUYUJ010010213.1:0-7500 GCA_963575745.1 Prorocentrum cordatum
GCTTCCGCGCCCTCGTGCCTGAACGGGATAGCTCTGTTCCCCGAGCCAGACTCTCAGCGATTTCAGGGGATCCCGATCCCGTCGTTAGTTGCACGACGGTACCAGCCCCTCAGCTCACTGTCCTGAGTCCGCCATGGCGCCGCAGCAGCCTCGCACGAGCTACACCATGTGCCCGACCCCGTCCTGCCGTGCTGGCAAGCAGTGGGATTGGAACTGGCGTATCATCAAGAATGGCGGAGCGTGCTCGGTGTGTGGACAGGCGCAGCAGCTCTACTCTCCGAAGAAGAAGAAGGACACGCCCAAGGGAGGATCGCCGAAGGGGCCTGGGCCAGCTGTGCCTGCCGCTTCATCTCCTGCGATCTTCAGCCCCTGGGGTAAGGCGAAGCTCATCAACCAGCTTGAGGCCCTTGTGCAGCAAGATGCATCGGTTACGGCTTCAGTTCTCGCCATCAAGCTGGCAGTCGAGACGCCAGCGTTGCCGAGGTCGCGCACACCCTTGGAGCAGCTCCAGTCGACGGAGGCCAAGGCGAAGCAGGCGGCCACCAACGCCCACAACTTCCTCTCGGAGATTGCCAACTTGGAGACGCGCCTCGAGCAGGCGCGCAAGGACTACGATCAGGCCATGGAGGAGCTCGTGGATGCCGAGGAGGCCCACGAGGCCGCGGTCCTGGCCTACAACAAGGATCGTGCCCAGACGGCTCCTGAGGTCAAGCCCGAGTCTGTGCCCGATTTCTTGGCAGCGTATGAAGATAAGCTCAAGAGTATCGCGATTGATGAGTACGAGGATGGAGAGGCCAAGGACAAGCTGCAGACGGCCCTCACGGCCATGGATGAGGCCAAGGACCAGGCCGCGGCGGTCATCCACGCCGTCCAGACGGCCCTCGAGGGGGTCAAGCTGGCTGCAGCGCAGGCGCCCCTCAGCGGCGGCGCGTGGAGGAGGCGGCGTCAGGCCCAGAGGCGACGGCGTCGGCAGGCGGCGCTGAGGGATCCCTGGGCCCAGCCACGAAGGCTGAAGGCGGCGCTGCGGTGGGCACCGCAACTGGCGCCGAGGGAGCCAAGGCGGCGGCCGCGGCCGCAGCCCCAGCAGCCCCGTCTGACGCTGAGGCCAAGGCTCGTGCCTCCAAGGTCAAGGCAGCACGAGAGCGACTTGAGCAGTCTGCTGCGAAGGCGAGCCCAGTCGCGAGGTCCCCTGTGGATGTCGGGGTGGCAGCTGCTCCTCCTGGCCCTGGCGGCGGCGGTGATGGTCGGCCTCCACCTCGCGCCAAGGCCCCTCCTCCGAAGAGGGGGTAGCACCACGCTGGATGATGTGGATATCGACCCCCTTCAGGACATGCATTTCAGCGACGACGATTGCTTTGGAGAGGATCTGGAGCGACCTCATTCTTCTGCGCCCAGCTCTATGCAAGGCGCGCATGCAGGCAGCCACCTGGCCCGCCCTTCGACGACGGGAACAGGAGTGAGCTGCGTGGCATCAGTGACATCGGAGTTGGCACCTTCGACTTCGGTCTCAGGCAGCCCCCATCTGGCCCGATCTACGGGGATGGGGACACGAGCGAGGTGCGAGGCATCGCCAGTTCCGTGGAGGTTGACTCCGTCGGCCTCGAGTCCAGGCAGCCTCCATCTGGCCCGCTCTTCGGGGGTGGAGGCACGTGCGAGCTGCGTGGCATCTTCAGCGACATCGGAGTTGTCGTCTCCGACCTCGGTGTCAGGCAGCCCCCACCTGGCCCGCTCTACGGGGATGGGGGCACGAGCGAGGTGCGAGGCATCGTCAGCTCCGTCGAGGTTGGCCCCTTCGACCTCGAGACCAGGCATCCTCCATCTGGCCCGCTCTTCGGGGATGGAGGCACGTGCGAGCTGCGTGGCATCTTCAGCTCCAGTGGAGTTGGCTCCGTCGGCTCCGATTACAGGCGCCCTCCATCTGGCCCGCTCCTAGGGGATGGAGGCACGAGAGACATTGGAGTTGGCGTCATCTACTTCGGTGTCATGCAACCCCCATCTGGCCCGCTCTACGGGGATGGGGACACGAGCGAGCTGTGTGGCATCGTCAGCTCCGATGATGGCGTCCCAGTCTACTACGGGGAGTGGCAGCCTCCATCTGGCCCGCTCTTCGGGGATGGAGACACGAGCGAGCTGCGTGGCGTCAGCAGTTACACGGTCGTCTCGTGAGGTACGGAGCCCCCCCCGCCAGCCCGCGCTGTCTTCGGCCCAGACGAAGGCACCTCACCGTGCTGGTGCGTCGCTTTTCTTTGCGAATGTCACGGAATGGGGGCCCCGTATCCGCCAGTTTGTGGTTGAGCATAAGAGTAAGTATGGCATGATGGCGTTTGTGAAGACTCACGTCACCGAGGCGGAGCTCATTCGGTATCGTGCCAGTCTGGACGTTGACGGTTGGAAGTTATCGGCTTGTGCTGCGGTGGGCACGGGTCGGTCTGCGGAGGGCACGAGTGGAGATGAGTGGGTTCTGGCGCGGTCCCATCTTGCTACCGCGTCCTTCGATCGGCAGAGGGCCCTGATGACCAAGGAGCGCCTGAAGGATCCCTGCCGAGGCTGGGTGCCAATTGTCTGGCATCTGCGTGTAGGCAACCTCATGGTGATCGCTGCCTACTTCTTGCCCAAGCACGGTTTCGGAGGCCTCAATCTTCATAGGTGGGCTTCTCTGCGAGCCTTTTTGGCATCAGTATCTGACCCGTGGATCATTGTTGCAGATTGGAACCTGACCCCGACTGCCCTGGGGCGCAACTCGTTCCTCAAGGATGTGGGAGGCACAATCGTCCTCCCAGATGTCCGTGTCACCTGTGACAAGGGCGCGGGGTCGCTCAATGCGGTGGCGTCAGTGTCGGTGGCAGACTTAGTCTCGGTCAAGGGCGTCCTCACCGTTCCTTGGAAGGTCCACTGTGGCCTCCATGTTGAGATACAGGGCACGTCGACGGCATGGTGGCACCGCGCTTTGGTCTTGCCGCGGCCGCTCCCTGCTGTGGATCGGCCACCGACGGCCCCTGACCCGCAGAGCAAAACCTACCAGCGCAAGCAAGCAGCCCTTCAGAGGCGCAAGGAGGCCCTGCCTCCAGATCATCAAGATGCGTTTCACGAGCTCCATCAGCCCCCTGATCTTCAGGGTTTGACTGGCGATGTCTTTGAAGTCAGCCTGGATCGATGGAACTCTAACTCGCCCTCTGGAGCGGATGGAGACGGTTGTCCGAAGTACACCTTCACGGCGGAGATGCGCATGATCAGCGAGTCTCCTATCGTCTCATGGGCCCTCGAGGGGAACGACCAGCTATCCCAAGACTATGGCAAGTGGGTCCACCAGGTTGAGCAGTCCCTCCTTGACCCGAACCTCACGGCCCAGGAGCGTGCGCCTTTCACTGGCAGGGCCCGAGGGTTGGCAGTCACTTGGAAGAAGTCGGTCTCGTCGCCTGGTCGAGGCCATTGGAAATATGATGGTGCTGAACATTGGTCGGCTATGGACACACTCTGCAGGAGGACCTTGGTCATATTCCTCCATGACAAGGATGAGGAGCAGATGTGTCGTGCGTTGGCCAGTGCTGCTGGTCGAGTTCAGCATCTGCGACAGTACCATTTGGATCAGCGACCTGACGTACAAGACAGAGCCAAGACGGCTCTTGATCAGATTGTCTCCCTACACGAAGGTGTCCACAGTCTTACCAGCGACCAGATGGTTGAGGGATCGTGTCAGGTCGTGGTGGCAGTCGAGGCGGTTGCAGCTTGTGAGGTGGCGAGGGGCATCGGCAAGGCTCGCAAGGCCTACGCCGACTGGGTCCGTCGCATGTGGCGCACTTCCCCTGGCGCCCTCCACCGACACGTTCGTGACCCCGTTGCCCCTCGGCCTGAGGATGCCACGGTGGTGACCACTCCCAGATCCTTTGCCGCCAATGCGGTGGCCGACCCCATCGCGATCATGGCCAACAAGTCGACGAAGTGGGGCAAGATTTGGAGCGATGCAGTGGATACCCCAGCTAGTATTATTCAAGCGCTGAGCGCAATACGGCACAAAGCAGCTGAGGAGGACATCCCTCCGTTGCACTGCGAGCAGCTCCAGGCTGCTATCCGAGTCACGGGCAACAAGAAGGCTCGTGGAGTTGATGGGCTTGGTGCTGGCGACCTGGGCCGCCTGCCGACCCATGCCCTCGAGGAGCTCAGGGATCTGTTCCAGCGATGTGAGGCAGCCCAGGCATGGCCGTTGCAGTTGGCGGCCACTCTATCTGCCCTTGCCCCGAAGCCGTCGGGAGAGGGGGACCGTGTGCTGGGCATGGTGCCGCTGCCTGTCAAGCTGTGGTCGCGTGCTCGCCAGACCTTCACGTCGCAATTGTGCCCTGCGCGTGCTGCGTTCTGGGACACAGCAGTGAGTGGCTCTTCAGCCTTGCGCGCTGCCCTCTTGAGGGCGACGCTCGATGAGGCGGCCCAGGAGCAGCAGATCAGCTTCCTGGTCCCCCTCCTGGACACCGAGAAGTTCTACGACAGCGTCTCGCTGGTGGGCCTCCTCCAGATTGGCCTGGACTTCGGCTTCAGTCCGACGGTCATGGGCCCCGAGGTGCAGGTCTACCTCCACCCGCGCTACCTGCGCGAGCGCGGCTGGCTCAGCGAGGCGATCTTCCCTACCCGCAGCATTGTGGCTGGATCGTCCCACGGGGTCCCCTTCTCCAAGCTGGCTCTCTACCCCATTCTGGAGAGGGTGCATCAGGAGGCCCCGTCGGCGTCACTGTGGACGTTCATTGATGATGCGGTGGGACGGTGCGAAGGCTCTGCGGAAGCTGTATTACTTGCTATGGATGTTGTGGGCACGTCCTTGGCTCGAGGGTTGAAGCAGCATTGCTTGGTTGTCCCATCCAAGTCTGTGATCCTTGGCTCGTCGGCCTCCCTGGCCAAGAAGTCGGCGCAGAGGTTGCGTGCGAGAGGAGTTCCTGTGAGGCCAGTATTGCAGGGCATCGACCTCGGCGTCGACGTTGCGGCCGCCAGGCGCAGAGTTTGCGCCAAGGCCATCTCGAGGCGAGTCAAGGCGCAGCGACGAGCTGGGCGCATCAAGAGGCTCAGACGTATGGCTGCACTTGGCCGAGAGGCCCGCTGCTTGTGGGCGACTGGTGCGTGCCCGCAGTCTACCTACGGGCACCAAGTCCATGGCACCTCCCCGTCGGCCCTGCTGGCACTGCGGCGCCAGGCTGCTGCTGCCGTCATTGGTGGCCAAGGTGGGCGCTGCTTGGCCAGCACACTGGCGGCTTCTTTCGGTTTGAAGGACCCTGCGGTGGAGATACGACGGCAGTTGGTTCTGGAATGGCTCAGCTTCTGGCAGGCTCAGCCGCAGCTACATCGGCGACTCAGGCTTGTGTGGCCGTCGATTCGGGGCCGCCTTGCGAAGGCGGAGAGGCGGCGCTGGAGCATTGTCAGAGGCCCGATTTCAGCAGTTATTGCTACATTGATGGATGTGGGGTGGGATCCTAAGACTGCGACGGTCTGGACCCGCCCGACTAGTGCTGGAGTTGATGAGTGGCACATCCCGTCGAGCGGCGACGAGGCGTTTGAGAACTTCGGCTCTACGACGGAGCTGATCGACGACCTCATCAGTGACATCCGCTCGGCGCTGTGGTTAGAGGCCAGTAAGCATGACAATGGCGAGGGCCTGGCTGGTGGCGGTGACTTCTTCCATATCATGAGGGAGCTCAAGCGTCACCAGGCCCGTGGCCAGCATGATGAACATGGATTGAATTTGACGGTCGTGGCTGGAGGGCAGTGGACCCGCACTCGGAGGCATCTCTGCGGGTACAAGCTGGAGTCGACCACCTGCCCACGGTGCAATAAGCATCCAGAGGCGCTGTTCCACAGGATTTGGTCCTGCGAGTGCAACGGCAACCACGACGACTACGACAAGACGGCCTCGCTGCTGCCTGCGGCGACAGCGCAGTATGAGAGCCAGCCCACTTTCTGGCTCCGTGGTGTGCCCACTGTCTGCATGACCACGCCTCGCTTCGACGAGGCGCTGCTGGCCGAGCTCGTGCTCAGGCTGCCAGGCGCTTTTGGTGAATGTGAGGATGGGGGGTGGACGGTGGTGTACGGGGACGGGTCGGGTGGGAAGCACTCAGACGACCCTCGTCGTCGCCGCTGTGGAGCTGCTATCGTGGCCCTGGCGCCTGATGAGCAGGGTCAGTTTCAGGAGCGTGCTGGCATTGCGGTCCCTCTCCTCGGGCTGAAACAGTCTGTCCCGAGGGCCGAGCTGCTCGCGTTTTGTCTCATGCTCGAGAATGTTCCAGGTAATGTTGAATTCGTCACCGACCATAAGAATATAGCCAGGTCTTGGAAGTTTATCCTTGAGAATCCCAGGGCCTCGCGTCTCCAGGAGGACCTCTGGGAGCGTGCTAGGAAGTCGTGGAGATCCAGGCCTGGCCAGCTCACGGTTCGGTGGACCCCATCTCACACGGATGAGAGAGCGAGTTTTTACTGTGAGCAAGAGATGCTCACGGCCATGGGTAACATGGCTGCGGATATCTGGGCGGGGAGGGCGGCGGAGTTGGCGTGGGAGAGGGGGCTGGTGGGGGACCTTCCTCGGACCGATGCGGTCGACTCTGCTGCGGCTATGATCAGGAGGCGTGCCCGCCGTGCGCTCCAGGATGCTGATGCTGCCGACAAATCGTCGAAGGCAGAGGGAGAAGTGGTGCCCATTAAAGCGGTACCGAAGTCAAGAGTAGCTCGAGCTCTCGCTGCCTCCGCCCACCGCCTCCACCTGAGGGGCTCTGTGTGGGTTTGCGAGGCGTGTCTCCAGGCTGTGCCCCAGTCGAGGTTCCTGGAGTTGAGTTCGAGCCCCTGTTTGCCTCCCCCTCCTCCTCCTGAGGCTCCTCCCCCTCCCAGGGCTCAGAGGATCACCCAGGGTATCGGTTTGAACTTGCAGGGAGTTGAAGTCCATCCGTCGCACTCGCTCGGCCGAGCGGACCAATTCTTCCTGACCTTTTGTCACACCTGTGGGGCCTACGCTACTGTGGACCCCCGTCATCTTATCGCTGAATGCCGCCCGAGTCGGAAAGGCTTGGAAAACTTGGCCCGTCTGGGGAAGGGACTCTACCCTCGTCGTGACGGGCCCCCTAAGGCTGTTAAGGTGGCGATGCAGGCTCGTGATGAGTTCGACGCCCGACAGGGGCGTCCGAGTGTGAGCGGAGCTGGATCGTCTAGCGATCCTGGCCCTGCTCTCGCTGTCTCTCAGGATGCGCCCGCGGGTCCAACCCCCTAATCCCCGAAGGCGCCGTCCTCCTTTGAAGCCACTGCCCCAATTGTCTCCCTGTGGGCTGGGGCTTTGTGGCCCGCAACGCTGTTGCTCCGATTGAATCCCCGCTTGAATCCTCCTCCTCCTCCTCCTCCTCCTCCTCCTCCTCCTTCTGCTCCTCCTCCTCTTCCTCCTCCTCCTCCTCCTCCTCCTTCTCCTCCTCTCCTCCTTCTCCTCTCGGCTCCCTCCTCCTCTCCCTCCTCCTCCTCCTCCTCCTCCTCCTCCTCCTCTTC
>CAUYUJ010010213.1:12500-120000 GCA_963575745.1 Prorocentrum cordatum
CTCCTCCCTCCCCTCCTGCATCGGTGGCCGGATTCGCGCTTCGTGCACACACACTCACACACACACACCAACGCCCTATCGCCAGCGCAGTGTCTCTGCCTAGCCGCCGACGCCAAAAGGTGCGCAGCCCGGGGCCCGAGGCCCTCCCATCCCCGAGTGCACAGCTGCCGCCCTCCACTCTTCACCGACGGCGCGTTCCACCCGGAGCCCGGGCGCACCGTCGGGGTGGACCGGACGGCCCCGAGCGTCTCGCTGGACCCGCTGCAGGCGGGCCTGCCGGAGCGGCTGGCGGCCCTGCTGCCGCCAGAGGGCCTCGTGGTGGAGCTGTGGGAGATGGGTGGCTCGCCATGAAGAAACCTCCTCCTCCTCCTCCTCCTCCTCCTCCTTCCCCTCCTCCTCCTCCTCCTCCTCCTCCTCCTCCTCCTCCTCCTCCTCCTTCTCGTGCAAAACCGACTCGTCTGGCTGATGCTGTGGGGGAGTCTGCTCAGGGGAGGCTGCAGCACCGTCCAGCGATGTGCTGTGTCACCGGACCTGCAGGGTGGGCCCCTTCTCCCTGCTGGCGGGGCTTCGTGCTTCGTTCTGCAGGCCCCCCATGCTGACGCGCGTGCCTCCTCCCGTGGGCTTCTCATCACCACGCAGGATGCCCTAGGTGTCTCGGGTTTCGATGGTTTTGTTATGGAGAGCGTGACGCTCCCACACCAAAAATCAGTGGACGCCCTGGGATCCAATGGTTGGGTTTCTTGCGAACGAGCTCCTACTGTAGCAGCCAAAGCGCACCCCAGGATCTAGGATGGGCCTGAGGGTCACCCCGAAGCCCAGACCCCATCGCGTCGCGAAGGAGTCGCAACGCGGGATGTTCAACAGCTTTCTGCACCCGGGGTCCCTCACCAGTGCCCCGAGCAGCGCCAGAACACACAACTCAGGATGAGGAACCAAATCCTTAGGGGAGGCAATTCTTTACGCTTCGCGTATCCCCACCAGCCCATCTCACAGCAGCAACTCTTGCGAAGCATGCCGACAGTCGTGTTTTTCAGGCGTGTGTCCGCTTGGCCCCGCATATCTCCCCTGTTCCTCCTTCCTCCCGCCTCCTTGTACATCCTCCTTGTGGGGGGAGCGGGAGAAGGACGAGGCGGAGGAGGAGGGAGAGAAAGCGCTCCTCGTGATTTGAGTCGTTTGGGGTTTCTCGTCCTGGTGTGAGTCGTTCGGGCCCTTCTTCCTGGTGTGAGTCGTTCGGGCTCTTCGTGGTGTGAGTCGTTCGGGCTCTTCGTCCTGGTGTGAGTCGTTCGGGCTTCTCGTGGTGTGAGTTGTTCGGGCCCCTCATCCTGGTGTGAGTCGTTCGGGCCCCTCCTCCTGGTGTGACTCGTTCGGGCTCCTCGTGGTGTGAGTCGTTCGGGGCCCGCGTCGTGGTGTGAGTCGTTCGGGCTCCTCGTGGTGTGAGTCGTTCGGGCGCCTCGTCCTGGTGTGAGTCGTTCGGGCCCCTCCTTGTGGTGTGAGTCGTTCGGGCTCTTCGTGGTGTGAGTCGTTCGGGCCCCTCGTCCTGGTGTGAGTCGTTCGGGCTCCTCGTGGGGCCTCTTGGGGGCCTCTTGGAGCCTCTTGGGCCTCTTGGGGGCCTCTTGGGGGCCTCTTGGGGGCCTCTTGGGGGCCTCTTGGGGCCTCTTGGGGCCTCTTGGGGGCCTCTTGGGGGCCTCTTGGGGGCCTCTTGGGGCCTCTTGGGGGCCTCTTGGGGGCCTCTTGGAGGCCTCTTGGGAGCCTCCTGGGGGCCTCTTGGGGCCATCTTGGGGCATCTTGCGACCTCCTCAGAAGCGCAAATGAGCGCTGCCCCCTGAGAAGGACAAAATGAGCCCAAAACCTTCGTAAAATCAATGATGTTGCCATGAAGGGAGATGAGCGCGGCCCCCTCAGAAGGCCAAAATGGGGCCGAAACCGTCGTACAATCAATGTTTTTGGCTTCACAGAAGAGGAGAGGGGCCAAACTCGGTCCCCCCGTCGGGGCCAGAATCCTCGTGAGGGTCGTCGTTTTTTAGCCCTCCCAGGAGTCGAAAAAGACCCCTCTGACCACCCGCGGGGTCCCTCTCCAGGCCCAGGGGGAGGGGGTAGGGGGAGGGGTAAACCCCTCCCCGAAGGGGAAGAAGGGGGGTTGAGGACAGAGCGGGCTCTCTAAACCACTCACGCCCCAAGGGCTGGTGGGATTCCCCCTCGACCCCTCCGACGAAGACCTCCCAGTAGTTGCCTCATAGCGTACAGTCTGGGCGCTGAAGAAGGAACCCTTTTCGTTGGGGAGGGGCTCCGCGTTCCTTAAGTGTTTCGCAGCTTGCCTCAGGTTTTCCTTATGTTTTCGATCGGACATCGAAGTTTGAATTATGGGAAAAAGGGGCCTCGTTCCTTATTTTGGGTTCCTTAGGTCAAGGCCCCGACTGTACCCCTTCCCCGCGCCGAGGCGGCAAGCTCCAGGACCGGCAGCGCGGGCGCGGGGCGATGCGGCCGCACGGCCTGCTCGCGTGCCACGAGCTGGGCGACCCCATCGGGCTCAGCCGCGCCACGCACGCGCTGCTCAACCACCGCCTGGACTGTCCGAGCTTCATGCCCCCTTCATGCTTCATGCCCCTTTCTCTTGCCATGAAGTTCCATCCGAGTGGTGGTGAGTGCGGATGGTTCACGTTTTAGCAGCATGCAGGCTTGAGCGCTTGTAGGTCCGAGCAGTGATTTGCGCACAGCACGTGTGTAGGCCAAGCAGCGAAGCGCCTGCAAACAAAACAAACAAACACCGCCTGCACTGTCCGAGCTGCCAGGTTCGAGGTGATGGAGCCTTTTTCGCACTTCTTCGGCCCTCGGGGAGGCGCCTCGCCGCCACGGCTGGATTCCCCCGCGCACGTCTGGCCAAAGCTCAGAGCGTGAATTACCTACCCCGCTTTCGCTTCCAGGCAAAACCAAGCCATACCACGCGCCTCCTCGTCAAGCGGCCTGACCAGTACAGGCTGCAATTTGGCATCGTTTGGTATCTCTTGGAAGCGAGGGTGGTCAAAAGCGAGGTAGGTTTGTGTTCCCCCTAAAAGCTCACTCCAGGAGTGGCGTGTGCGGGGGGATGTCCTGTTCCCGAGCAGGCCCGGCCCAGACCCACGGGCCTCCGTGAAAAGCGACCCGTGGGGATGAGAAAGCGGCCTCTTGGGAAGGGGTCGAGGGTCCTCTTTGGGATCCATTTTGGATTCCGCCTTGAAGCCAGTCGCGTTGACGCCTGTTATTGGTACCGGCCTCGAATTCGGGGGAGAAAAAGATACGGATACGTGTTGTCCCCCGTCGTTTTCGGCCTTTCCTGGTCCTCCTGGGGAATCCTCGTTGTCACCGCTGGATTCGCCTCGAAATTCTGGTCAGAACGCACCCCAAGAGAGGTCCGGGGACAACACGTATCCGTATCTTTCCGCCCCCCAACGAATCGCGCAGGTGCCGTCCGGAAATAGCTGAGGCAACCGAGTGCCAGGCACGCATGGTGCGCCACATGCGCCACATGCGCCACGTGCTCCACGTGCGTCAGGTGTGTCGCATATTCCAGCCGCGCCAGGTGCGCCACGTTCGGGGCACGTGCAGAGTGTGTCAGGTGCGCCTGCGCACGTGACAGCACACATCGGAAAACATGTCGGCCCTCACCATCCTGATCGAAAACCACTGCCCATCATTGTGTTTGGTGGGCCTGCGCACAGCAGGCCATGTGCCACCACCCCCGCCGACCCTGTCATAAACCACTTGGCAGTGATCGTGGAGTGGCCGCGCATGATCCAGATTTAGCCGCGAGGTGCATTGTGTATTGTTGTTTGACCGGATGGTGGCCCTGCGCACAGCAGGCAATATGTTGACACCCCCGCCGTTCCTTTCGAAAAACAATACAAAGTGTTCGCGGGCCTCAAGAACATTACTCAAGACGTTGCCCCAAAGTGAGCTTTTGCTTTGCACTTTTTTTGACATGGTTGGGGGGGGGCATCGTGTTGGTTGCGCATGCTCCGATTTGGGAGGCAGAGTGTATTTTGGATTGTTTTTTGACAGGGATGGTTGGGGGGGGGTGAGCATAGAGTCGGCATTGTTCCTGGTTGGCTGCCAGTCGCCTGGGGGCGGGGGTGTATATTAATAGGGAACAATGATACACCCCTCTCCCGAGCAGGGGAAGGAGGGATATTGGCAGAGAGAAGACCGCACTCGTGAAACCACCTACGCCCAGAGGGCTGGTGGGACCATCCTGGCGAAGGACCCAACCATGTGCAGTTGTGAGTGCCGTCGTTGTGGGTATCGCTTTAGGTGGATCTCCTGTGGGGCCACGAACGTGCGAAGGGTGTGCCGAAAGGTGGCGATGCCGCCATGTGGGCACTGCCACCGGGGCTTGAGTAGGTTGCCGAAATAGGGCGGGGCCTGCATGCGAATGTCGCCACTGGGGCTTTGAGTGGATCTCCCTGTGGGGCCACGAAACGTGTGAGGGGTGCCGAAACGAACGTGACGCCCACATGCGAACATGGCCACTGGGGCCTACGGTGGAACCCCCCGTGGGGCCACGAAAAGTGTGAGGAGCGTGCCAAAAAAGACGTGACTCCCACATGCTAACGACGCCATTGGGGCCTTCGCCTATGGGGCCACGAAGCGCGTGAGGGGCGTGCCGAAACGGGTGGGGCGGTCACATGCGAACATGGCCATGGGGGCCTCAGGTGGAGACCCCCTCAAGGGGGGCACGAACCGCGTGATGGGTGTGCTGAAATGGGTGGGCCGGCCACCTGCGAATATGGCCTACTAGGTCCTTAGGTGAAGCCCTGAGAGGTGTCAAGGGTGTACCGAAGAATGGATGGGGCGGACACATGCGAACATGTCCATTGGGGTCTCAGGTTGAGCTCCCTCATGGAGGCCCCAACCGCGTGACGGGTGTGCCGAAATGGGTGGGACGGCCACCTGCGAGCATGGCCTTTGGGTCCTCAGGTGGAGCTCCGCATGGGGCCATGAAACGTTTGAGGGGTGTGCCGAAGTGGGCGGGGCGGCCACATGCGCACATGGCCATTGGGGCCTTAGGTTGAGCTCCCTCATGGGGGCACGAACCGCGTGATGTGTGTGTGTGTGTGTGCCGAAACGGGTGAGGCATGCGAACATGACCATTAGGGCCTTAGGTGGAGCTCCCTATGGTGCCATGCAACGTGTGAAGGGTGTGCCGAAAACTGGGTGGGGCGACCACATGCGAACATGGCCACTGGGGCCTCAGGTGGAGCTCCCTCGTGCGGGGGACGAATTGCGTGACGGGTGTGCCGAAATGGGTGGGCCGGCCACCTGCGAGCATGGCCATTGGGTCCTCAGGTGGGGCTCCGCATGGGGCCATGAATCGTTTGAGGGGTGTGCCGAAATGGGCGGGGCGGCCACATGCGAACATGGCCACTGGGGCTTTAAGTGCTGCTCCCTGCGGGGCCACGAAGCGTGTGAGGGGTGTGCTCGGATCGGTGGGGCGGCCACATGCGAGCATGGCCACTTGGGTCTTAATGTGGAGCTCCATATGAGCCCACGAAGCGCGTGAGGGGCGCGCCGAATCGGGTGGGGGGCGGCCACATGCGAACATGGCCATTTAGGCCTTAGGTGGAGCTCCCTATGGCGCCATGAAGCGTGTGAGGGGTGTGGGAAGAGGGAGTGCAGCTGGAGGAAAGGAAGGAGACTCGGAGCGGTGTCTCTTCAAAACGAGGACCCCACACCACTGGATGGATGGGTAAAAGCATGCGTGGCGTGCAAGGGGCGTGGTCAGCATGGCTAGAAACATGACTTCTCCCAGGTCTCCTGGACCCCTTCTTACTCTCTCCCTCCCTCCCTCCCTCTTACTCTCTGTCTTTGCATATCCTGCCCCGTCCCTTCTCGTTGGCACATGAGCCTCGAGCAGTGGTGCGCCGTCCCCCTCGCAACTGTCACAACGCCACGGGGGGCACGGCTGGCACATGGTGCTCCACAGGGCGGGCAAGGCTTGGGCCCTGGGAGTGGCGCACGCAAGCCGTGCGAAGACCCAGGACGGCCCCTGGCCAGGCGGCGCGGCAGCACAGTGGAAAGTTCGGCAGTCTGCGTCCCGACCGAATCCGATGCAAGCCAGCCTATTTGTGTTTCTCCCCCACCTCAACGCTTCACATGCCTTCTCCTCCCCCTCCTCCTCCTCCCTCCTCCTCCTCCTCCTCCTCCTCCTACTCCTCCTCCTCCTCCTCCGTTCCTCCTCCTCCTCCTCCTCCCCTCCTCCCCTCCTCTCCTCCTCTCCTCCTCCTCCTCCCTCCTCCTCCTCCTCCTCCTCCTCCTCCTCCTCCCTCCCTCCTCCTCCTCCTCTCTCCTCCTCCTCCTCCTCCTCCTCCTCCCCTGTCCCCTCCCAGAGTCCACCCTGCCGAGCTGCCTTGGTCCCGGATCGATTCATGAAGGCCCAGGGGTCCGAAGCGGGCCCCCAGAGGTTGGGAGGTCTCTTCCTGCGGCGTCGCCTTCTCTTCCTTGGTGCCGACCCCTGGGGATCATCTCGATCCTCTTCGGGGCCGGCCTTTCATCCCAAGTCGTTTCTGGACGGCCCTGTCGGGGGCGGCCACGAGGGGGATGATCACTAGGGGGGGTGGCTATCATGGCGGGGGCCATGAGATCTCCCCAGATTTCATGGCGCCTCGTCTTATTTCAATGCGTGCCCCGGCCCCCCCCCCCCAGGCCGCCGGCCATAATTTCCTCCCCCCCCTCTTGGACGCCCCCCTCTTGGACGCCCCCGACCCTGGGGCCGGGAAGCGGCATCCAGATGCTAGAAAGTGGAAACACAGACACAGCAGGCGCATGTGTTCCTGCGACGCCCGGGCTCGGGGGCGTGGCGCCCGAAGCCTCGTCGAGGCCCGCCTTCGGCGTGCCCTGCTGCGCCGTACCTGAGAGGAGCGCGAAGTAATTGGGGGCGGCAAAGAGGGGGGGTGATGACTGGGGGGGGGGGATATCTTGGCGTGGGCCATGATACTTCCCAGATTCCATGGGGCCTCTTCTTATTTCACTACGTCCCTGGCCCCCCCGCTGGGCCGCGCACATGCCGCCGGTCATGATTTGCACCCCCCCCCCTCTTGGACACCCCCCTCTTGGCCGCTCCCGAAGTAATGATGACACTTCGTTCCTCGAGTTGCAGGTGCTTGTTGTCGTCCCGGGCGGCCAAAGGCACATGGCAGAGTACGGGTGGCCGAGGGCCGCTAGAAGCTCCGCCACTCCCAGAGAGCCTCCTGAGCCGCTCGCACAATACACGATGGAATCGCCTCGCTCACTCCGCCGGCCCAGACCGTATCATCTCGAGCACTTGCCCGTGTGCTCGCGGGGGCTGCGCAGGCGGTGGCTCGCGGTCGCTTCCCTGGGCTGTCGCGTGAACTTCGTTGGGGGGAGAGACATGGTCAGGAGGGAAAGAAACACACAGACACAAGTCATCGTCGACTCCCCAGAAAAGTTGGGAAAATATGGGACGTGGTGGGGATTTTTTTGTTAGATTCTGGCAAGTTTACTTGCATGGACGGGGGGGGGGGGGGCTGAGCCTGAAGCAAGCCTGGGGGGTGGGGGGCGCGGAAATCACGCAAGTCGAAAGGCACTTGCACGCTAGTATTCGCTTGAAGAGGGGCGGGGGGGGGGGGGGGGGGGGGCGAACGCCATGCAAGTAAACTTGCCTGACTCCAAAAAAAACAGGCTCAGTTCCTGTTCATTTTGAACAGGACTCGCTGTCCGCGCCGCCGCGGCCTGTGTCCACTCGAGACAGGAGGCCGCCTGCCCAACAGCGGCCGCTGTTGATCTGGAAAAACATGACCCGTTGCGGGCGTCCGAAGGGGGTTCCCCGCGGGGGCGCGAAGGTGACCGCGCGCTGCGCGCCGTGGCCCTTGGCAGGAGCAGCTGCCCTTTGCAACAGGGGCGGCGCGCGGGCGCGGCAGTAGCCGCAGAGCGCGTGGCACGGTGCGAGAAGTTCGGCGACTGGAACTCGCATCATGGACTTCCTCTGGAGTCGGGCCTGTCCCCCCCCTACAGAAGCCACATTCAAACATAGTCAAAAAATACAGTCGGGGCCCTGAAGAAGGAACCCTTTTGGTTGGGGAGGGGCTCCGCGTTCCTTAAGTGTGTCACAGCTTGCCCCAGGTTTTCCTCATGCTTTTCGATCGGGAATCGAAGGTTAACTTATGGAAAAAAGGGTCGGGGGTGGACAGAACCCCCAACTGTGACACGTCGATTAGTGAATTGTCCGTTTTCGGTTATCGAGAGGGCGCCGTGGCCGTTATTTTCCAGGCTTGCGCCCGCCAAGTTTGGGCCCGAAGTCGTTTTCACTAAACCACGTTTTACTAAAGGGGGGGTCTGTCCATCCCCGAAAGGGACCTCGTTCCTTACTTAGGGTTCCTTAGGGCAACGCCCCGACGGTAATATGGAGCCGCCTTCGGTTACGTGGCATTTTCGGGGGGGCCTCGCCCGTCCCCAGGCTCGCCCGTCCCCAGGTTTTCCTTATGTTTTTCGATAGGAAATCGAAGGTTAACTTATGGAAAACAGGGGCCTCGTTTCTTACTTAGGGTTCCTTAGGGCAACGCCCCGACTGAATTAAAACAATAGTACTCCAGATTTTGTAATAAAGGGAGGGGGGTCTCATTTCGGGGGGGTCTCTTCCAGGCTTTCTTGGAGGGCCTGGGGTGGTCTGGGGACGGTGTTTTGGAGGGTTCTCCCACGGGGGGGGTCTGAAATGGCTTGTCTTGGAGGGTCCAGACCCCCTCCCTTTTATTACGAACTCTGGAGTATGGAGCCGCCTTCGGTTACGTGGCATCCTCGGGGGGGCCTCGCCCGTCCCCAGGCTCGGTGTCTGTCCTCGTGCCCGACGCTGGCCCGGCGCGGGCTCGGCGCGGGATTTTTGGGCGTGGCGTCGACGCGGAGTGCGGCACGGTGTCGACGCGGATCCGACGAGTCCGACGTGGATTCTCACCACCCACCAAACCACCCCAACCCAACCCGAAGGCTCAGATTTACCCTCGATTTCCAGTGGGGGGGGTCGGGAAACATAGAAAAAACACGTGTGGAACCCTTACCCCCCCCAACCCGAAATTCGGGTCTTCGGGTTGGGTTGGGGTGGTCTGGTAGGTAGTCAGATTCGGCACGGATTCGGCGCGGACAGGGCCGCGGCGGGACAGGCAGGGTCCCCCGAGGATGCAACACGTACTGGAAGCCCATGCCAAGAGGCACCCTGCTTGCCTCGAGGGTGCCCCGGGCTTCTTGGGTTTCGATGCTTCTGCTGTGGGGAGGGCGCGACGCTCCCACACCCAAAATCCGTGGGCGTCTTGGGGTCGGAAGGATTCTTGTGGTGTAGATGGAGAGGAAGCATGTTGCCAAATCATTCCCCGACTTATAAAAAAATTGAAGCATGTCCCAAGCATCTAAAGTGCATGTTTAATTTCCCGACATTTTAAACATGGTCCATCCAATGGTAGGATTGTTAGGGTGTCCATCGTCATGGCATCCACACTTGCAGCCTCTGAGGACGCCTTCTCCTTCTTACCTCCCCCCCTCCTCCTCCTCCTCCTCCTCCTCCTCCTCCTCCTCCTCCTCCTCCTCCTCCTCCTCCTCCTCCTCAGGCCAGCGCTGCATTGCTTCCTTTGCTCACACGCCAGCGCACAGGTCGGACGAGGTGATAGCCGCGCTTCCTGCCCAGGAACGCAAAATCGCTCTTGGGAACCAGGATGCGGACCGTCTGGCTAAGCACGCTTTGTCTCTGCACCCCTCGCGGCCAGGCGAGGAGCTGGAGCAATTAGACAAGGATGTGGCCCTCCTGCGGAAGCTGGTGGCCATGTTCGGTGCAGTTTTGTCGCTTTTTCCGAAACTCCAGTTTCAACGGGACCCCACGGTCCCTAGGGTGAAAGCTCGGACCCTCCGTGCCATCGAGTGGCACGACTGGCTCGTTCTGGACCCTGGGGACGAGGAAACCCCTTCGCTCGCCAGGTGCTCGACATGTTTCAAGACGGCCATCGGAGACGCCAGACCCATGGATGGGTGCAAAGGTCTCCCCACGGCGCTCCGTAAGTTGCAGGGCGCCGAGAGCGAGCGTGGCCACCTCCTGTGCACGCCTTTTGAGCAGGATGACGAGTGTGCCCCCACGGTGTTCTGTTTCCGCTGCGGTGCCTTCACCAGCAAGCGGTGCTATCTCTTTGGCGGGATGTGCGGACCTCCTGGCCCTAGTGGGCGAGGTGCCTTGTCACGCATCCGCCGAGGTCTCCCGCCCCATTACAGGAATCGGGGCACTGTCGCTGCAAGTGATGGCACCACATGTCGTGCCTCGGCCAAGTATGTCCTGCTCAAGGCAGCTGACCCTGGCCCGTCCTCCTCCTCCTCCTCCTCTCGCTCGGGCTTGATTTCGACACCTGGAATGTCGGCCCTGGCGGAGAGGATTAGGCAGAGAGAGGAGGCATCTCATGTAGCAGGATCGGCCTGAGGCCGCGTGGTGATGTTCTGCCCAGAGGCCCTCGAGGAAATCCTCCTCCTCCTCCTCCTCCTCCTCCTCCTCCTCCTCCTCCTCCTCCTCCTCCTCGTCGTCCCCCCCCTCGCTCGCCTCCGAAGTCCGGCCCCGGGGCCGCAGGACTGGCACCTGGCGCACGACCGGGCGGATCCGGCGGGCCTCGCCGCGAGGCCCCCAGGCCCGGCCGCCGTCCTCTGCGGCACCAAGGCGCGCGGGTGCGTTGCCAAGCTGGTCGATGTCGGGGGCGGCCAAGAGGGGGGTGTTGACGAACGGGGGTGGAAGTCGTGGCGTGGGCAATGATGTTCCCCAAAATTTCATGGCACCTCTTCTTATTTCAATACGTGTCCCGCCCTCCCCCCCCCCAGGCCGCGCACATGCCGCCGGCCATGGTTTGCGCCCCCCCCCTCTCTTGGACGCCCCTCTCTTGGCCGCCCCCGAGTTGCCAAGCTGGTAGCTGGTAGATGGGGTCGGAGAGGGAATCAGGTGAGGAAGACGCACCCATATCTCTACCCTTCGCCCGTTTTCCTTTTTTTGGACCTCCGGGAGAGGTCCGGGGAGTTGCGGCATCGGTAGTTTTGACTTTTGATTTTTCCTAGATGGGGTGGGAGGATCGCGCCGCATCGCCGATGCATCGCCGATGCAGCTCGATGTGGAGTCCGATTTTCTCCACGCCGACGTCGCCCATGCATCGCCGACGTCGATGGTGCATCGCATTTGCATCACCGAGGCATCGCCAATGCATCGCCGACGTATTGGCGATGCGGTGCGATCTTCGGACCCCATCTACTCCGACCCCATCTAGGAGGCCTCCAGGGACGAAGTGCAGAACAAAAGCGCGAGGTTCGTGGAGACGTGCGAAAATCTTGGAACAGAAGGGAAAGACGAGACCTGGAGAGACAACTTCCACAACAAACGCCGATTTTCGTGGAGACGTTTGAAAATCTTGGAACTGGAGCAGAAGAAGGATAATCCTGGAAACACAGTCGGCCCTGATTAGTAGGTCGACCCTGCCAAATCAAGAATACCCCTGTGTCCTGTGTCTCGCGACTCATGCCTCCTACATTCCTATGAGAATGTCGCCCTCGGAAGGGCCTTGAGCCATCTCGCGTGTCCTGGCCAAGCAAGTCCTACTGCATGGAGTCTGTTTGGAAAATCTGCGAATTCGGAGCAGCGCACTGCGAAGGCTTTGCGGCCGGTGCCGCCGACCCCGAAGGCGGGACCTCCCCCCTTGGGAGCCCCCGCTAGCGACCCCCCCCTTGCAAGGCCTGCCGGGATCCCGAGGGGCGGTATTCTGACCCGGGACACCCCTCCCCACCAGCCCCTCCCTCCACTCAAGCAGTGGCGAAGCGTCCTGGCTCGCCTATAGCCCTACCAAACAATGTTCTAAGAACCTGTTGTGGTTTCCACGAAATGTTCTTAGAACATTTCTGGCGGAGTCTGTCTTGTGTTATCACATCGGGTTTATGTTCTAAGAACATTGTTCTTAGAACATTTTTGGGTTCTAGGAACATTTCGTGGTATGACTATAGGAATGCCGGGACGGTCGGTCCCTCTTCAATCAACTGGCCTCCCCCCCCAGGGAAAGAGTGACGGGAATCGACTGAATTGCGACGTTCTTTTCCTTCTTCCTCCTCAAATTTCCTTGGAACTGACGAGGACGACGACGACGACGAGACGACGAGGAAGACGACGAGGACAACGACGACGACGACGACGGCGACGACGACGGCGACGACCACCACGACGACGACGACGACCACGACGACGACGATCACGACGACGAAGGCGACGACGACGACGGCTCAAACGGAGAAGCGTCCCACACGCGCCAAATGGTCGGCGGATCTGAGCCCCCATTTTGGCCCCTTTGAAGAGGGAGGGGGGCCGCGGGCCGAGGCCGCCCCCGGCTCCCTGGGGGAGGGATGCAGGCTTAAGTCGGGCCTGTCCCTCTACGGTTAAGTTAATTGGGCGTGTCCCCCCACGGGGGGATGTTCGACGAAAAAATAGAAAATATGCAAAAATATCCCAAAATGGTCGGCGGATCTGAGCCCCCATTTTGGCCCCTTTGAAGAGGGATGGGGGCCGCGGGCCGAGGCCGCCCCCGGCTCCCTGGGGGAGGGATGCAGGCTTAAGTCGGGCCTGTCCCTCTACGGTTAAGTCGGGCGTGTCCCCCCACGGGGGGATTGTCGACGAAAAAAATAGAAAATATGCAAAAATATCCCAAAATGGCCAGAGACCGCCCCCGGCTCCCAGGGGGAAGGATGAAGGCTTAAGTCGGGCCTGACCCTCTACAGGGGGGGAATTGTTAAACGTTAGGGGAACGAACGTCGGGGCCCCCCAGCGGCGCCTCCGGCGCCGCCCCTGGCGCGCTCCGCGCGCCAGGGAGGGGGGGTCTTGCGCCGATCCGAGAAATCCGCGCGGACCTCCGAGTTTTTATGTTCATTTCTTCTCGGCAACACACTGACACTGGTCACGAACTGACTGGTCGGAGTCGCCCAGCGATGATGCGCCCCAGCTAAGCCACCCGAGTGCGCTTAGGATTGGGCGCATCATCGTTCTTGTGCCAAAGAGACGGCGCTGCTGGGCCAGCAGGTGGCGACACGCCCAACTTGGCCATCTGCTGCTGCAAGTCGGCGACTTGCTTCGCGAGGGCCACCTCTCGAGCTGAAACGAAGGCGCCAGCACGCTTGACGGGAGCTTTTGGCGGCGGCAACCTTTTGAACGCTGACCCTTTGGGGAGCCCACACACGCTGCAAGACTTCTTATCCGCGCGATTGACCCATGGCGTGCCATTGGGCTTCTGCGTGCACCACTTGCAGTACCAGGGCTCGGCCTGGGCGGCTCTCCGCTGGGGAGCCATACTGCACGCGAAAGAAGGGCACACGCTAGCCACAGTGGAAACGCGATGTAAGTTGCCACCCGCAGTGAAGCGAGTGGTCCGTGGAAGGGTAGCCCGAGGGGGGGGCAAAAGCTTTCTATAAGCCACTTCGAGAGATGGGTTACTTGAGCGAAAATGGCTTGAGCCAAAATAGTTACGGAGACGAGGAGGAGGAGGATGAGGAGGAGGAGGTGGAGAAGGAGGAGGCGGTGGAGAAGGAGGAGGAGGAGAAGGAGGAGGAGGAGGAGGAGGAGGAGGAGGAGAAGGAGGTCGAGGAGGAGGAGGAGGAACTTGAGGATGTCGAGGAGGAGGTCGAGGAGGAGGACGACGAAGAAGAAGGCGAGGAGATCGAGGAGCAGGAGGAAAGGAGGAGGAAGAGGAGGAGGAGGTGGAGGAGGAGGAGGAGGTGGAGGAGGAGGAGAAAGGGGGATGGGGGCGGCTACAGGCCCCGTGTAGCGGAGAACCTATAGGCCCCCCGCTGGCAGGCCCTTCCCCCCGGGGGGGTCCCGCCGTCTCGGGCAGTCGGCCACCTCCGGGGGAACCGCCCCGTTTTTTGGGGGCGGCGGAGGTGTCTGCCAGCTACTATATGGCTCTCGCCAGCTGAGCTTCGAGCTCAACTACTTGTTGTGGAATTCAACTGACATGGCTGCGACTGCACATGCAGAAAAAACATCCATCCACCATTGATGATGGATAATGGTTATGATCAGAAGGACGAGGATGACTGATGATGATATGAGGATGGTGAAGAGATGGAGGAGGCTGAACGGAGGAGGGCAATGCTGCAGAGGAGGGGGATGAGGGCTGGCATAGGCAAGACAAGGTTCGCCAAAGTATCATCTCAGCCCTGACGCCCTCTCGGGCTCCCGACCACTGAGCACCGGCTTGCGGCAAATCCGCGCCGCTGCCAAGAGGAACAAGGAAGGAGGAGAAGGAGGTGGAGGAGGAAGAGGAGAAGGAGGAGGAGGAGGAGGAGGAGGAGGAGGAGGAGGAGCAGGAAAAGGAGGAGGGGAGGGAGAGGAGGAGGATGAGGAGGTGGTGGAGGAGGTGGAGGAGTGGGAGGTGGAAGAGGTGTAGAAGGAGGAGGAGGAGGAAGGAGGAGGAGGAGGAGGAAGAGGAGGAAGAGGAGGAGGAGGAGGACGAGGAGGAGGAAGAGGATATGGAGAGAGAGGAGGAGAAGGAGGAGGAGGAGGACGAGGAAGAGGAGGAGCAGGAGGAGGAGGAGGAGGAGGAGGAGGAGGAAGAAGAAAAATTACCCTGCGCAATGCGGAGCACGAGTAGCCTGGGAGACGTTATACAGAGGTGATGACGTGACATGGGCGCATATAATTCTGCGAGCGGCATTCGTGAGGCTCGCAGCCCCCCAGGGATGGCGGGGTCCACCTCAAATCTGCGTGGTGCCTCACTCCTCTGGACCCGCCAGCAGCCCTCGAAATGGCGACTGTTTCACAGATCGCAGCCCACCAGGGACGGCGAGGTCCACCTCAAATCTGCGCGGTGCCTCACTCCGCTGGACCCCCCAGCAGCCCTCGAAAGTGGCGACAGTTTCGCAGATCGCAGCCCCCCAGGGATGGCGAGGTTAATCTGAATCTGCGTAAGAGGTCACTGTGCTGGAGCTCCCAGCAGCCCTCGAAAGTGGCGACAGTTTCCCAGATCGCAGCCCCCCAGGGATGGTGAGGTCTAATCTGAATCTGCATAAGACGTCACTCCGCTGGACCCCCGAGCAGCCCTCGAAAGTGGCGACAGTTTCGCAGATCGCAGCCCCCCAGGGATGGCGAGGTCTAATCTGAATCTGCGTAAGACGTCACTCCGCTGGACCACCCAGCAGCCCTCGAAAGTGGCGACAGCTTCGCAGATCGCAACCCTCCAGGGATGGCGAGGTCTAATCTGAATCCGCGTAAGACGTCACTCCGCTGGACCCCTCAGCAGCCCTCGAAAGCGGCGACAGCTTCACAAATCACAGCCACCCAGGGATGGCGAGGTCTAATCTGAATCTGCGTGAGACGTCACTCCGATGGACCCCCCAGCAGCCCTCGAAAGTGGCGACAGCTTCGCAGATTGAAGCCCTCCAGGGATGGCGAGGTCTAATCTGAATCTGCGTAAGACGTCACTCCGCTGGACCCCCCAGCAGCCCTCGAAAGCGGCGACAGTTTCGCAAATCACAGCCACCCAGGGATGGCGAGGTCTAATATAAGTCTTCGTGGGGCGACACTCCGCTGGCCACCCCAGCAGCCCTCGAAAGTAGCGACAGTTTCACAGATCGCAGCCCCCCGCAGGCAAGACAGGAGGAGGCAGGCTGGAGGCAGGAGGGAGGCGGGAGGAGACGCGCGAGCAGTGCTCTATTCAAAACGAATACCCAACCAAGGAGGGTTGGGAATAAAGCAGGACGCAGGACGCAGGAGGAGGGAGGGAGGCGGGAGGAAGGAAGGTGGAGACCACAGTCCCTTCTTCAAAACGAATACCCAACCAAAGAGGATTGGGAACAAGACGAAGAAGAAGAGGAGGAGGATGAGGAGGAGGAGGAAGAAGAGATGATATGGAGGAGGAGGAGGAGGAAGAGGATGAGGAGGAGGAGGAGGAGGAGGAAGACGAGGAGGAGGAACAGGAGCAGGAGTAAGTGGAGCAGGGGAAGGAGGAGGAGGAGGAGGAAATCGAGGAGGAGGGGGGGGAGAAGGAGGAAGTTGAGGAAATGGAGTATAGGAGGGAGAGGAGGAGGAGGAGGAGGAGGAGGAGGAGAGGAGGAGGAGGAGGAGGGGGAGGAGGAGGAGGGAGGAGGAGGAGGGAGGAGGGGGAAGAGGAGGAGGAGGTGGAGGTCGAGGAGGAGGATGTCGAGGAGGAGTCCGAGGAGGTTAAAGAGGAGGGCGAGGAGGAGGGGCGGGCGTGGAGGGTCGGTGGATCCCCCCGCGGAGAGGCCGACCTCGGTGGCGAGGGCCCCGCGGCGGAGCGCGCGGCCGAGGCGCTCGAGCTGGCGCGGGCGCGGGGGCCCTGCGCCGCCGCGGTCCACTGGGCGCTGCGCAACCCTCCTCCTCCTCCTCCTCCTCCTCCTCCTCCTCCTCCTCTCTCCCTCCTCCCTCCCTCCCCCCTCCTCCTCCTCCTCCCCTCCTCCTCGCCTCCGCCTGCTCCTCCTCCTCCTCCGCCTCCTCCTCCTCCTCCTCCTCCTCCTCCTCCTCCTACTCCTGGGCATCGCTCGGACTTGCGCACGCTGGCGGCGAGGACCACCGATCGACGAACAAGACATGGCATGAAGATAAAACTTTTGGCGGCCCGCGCGCATTGCTTGGATCTGTTCTGGGCCTCCCCGGCGCCGCCCCTGGCGCGCTCCGCGCGCCAGCGACGGGGGTCCGGCGCAGATCCAAGAATTCCCTTCGGAGCGCCAGCTGCTTATGTTTGTGACATGTTTCCCCTTCTTTGCATGACCCCTCCTTCTCTCGTCCTCTGGTCGTTCCCACGGCTTCCCAGGAGCGACCTTTCAATGAGTGGCCGACCCCTCCTCATGGCGGGACGCAGATGGAGCCAAAGCAGGGGGGGAACCATGTCTCATTGCGATTCCTCCGATTCGACCCGGTTCGATTCAGACAGCTTCCGATCCGTTTTGATTTCGTGTTCCGATGCGGTGTCCGATCTCATGGAGGCCTGCTAGCCTGCTGGAATTTGTTGATTCGACTCCTCCCGACTCTGCTTCCGATGTTCGCCGTCCGATTATATGTGCTCGCCGATCCGACTTGTCGATCCGATTCGGGGCTGTCTTGCCTGTGCATCGTTGGAGGCAGGTGCCAGAAAAACGCCAGGGGAACGGTCAAGCATCGTTTCCAGCCGCGGCGGGAATGTTTGGGGTGGATGGCCAAATCATCTTCATGGCAACTCCGCCCACGAGCAAACCCCAAACCCGACGTACAGTGGGGACCCATGCCAAGGAACACCCTGCTTGCCTTCAGGGTGCCCTGGGTTTCTTGGGTTTCGATGCTTTTGCTTTGGAAAGCGTGACGTTCCCACACCACATATCGATGGACGTCCTGGGGTCTCAGGGCTGGGTTTCTCGTGGTACATGTTTTTGTGGTCGAGCCCCTACTGCATCAGTCATCGGCCAGGGCGTTGGTGCAGGATGGCCCCCTCAGGTGTCCGTTTTGGGGATTTTCTTCGGTGCCACATGGCGGATTGGTTCGAGTCTAGTTCGAATGCAGGTTGATTCTAGGTCTGTTCTAGCTCGAATCACGTTTGAGTCTAATTCTGTTTGAGTCGAGGGACGTTCGACGCAGCATGCAGCTTGGACGCATGAGTGGAGCAGGTGGCACCAGGAAGCTCCCCAGAACAAGCATCGCCCCCCCCTGGCATGTCTCAATCGTCGTCTTACTTTTCACAATGAAGGAAGCGGGTCCTGAGGAAAGTGGGACTTGATGTTTTTTGCGGTACAGTCGGGGCCCTGAAGAAGGAACCCTTTTGGTTGGGGAGGGGCTCCGCGTTCCTTAAGTGTTTCGCAGCTTGCCTCAGGTTTTCCTTAGGTTTTCGATGGGAAATCGACGGTTACTTTTTTTGGAAAAAGGGGCCTCGTTCCTTATTTAGGGTTCCTTAGGTCAACGCCCCGACTGTACGTTTCGCAATGAAGGCAGCGGGCCCTGAGGCAAGTGGGCCCTGATGTGTGTTGCGGTCTTCGGCTCCCTCTGGGGCCCTCCACGGGCTCCGGGACTGGTCGCCAGAGCGACTCGGGAGGAGGAGCTGGTTTGGGGGGCAGGCCCCAAGTTCCAGGACTCGTTCCCCACAGGACCTTCCACGGGCTCCAGGACTGGTCGCCAAAGCGACTCGGGAGGAAGAGCTGGTCTGTGGGGAAGGCCCCAAAGTTCCAGGACTCGTTCCCCACAGGACATGTTTCTTTCGGGGGTGGACAGACCCCCCTTTAGTAAAACGTGGTTTAGTGAAAACGACCTGAGGCCCAAACCTGGCGGGCGCGAGCCTGGAAAATAACGGCCACGGCGCCCTCTCGAGAACCGAAAGGTGGACAGAGCCCCCAACAGTGACACGTCGATCAGTGAATGGTCCTTTTTCGGTTCTCGGGAGGGCGCCGGGGCCGTTGTTTTCCAGGCTCGCGCCCGCCAGGTTTGGGCCTCTGGTCGTTTTCACTGAACCACGTTTTACTAAAGGGAGGTCTGTCCATCCCCGACAATGGGATTCGATCGAGTATTCTCTGTGTCACTCATCCTCGTCCTTCTCCTTGTTTTTCCGTTCCTATTCTTCCCCAGGGCGTCCCGCGAGTGGAAAGTGTTTCGTCGTTGGCGCGTCAGTCAGCCTATTTCGTTTCCGTCGTCGAGGTCGGCTATGCCCATCACGTGGGCCCCGATGCCGTCAGCTTGCGCCCCCACCAGCCGCAGGTGGAGGCGTCCGCGCTCACGGGGCAGGGCGTCGCCGGGGCGTTCTACGCGCTGCTGGAGGCGGTCCTCGAGGCCTCGCTCCCGGGGAGCAGCGACGGAGACGGAGACGCGCGCGTACCCTCAGGGGCCACGTTAGGGGGGGATTACAGGGCTCATTTCGACTCCTCCGATTCGATTCGATTCGATTTCGATGGCTTCCGATTCCGATTCGATTCGACTTGGGATTCCGATTCGGATTCCGACTTCTTATGGGACGCATAGTAGCCTGCCGATTTCCGCCGATCCGACTTTTCCCGACTCGGCTGCCGATTTTCGCCGATCCGATTCATTTCGATCGCCGATCCGACTCATCGATTCGATTATGGGCTCTCCTGGGGGATTAGCTCCTCGGACGCCTTCGTCGGTTCCGCGCGGTTTCCCAGCGGCAGAGCGAAGAGGGAACAGGGGAGAAGGATAGCGAGGCGAGAGCGGACAACACTTTTCAGCTCGAGCTCTGCCACGAGGCCTCAGCGCCACCTCGGGGGCCACGTGAGGTTCGTCGGTTCGTGGCGATTTGTTGGCCTCGGGGTGCTCTCCAGCAGCTGCGCCTGGCCGAGAGGTGTCCGGGGGGTCGCGGATCGTCCCGCACGGCCGCCGGAGACCCGAGTGATGATGTGAAAGCCGACGGCGAGGACCCAAGAGGAGGGAGGCTCCGGGGGGGGGGGGGGGGGGGGGGGAGGGGGAGGGGGAGGGGGGGGAGGGGGGAGGAGGGAGGAGGAGGAGGAGGAGGAGGAGGAGGAGGAGGAGGGGAGGAGGAGGAGGGAGGCTCCGGGCGGGAGGGACAGGTCGACCCCCAAGTGGCCCCCCCCTTGATCGCCGACCGTGGCCCGAGATGGCCCCGACCCGCCCAGGGGGCGTGCGGACGCGCCGTCGGGGGCCCAGCGCCGAGCTGTCCGAGTGTTGCGTCGCCGAGATTCTGGGTCGACGGTCCCCCCGAGCTGGCGCCCCCCCTCCTCCCTCCCTCCCACCCTCCCTCCCTCCCTCCCCATCCCCCCCCCCTCCCTCCCTCCCTCCCTCCCCTCCTCCCTCCTCCCTCCCCTCCTCCCTCCTCCTCTCCTCCTCCTCCTCCTCCTCCTCCTCCTCCTCCTCCTCCTGTCGCTGCCCCTCGGCAGGTCCGGGCGTCGCAGCGGAAGTCGTGGCGGCGGGTCGTTCTTCGCCGAAGAGGCCCTTTTGCGAGCCCTGCCCTTTGGACGCCCGACATGGGTACGGAGAAATGGGGCACAATTCGGGGGGCCGCGTGCGAACCCTATCCCGACCCCCCACGATTTCTGAGGGGAAGGGTGGGGTCCACTTCGTTCGGGAGCTCCCGAGCAAAGTGAACCCCACCCTCACCCTCAGAAATCGTGGGGGGTAGGGGTAGGGTTCGCATGTGGCCCCCTAACAATGCCCAACAACAAATGTTGTCCCAAACCATCCGCGGCCGCTGTCGGGCAGGCGGCCTTCCGTCGCAAATGTACACAGGCCGCGGCGACACCGACGGCGAGTCCTGTGCAAAGTGAGCGCAAGAACTGCCGTTGGGCATTGTACCAGATTCCCAGCCATCCCACGCTCTCTACAGGGGGCGTGGGTAGGGAGCGGCCGCCAGCGAGCCTCCTTCATCAGCGCCGGAGCAGCCACGGAGAGGGCGGGCGGAGTCCTGCTGCTGCTGCTGGTCCTCCCTGCTGCTGCTGCTGCTGCTGCTGCCGCCTGCCGTACCCATTTCGGGCGTCCAGACTCCCCGCCATCCCACGCTCTCTACAAAGGGGGGGAGGTGGGGCCCACGCCGCTCGGGAGGTCCAGCGAAGGGAGCCCCGCCGCCTCTCCCCTCAGAACTCGTCGGGTGGTGGGGTCGGGTTCGCAGGTGGCCAGCCTCGAACGTATCCCTATCCCTAAGATTGACACGCCAAGAGGCGATGACAATCTTAGGGATTCGCCCTCAAACGATAAGGGAATCCTTAAGATTGGCCTCGTGATGAGGAGGTGCCCAGCATAGGGATAGGGATATGTTCCAGGCTGGTAACGGTTGGCCTCCTGTCGTCGTCGCGGTGCGGAGGACGTGGCTCGGCTCCGGGGCCGTCGAAACATTCGGCCTCAGGGGTTGGGCGGCCGGCCCCCGCAGGAGACGGGGCTGGGTTCTCCTCGGGGGCCTGGCGTCTCGAGCAGGCTGCCGCGCCGGAGCAGGAGGCCTTCCAGTGGAGGCCCCTGCCAAGAGACGCCCTGCTTGCCTCCAGGGGGGCCCTGGGTTCCCTGGGTGTCGATGCCTGTGCCACGGAAGGCGCGACGCTCCCGCACCGAAAGTCAGAGGACGTCCTGGGGTCTCGGGGTTCCTTCTGCTCGTCTTCCTCCTCCTCCTGGACGTTGTGGGAGGCTTCTCGTGGTCGAGCTCCGACTGTACTTGCCAGGATTGCCACGGGCCACTTGCCGCGGGCGTTTTTTGGTTCGCGAATCGGGAGCATTTTCTTGTGCATCGCAGGCGATCTCACGCACCCATGAGTCCCCCCCCTCAAACTCGAGCAGGGGATCGGCTAGAAGTAATGTACCCCGACGTTGATTTTCCGCCGAAGCTACGGCAGAATTACGGAGAATTTTACTACGCATTGCAGATTCGACGGGACATCATTTTTGGGGGTGTCTGTGGTCGATCCCCTACTCGAAAACCATTTGGCCGCTCAGAAGAGGAGTGCAACTCGGGGATGAGAGAAAACCGCTGCAGCCGAATCCTGCTCCGGCAGAACCGCCCCTGCTAAGACCGTTCCGCTCTGGCAGAAACCAGCTCCGGCAGAATCGTTCCGGCAGAAACCCGTTTCGGCAGAGACCGCTTTGGCAGAAGCCCGTTCGGGCAGAAACCCGCTCCTGCAGAGACCGCTTCGGCGGAAACCGCTCCGACAGAAGCCCGCTCTGGCAGACGCCCGCTGCGGCAGAGACCTGTGAAGGCAGAAGCGTTTCCTCTTTGTTCGTAAAGTTTGTGTTTTTATTCTTAGGCGATGACGGCCGTCACCGGGGGGGAGGGACCGATGACGTCACGTTTCGCGCAGGTGGCGTTTGGGAATGCTTCGGGATGACCGAGGACGGGTAGGAGCATCATGTAGGTTGCGATCTGCACCACAGCGCCTGTGTGAACCACCGTTCCTGCGTGCACCACAGCCCCTGTGTACACCACAGTGCCTATCTACACCACAGCAGCCACGTGCAACACAGCGCCAGTGTGCACCACAGTACTTTCATGCACCACAGCGTTGGTGTACACTATAGCGCCTGCGTATACCACAACAGCCGTCTGCAACACAGCACCAGTATACACCACAGTGCCTGCGTGCACCACAGCGCCTCTGCACACCGCAGCGCCTGTGTACACCACAGCAACAGTGTGCAACATACACCATTGTTGCACATATAATGTCAGAAAGGATTCTTCTGCAAAAAATTGATCGCCTGTGGATTCTACAGAAGCCAATTGTGTTATATAGGATGTCGAAGTGAATCCAGATGATAAAGGGAGCGCCTCTGGAATCTACGAGTCCTCCCGAGTGTTCCCGCATCACTCTATTTCCTCCCATCTGCGTCTAGAAGGTTTCCGCAGAGTTGTACGTCCGAGAACCAAGTGGACTGATTTAATCGACCATTTTTCTGGGATCGTTTCACCACCAGCTTAGAGCGTGAAATGCACAACGCGCGCATGCACTGCAGCGCCGACCCGCACGACGGGGAGAAGGGTGAGGGAGGAGGATGAGGAGGAGGAATAGGGCAAGGAGGGAGGAGGGAGGAAAACTGCATTTTATGATCAGCGCTTCCCCTTGCGTGGTGTTTAGCTGTCCGCAGCGCCCTCACCTACATGCTCCTTCTACCTGTCATGAGCAGGCAGGTGCCGTGGTGTACACCATCGCTGTGTTGCACGCGGATGCTGTGGTGTACACGGGCGGCATGGTGTGCGCAGGCGTTGCGGTACACGCAAGCATTTGTGGTGTACATTGGTGCTGTCTTGCACGCGGATGCTGTGGTGTACACGCAGGCGCTGTGGTGCACGCAATCACTGTGATGTAAACAAGCTCTGCGTTGCACACGGCTGTTGCGGTGTACACAGGCGTTGTGGTGTACACGCGCGCTGTGGTGAACGCGAGCATTGCGGTGTGCACAGGCGCTGTGGCACAGATCGCCACCTACATGTTGCTCCTACTTGGCCTCGGTCATCCCTGGGCATTCCTGGACCTCGCCGGCGCGGAACGTGACGTCACCTTGAGGGGGGTGCGTGGCCGGTGACGACCGTTATGGCGGAAAACAATGAAACATATTATTATTGTTATTGTTATTGTTTTCACTCTTGCTGTCTCCCTCATTCCTCGCCCTGCTCCTCCTCGTCCGCCTGCTCCTCCTCTTATTCCTCTTCCGCCTGCTCCTCCTGCGTCTCTTCCTCCCGCCCTCCCTTATCCCTCGTCTCTGCAGCTTCCACGCTTCCCTCAATACTGCCTTCAATCCTGATCCCCGCCTCCCACTCTCGTACCCACTTTTTCGTAACAGCGCCCGGTGTTCCGCAGCCTCCATCTTCAATGCGCGCCCCACTACTCCACGGCCTCCGTCGCCAACGCACACACAGTTTCCACCGCCTCCGCCTCCAACAGAAACCCCAGCACTCTACAGCTAGGGGGGCCACACGCGAACCTTACCCCTACCCCCCACGATTTCTTCAGGGGGGTAGGGGTGGGGTTCGCATGTGGCCCCCTAACAGCCTCCCGCTCCGGGGCGGCTTCCTTTGGAGTTGCATTTACAACCCGAGCCCGCCCGCCCGCCGCCCATCCCGCCCACCCCGCCTGTCCCGCCCTCCGTCTCCGACACTGCGCCCAGTACTCTACGCCTCCGTCTCCCAAGCAGCACCCAGTACTCCGCAGCCTACGCCTCCGACACAGCTCCTCACTACTCACAGCATCCGCCTCCAACAAGACACCCAGTGCTCTTCGTCTTCGGTCTCCGACGCACACCCGTACGCCACGGGCTCCGTCTCCACGGCGGCGTTCTCAGGGAGTGCTGAAACCACCCGGGCCCGCCCGCCGCCCGCCGCCGCCGGCAGCCCGCCCCGTCCCCGTTTGTCCAGCGCCACCACTAGTGCTCCACATCCTCTCTCTCTCTCTCTCTCTCTCTCCAGCACAGCACACACCCCATTACACCATAGCTCGGGGGTGGACAGAACCCCCAACAGTGACACGTCGATTAGTGAATTGTC
Source organism: Prorocentrum cordatum (assembly GCA_963575745.1). NCBI lineage: Eukaryota > Dinophyceae > Prorocentrales > Prorocentraceae > Prorocentrum > Prorocentrum cordatum. Next base: position 36,437 of record CAUYUJ010010213.1, read on the forward strand.
CGTTTTCGGTTCCCGAGATGGCGCCGTGGCCGTTATTTTCCAGGCTTGCGCCCGCCAGGTTTGGGCCTCAGGTCGTTTTCACTAAACCACGTTTTACTAAAGGGGGGTCTGTCCATCCCCGAATAGCCTCCGCCTCCAACCAGCAGCCTCCGTCTCCAACGCACACACAGTACTCCACGGCCCCCGTCTCCAAGGCGGCTTCCTTGGGAGCTGCATGCAAACACCCGAGCCCGCCCGCCGCCCGCCGCCCGCCGCCTGCCGCCCGCCCCGCCCGCCCCGATCCAGAACAACACCTAGTACTCCACAGCCGTCGAATCCAAAACAGCACCCGGTATTCCACATCGCCCGTCTCCAACACAACACCCAGTACTCCACCGCCTCGGTCCCCAGCGCACACACACACACCATTGTTCAACAGCCTCCGACTCGAGCACGACACCCCAGTTCTCCTCGGCGCCCGTCGCCAACACACTTTCCCCACCAGTCCACAGCCTCCGTCTCTAGCACGCTTACTCACCAGTACTCAACAGCCTCCGACTCCAAGATGGTTTGACCAGAAGTTTTAATAAAAAGCCGGGCCCGCCCGCCGCCCGACGCCGCCGCCCGCCGCCGGCTTTGCCCGCCCCGCCCGCCTCTCCAAGACAACACTTAGTATTCCACAGCCTTCGTCTCCAAAGCAACACCCGGTACTCAACAGCGGCATGAGCTGGTTTCGCTGGCGCTGGTTTCGCCCCGCTGGTTTCGCCGACCGCTGGTTTCGCCAGCGCTGGTTTCGCCGTCGCTGGTTTCGCCTCGCTGGTTTCGCCAGCGGCTTGTTTCGCCGGCGGCTGGTTTCGCCGGTGCTGGTTTCGCCGGCGCAGGTTTCGCCGACGCGAGCCCGAACGGGTGGGTCGGGTCGGGCGGGCGGACCCTAGCGGGCGGGTCGGGTCGGGCCAGGCGGGCGGACCCTAACGGGCGGGTCGGGTCGGGCGGGCCGGACATGAAAGCGTGGGGCACATTCGACCGAGCACGCGCGAACCCTAACGGGCGGCTCGGGTGGGCGGGCGGACCCTAGCGGGCCGGTCGGGTCGGGCAGTATCGCCGACGGCAGCTGGTTTCGCCGACGGCAGCTGGTTTCGCCGACGGAGCTGATTTCGCCGACGGAGCTGGTTTCGCCGGGCGGCGAAACCAGCCGGGCGAAACCAGCCGGGCGAAACCAGCCGTCGGCCAAACCAGCGGTCGCTTTAACAGCCTCCGTTTCTTACACATTACCCAGTGTGCCACGCTAGAGCCCACTGACAGCAGCCCCTCCCATCTTGTACCTTGGCGTCGAGTCCGCTTGCTGGTCGTCCTTTTTTCAGGTTCACGTCGTGTGTGGTGTCCCGCCCCGTCTCCTTGTCTTATGTTTCTTATGTTCACGTGTGGTGTCCCTGTCCGTTCACGTGTGTTTCTTATGTTCACGTGTGTTTCTTATGTTCACGTTTGTTTATCATGTTCTTATGTTTCTTATGTTCACGTGTTTCTTATGTTTCTCATGTTCACGTCGTCCCGTCTCCCTGGCGCTTCCTGGTGGGAAGTGTTCGAGGGCCACAGCTCTCCGGAGAATCAAAGGTTCACAGTTCGAAGCTCGAAGGTCGAATGAGGAAGCTCGAAGGAAGAGGCGTGAGAGATACGGGGGAGCACCAGGCAGGCGTATGATGCAGAGAAACCGCCCTTATGCCATATTCAAGAGCCGCCACGAGGGCGCTATGTTCTCGTGGCCCGCGACTCACGATTCCCCTTGTTCTCATCGTCTTCTTCTTCCCCCGGGGCGCGGCGCCATAACGCGAAATGATTTGCGCTTCGCGCAGCGCGAAGGGCGACCATAGCGGCCCTTGCACATGAGTTGCGCAAGAGATACCCAGGGCACGAGTGACCGTTGAAGAGCGGTTTGCCGTTCGCTGCGTGCGGTGCGACAGTAGCGGCGTGCGCGCTTGGGTGTGCCCCCCCTTGCGCCCCACGACAGCCGCGCGCGAAAGTCACCCAGGCGAAGGCTCACTCGGATCTGTGGGCGGCCGCTCGTGACGGTTCGGACACCCCCTGCACGATCTCGGTGAGGCAAATTGTTGGAACGCATCCCGAGGCAGGGTAACCTCCAGGAGCCTCGAAAAGCGTACGAGCACGAGTGCAGACGCCGACCAGGGCGTTTTCTTGAGCGCCACCCCTCTCGGGTGTTGTCAAACGCGCCCTTCTTCGTTCAACCAGAGACACTTTGGCTCAAGCCCTTCAGATCGTACAAATCGCATCAAGCTGTTTGCGGTACAGCACACATACGTGATACGGTGAATCCATGGCGCTCAAGGCTATCGAAGACGCCTACGGTGAATCGCCACCGCCCCCTGCGTCTTGGAATGTTCTACGTGTTGCGGACAGGGCTCGTCCAAGCTATCGGACGATCTGTTCCCCCAGCCGTTGTGGAAATACGTCGGCAAACACGTGGGGGAGAATGACGAAGATGGGTGGGCGGAACAAGGAGGGGGAGGAGGAGGAGGAGGAGGAGGAGGAGAATATTTTGGGGGAGCCTCTTGAGGCACCCTTGGGGCCTCTGGGAGCTTCCTGGGGGCCTCTTGGGACTTTACTGGGACTCGTGGCGGCCTTTGAAGGCTTCTTGGGAGATTGGTTGGCCGACTGAGGGCGTCTCTGGCCCGTCTGACGCCGCTGGAAGCCATCTAGGGGGCCTCTTTGGGCCGACTTGGGGCCCTCTTGGGGCGCTTCAGGGCCGTCCTGGAGATCATCTTGGGCGGCTTAGAGGTCTTGGGGCCGCCTTGGGGGCCTCTTGGGCCGTGAGGGGACAACCTCGGGGGCCTCTTGGGCGCTCTTGGGGCCTTCTTGGTAGCCTATGGGGCCGTCTTGGGCCGTCGGGAGGTCGAAAATCAGCAAACGCCCAAATCGTTCGAATCCATACGGAATATGATTGAATTTGGCATAGTCAGGCCTTTCCGGGGTGCCTGTTCGGCCGTCTAGGAGGCCTCTTGGGTCGTTTTGCAGGATCTTGAGGCCATTTTGGGCCATCTGAGGAATTCCTTTTGGGGCGAAAGCTCTAAGTGTCAGTTCGTGCTCCCCTCTTTGGGCCCCTCTTTGGGCCTTGTTCGGCCGCCTTGGGTGGCCTCTTGGGTCGTCTTCCGGTTAGTTTGGGCCCTCTTTGGGGGCCGTTTTGTGACGGTAGTTGAGTCCTCTTGGCCGTCTTCGAGCGTCGGGAGCCCGACAAAAACGATAACGCTAAATCCGGCGAACCCGCACGGAGTCTCAATGATTTTAGACTCTTCGGTCCTTCTTGGATCTCTCTTGAGCGGCCTCTTGGAGTTTTTGTTGGTGCGTCATAAGGTCTGGCGGCAATATTGGGCGTCTTACGGCGATCGTTGGGCGACTCGGGGGCTGCTTCGAAGCGCCCAGAACCTCTTGGGTTGTGCACACTTTACAGCATATGATAATATTCAGCGGAGAGAACTCTGAGGGACCCGAGGACACTCCAACTCGTGCCTCGACGCACGGTGGCGGATCGTTCGCCTTCTTCTACTTGCTAACCTTGCCCTGCAGCTGCAGGCTTTGACGCTGGAGAATGCCGCAGATGAGGCCCTGCTCAGGCGTGCCGGTTATGGTGCTGCAGCGGCAGAAGTCGACAGTCGCAGTGGCATGTTAGACCTTCAGTACCTTATGGACCAACACGTTGCGTCGGAGGCCGAGCTCCATGCCCGTGCGGCCGAGACGTGGCGCAAGTATTCTGGCCAGCTGGCCAAAAATGGGTGCAACTATCAAGGGGGCTTGCTGCCTTGCCCCAATGGCAACATCTGTTATTACACGGGGCATGGAGGTCTGAACGTGACGGCCACAGTGGAGTATCGTGGGAATATCATCAAGACAGTCTTAACCCCTGATCCAGATGCTGCAGTCGACATGCCAGAAATTGTAACGTTTATGGGGGCTGGCACCAACGATGCTCCTGCAATGTTGATGGACGTACCAGCGGAATATCGCAGAACAGAGAACCCTGTGATGCTGAAGATGTTTTTCGTGGAGGACACTGACAATGTTACTGAGCAATGCCCTCATGATAGTGAGCGCGTGGAGTCCATGGGTAACAGCACCGCGTCGTACCAGGTTGATAACAACACGTTCGCAGTTTCAGCGCAAAGCCCAAACACGTTCATGGGCATGGCCTTCGATTTCGTCAGCGAGGCACCTGTTGGTCACACCCTGGCCTTCGAGATCCCTTCTGGGACGGAGATCGTCTGGGTGAGCCGTGAAGAGATGGTCGAGGTGCTACAAACGCAGGAGATGCCGGCTTCTCTCGAGAGGCGCCTTGAGGCGCAGTTACGCAAAGCTTCCTTGGCCAAGGGGATGGATGGCGCACTCACGCAGAAAGGAAGCAGGCGGCGCAGGCGGCGCAGGGCGAGGTGCACTGGTGGACAGATTGGGTCCATGGCAGGAGGTGCCGCCGCCGTGGGCGTCGCTTTTTTGCTCTGCGCGTTTACATTCATTGGCTGCTTCACGGCGTCGCCGTTCTTGATGTTTGCTGGGACAACGATGGTGAAAAGCGGTGCTTGCCAATGCTGGGCAAACGGCAATGCTGGGAAGACCGCCTGCGCGTTGCGGTGAGGGCGGCGAGGATTGCTTGGGCGCGGTAGTGGTCTCCAATTGCAGGTTACCCGCTGATGTATTGCAACCGCTGCCCACTCTGCGAACTCAGTGTTCGTGTTCTGGCGCGCATGCACTTTGCGGTCAGATATTTTTAACTTTTCGTGGCATCCGTTCTCGCCCGACTTTCTGCCGACGCGCCGTGTAGGCGCGGCTTCTTCCAGTCCAGTCCAGGTAGTGATCTCCAATTGCAGTTGGCGTGCTATCTATCTGGCCATCGTGATACTGGAAAAGAGGACGTCTTTGGCCCGAGGTGTCCCCAGGCAGCCTCCAGGAATGACTCGCGCTCGTCGCGCCAGCACGCGTGTCGGCAGGGCGTGCCAGGGTTTTCCCCTGCCGCGCCCTCGCCGCTCGTGACCCTGAAGCCTGAAACTTCCAACAGATCCACGGATGGAGGCAAGGATGAGGGACGTATCGTGTTCAGCACGATCATCTCGCGATAGCGCCGTGCGCATTCGTCTCGAAACCTTTTTCAAACATGGCGAGGATAGAGGGCTGTCCGCTTTCAAGATGTGGTTCTCGCCTTAGCGCTGGTCGCGTTCGCTGATCAAGCAAATTGCAAGGACGGAGCGCGGTCCAGTTGACAGCCGGCTCGCAGGGTTGGGCACGTCTCGGGTAATTTGAAAGGGATGATTGGCCTGAACACAGCAGGCAATATGCTGCCCCCCCGCCGTCCCTGGCAAAGTGCACACCGCATATTCATTTGAAACGGATCGTGGACCAGCGCACAGCAGACAATATGCCGGCCTCCCCGCCGCCCTTGTCGTATCCTTGCAAAGCGCTCGCGGAGCGCCCGCGCACGATCCAGATTCTTGTCCTGTTTTCTTTGCGCGGGATAGTGGGGGATTGTTGACAGTGCACACAGCAGGCAATATGTTGCACCCCCCGCCGTATGTGCAACAGAACCTATGCAAAGTGATCGCGGGGTGCCCGCGCATGATCCAGATTCGTGGTGCAAAATGCTTGTTTTATGCAAGGGATGGTGGGAGGGTGTTGGCATTGTTCCAGATTTGTCGCGGGTCGGGAGGAGGATGGGGGTGTTTACCAGTAAGGAACAGTGACAGATCCCTCCCCGAAGGGGAAGGAGCGGGCTGGAAGAGGAAATGTGCTGCGAAACCACTCACGCCCTGAAGCGCTGGTGTGATTGAGCGGCCCGCGTGCTACTGGCGGATGAGACTGCAAGCAGACGCAGTGAGCCGCATCGGGCGTGAAACAAGCCATCCTCATGCAAAGTGAGGTCCCGCCTGGGAGGAAGGATGATCTTCGGCAGGTCGCCTGAGGGTCGGCTCGGAACGCCGGCCTTTTACGTCCTGCGCCGTGCTGCGCCGTGCCGTGGTTCTCGTTCCGCCTCCGGCGGCCCCAACGGCGAACCTGCGCATGATCGACGGTCGTGGCGCAACAGCAGCCAGAGGGTGAGAGCACCAGCCCTGATCATATACGGTGGGTTCGCGTCGTATCGACTGGCGGCGATCCCGCCGCTGGCGTTCAAGGTTGAACGCCGCTGGCGGCCCAAGATCGGCCAATATTGAAAGATCTGACGCTTCGGAAACTGTCGATCCTTCATGGTTGAACGATCCCCGCGGTGTCAGGAACCAGCGCCGAAGTCGGTACGACACGACCCCGCCGTACAATATCCCATGGGGAGAGTTACCCCTGCCACGGTTCGCCAGGGGGGGTGGGCCCAGGTTGGCCAGAGGGTTGTTTGAGGCTGGCCGGAGTGTTGGCCAGGGTAGTTCTTCGATTATCGGGCCGGACGAAAGGGGGGGATTGGGAAAGGGGGGGTTACGAAATTTGCTCCATGCAGCTGGTTTCGGCCTCACCGAGGGGCCCATTCCTCGATACATAGCCGCCTCTGGCGCCGGGAGGCGCCGGGAAAATCAGCTACGTGAGCTGATTCTCAAACCCCCCCTTTGCTATCCCCCCCTTTCGCCCGACCCGAGATTAGTAGTCCTTCCCAAATGGCCGTCGAAGTTGTGATCGTTTTCTTATTCATTGTTTTGCCGATCTCGGTGCCGGCCCGGGCACCCGCCTTCCCATCCCCCATGGAGTAAATCTTGTTTTTTGGGCGCCTGTTCAAGCAGGTGGAGTCTCCCGCATAGGACGCACTGCTGCAAACAGAAGCAGTCCGCTGAGGTCCAGTGCCAGACCTCCCCTCCCTTCACCCCTTCCGCCCAGTGTCGAAGCGCCGAAAAAGAAAACGTTCCCGTTCTCATTCCGCAGCCGTTCCCACCAGGAGCAGGGGGCAGGAATGGGGACCAAAAAAGCAGCATGGGCGTGAACTCCAGGATTAAGTCGGGCCTGTCCCCCTACAGGGGGATTTTCGACGAAAAATAAGAGATACCCCAAAAAATTATCCAAAAATAGTCTGGGTAATATTTTGTAAGTATTTTTGACCTTCTTGGAGAATTGTTGGGGTATCTTTATTTCTTCGTCGACAATCCTCCTATAAGGGGGACACGCCCGACATAACTCCAGGAGGTTCGCGCGCAGCTCCTCTCTCGGATCGGCGTGGGGCCCTCCTGCCCGGCGAGCGGAGCGCGCCAGGGGCGCCGCCGGGGGGGGCTCCAGCGCCGATCCAAGACATCCGCGCGGAGTTCCGACATCCAAGGGCGCCCTCGAGGGCGCGAAGTTAGTCGCGCTACGCGGTTCGGCCCCATAGGAGCTCCGCTGAAGATCCCAGTTCCGCAGTTCGCATGCGTCCCCGCCACGCATTTCGGCAGTAGCGGTATCGATCGGTACCTTCCGGTCTCCCCCGTGGTGCGCGGCGTGACGCGTGCGACCTTCTCCTGGCGCCAGCATCGCAGAGCGGATTTCGTTTGGAAAACGGCAGGATGGGCCTGGAGTGTCCTGGAGAATGTCGCTCTGGACTTCGAAGTGTGAATCCCGTGCCGAAATTCGCTTCGCTTTCCGCCCGCCGTTTCGGGGTTCTGCGCTGACGGGAAGGCGCGCCACAATCCGCTGCAGCACGTCTGCAAGGGTGGCGGTGCGCCCTTCCCGCGGCCTCCCCCGGCGAGGCCGAGGAGGAGGCCGAGGCCGAGCGCCTGGCCGCGGGCGGGGCCTGGCCGGCGACAGGCGCCGGGCCGCTCGCGCGGGGCAGGGCAGAGGAGGCCCCTCCGCGGGAGGACGAACAGAGATCGGCTACTCCAGATTTCGTAATAAAAGGGAGGGGGTCTGGACCCTCCAAGACAAGGCATTTCAGACCCCCCTCGTGGGAGAACCCTCCAAACATCGTCCCCAGACCACCCCAGGCCCTCCAAGATAGCTTGGAAAAGACCCCCCCCCGAAATGAGACCCCCCTCCCTTTATTACGAAATCTGGAGTACACGTAAGAGTGACCCTTGGCCGGAGTGACCTTCAGTGCGGGCTCCATGGGGCCCCCCAATCGCCGAAATTCGCCGAGTGCGAGGCGATGGCGCCGGCTTGCGCGCCGGTGCTTGGCCCCCAGGCGGCCCCCGCTGAACCGCGCACCAGAGGTCACTCTTACCCAGGGTCACTCTTGCGTGTAGCCGAAGAGATGTCCAGGCCTCCGGCTGCCCCTCGTCAGAATCGAGCTCAGGAGTGGCGAACACGCCCCTGCGATGTCGACAGACGCCCTGCGATGTCGACGGACGCCCCATCCGACGTCGGGGCCAGGGCAGAGCTGGTCTGACCAGGAAGGACTCGGAAGTTCGATGGTGACCGACACTGGAGGGGCGGCGCATACAAGTACCTCGCCGTCATCGCTACTCTGTCCGGTATCTCCCCACGAACAGTTCAGCCACGTAAGACATGTTTGAGGTTAATTTTGACGAGGGTCGTTAATGGGGTCGGAGTATCAGTATCGTTCAACCGATCCCCATCCCCATCCCCATCCCGAGCCCCACCATCTCAGCACACCAGTTCGGGATAGATCCCTTCGAGACCCGAAGGCAACAGCCTATACCCCCATCTAGGAGAGTAAATCGGCCCGTGGGGCCGAGGCCACGGCCATGGGGATAGGGATCGGTTAAACGATGCGCACCATCGGTCGTTGAAAGCAGGTATTTTGGGATTTCCAGATTCCAATCTACTTTCGGCGCCCTCCTACTTCAACAATCGAATGGCTTCACCTGTTCCGTTCTCCTTTTTGGGGGGCGGGCGGGAACCCAACCTATTTTCAACGCCTTCCTGCTTCAAGTTTCTACCCACTTCTTCCGACCGATGGGCAGATCACGGCAGCGTCCGCTCGTCTTGGAATTCGTGAGAATACCGGCGAACAGCGCCAAAAAGCGCTCCATAGCGCCCAGTGACGCCGACTAGAGCTCGAGAAGCGCCCGAGAGTGTGCAGCAGCGCCCGCGCCACGTGAGGGAAATGCATTCTGTCCGCTGTGCGCGCGATTGGGCGCGTTATTGGGCGGCATGGAAACGACCAAAAACTTCCGTAAGCTGGTTTCTAAGGACACGTTTTGCAGTTGAAATTAGTTATTATCGGTGCTCGGCGGTTTTTCAGCCTCGTGGTGCGTTCCATCAGCTGCGCCCCGCCCAGCCGATGCATCGGCGACGCGGATGGATTTGGAGCCCGAATTTCTCCACCCCGATGTCGCCGATGCATCGTCGACGTCTCCGATGCATTGGATGTGCATCGGCGATGCGGCGCGATCTTCGACCCCATCTGCTCGGACCTCATTCGGAGGGCCTAGGAGTCCCGGGTCTCAGCGCTTCGGTCGGCTCGGTTGTATCGCAGTCGGTCTCAGTCGGTTTGGTCGGTTCGTTGCGGTTGAGTGCCGTGTCGTTGTTGCGTCGTTACGTTTTCTTGGGTTGCTTGCGGCTTGTCGGTTTCAACTTCGCGGTCGGTCATGTCGGTCGGAATGCGGTCGTGTTGTTGCTGTGGGCGGCTTTGCCATCACCCCGCGAGTGCAGATATTCTGCCACAAGAAAAATATACACAGACACCTTCCACTGTATTGTTCTTTGGCCTCAGGGGAGGGTGGCGGTGTATAAATCACCACTGAGAGCCAGCGATTTAATACACACGGAGGTACACGCAAAATTCGTCAGAGGGTGCCTGTGTATGTATATGTGTATATAGGTGTGTGTATATATATATATATATATATATATATATATATATTGCCGTGGCGTAGGTACAGTTGGCTCAAGGGGTAAGATCACCCGCAGATTTGGAGGGGCACCCTTCTGTGTTATTAGTGCCCGGGCTTCTTGGAGTGACATTCGCTTCGGACATTCCCATAGGGGTCTGGGGCCTTCGGCAAGGCCTCCCAAGAGGGCCTCGCAGGAGGCGACCGTCACTGATGTTCCGCAGGTTTTTCGACGGGGTTCGGGCGTTCTCGCACACTCGGTCTCCCGACGCTCCATGACGGCCCAGGAGGCCCCCCCACGATCGCCCCACGACGGCCCAAGAGGCCTCCCAGAGGGCTCCAAGAGGACCCCCAGGAGATAATTTTTTCCTGATGTTCCTCAATCCGGCTTTTCAGTGCTTTTAGCGGCCTCGCCGGTTCGGACGCCCGACGCTCCCAGACGGGTGCTCTCGATCGTCGTTCTCGAGGCCCTGTCTCGACGGCAGCAGTGAGTGGTACGGCGTGGAGTGGGCACCGCTGCGGATGCGGCTTGGTTACCAGCTCGCGCAGACGGCCTGGGCCTCGGGACCTTCGAGCGTCGAGTCGGTGTCTCGGCTCGGCTCAGGACCCTTGGTGACTGGACCCCGCTCGGTCCTGTCGAGGTGTTCCCCAGCTGCACTGGCCATCCCGTGCCAGTGCAGACACCTCTGAGGGAGCGCGGCGGCAGTGAGGGGGGCGTGAAGCGAAGGGAGTGCCCCCGCGCTCTCCCCGGGTGCCCCTCACCGGGGGCACCCCGCACGCACCGCCCCGTCGTCCAGTCGCGCGCACGCGCGCAGGACAGGGCGAGGCCACGTGCCCCCCCCCCGCCTGGCGAGCGAGCGAGCAACACACACACACACACCCGTACCCCTAATCGACCAAGAACCAATCGACACCCGCTCCACCTACGACCCGCTGGGTCGTAGGTGGGTCGTAGGGTAGGTGGGGCGGTGTCGTAGGTGGGTCGTAGGTGGTCGTAATCGGGGCAAGTGCCCAAGCTTTCAACATCGCTGTGTCGCATGTGGGGTGGTCCCCTTTTTGGTTTCTGGCCCCATACTGGGATCGGAGGGAGGAGGACTGGCTATGGGTATGGGTGCGTGTCGTGGGTCACAGAGGGGGGGGCTCCCGTTCGAGCGGGGGAGCCATCCGAAAAAAACGCACCCATAGCCTCTTCCGTCCCCCCGATGGGTAGGTGTCTGTGTGTGTGTTGTTCACTCGTCACCCTCACTCTGACATGCGCATACAACGAACAACCAAATACTGTATAAGCATAACTTGAACTTTTGGAGCTTCGCGCGGATTTCTCGGACCTGCGTTGGGCCCCCCCTTAGCGGAGCCGCCCCTGGCGCGTTCCGTGCGCCAGGGACAATTGTTTCCCGAATGCAGCTGATCTGTCGGAGATGCGCGCGCATTGCTGGGGCCAGTGTTGGATCCCCTCCCCACACCCTTGCCCTTCCCCCCCCAAACAAAAACAACGGCGTAAGGCGACGTGCGACACGCAACAGGCACGCACCGCGGAGCAACGAAAGCTTGCGGCGGCCGAGCAGGAGAAGGTCTCGCACTTCTTACAGCCAAGACGGCTGGAATCGGGAACAGTCGGGGTTCGGCAGCAGCTCGCTGATCATCAGGTCCTTCCATGGTTGTTTCTCTGGCGCTGCGCTACGCGTGCACTCGGGCGGTTCTGGGGCAACAAATGGTTTCGTTCCTTAGATAGCGCTTTTTCTTGTAACAGGTTGAGTGGACTCGTGCCCGCGAAGGCTTCCCAGGAGTAGACTCCTAACCTTCTCCCAGAGGACCGCATGTGTTCAGAGATGGTCTCCTCCTGGCTCGATGTCGCACTAGCTCTTCCAGGGAAGCCCAGATGGCCTCCATGTGCTTTCCCTTACGAGGCCCACGATGGCCCCAGGGGGGCCACGATGGCGTGAAAGGCTATGGGCACGTCAAATGCTGATCGATCCGACTCGATGTAGAGTTCAACTGGCCCGATTTGGTTCGACTCCGACATCCCGACGATCTAGTGCGGCCCGGTGCTTGCATGACATTGGCGTGCATCTTGGCGCCGCAGATCCGATTCGATCTCGACTCCGTCCCGATGCGTTGGCCCACAGCGGCCTGGCCCTGCATCTATAGGCAAGGCATGCGCGTTCCAAGAAGCAGCCTCAGCCTCCTGAGAAGCCTGGGTAGGTTCGCGAGCGTGAGGCGTGCGACAAACTAGGTGCACCATGCTTCGGGCGGAGGCCCGCTGACGCTACGCATACGAGAGTGAGAGGGCCGACTTGTCAGTCACTGTCCCTGGACGTGTGGCTGAAGTGGAGATCCTCGGCGCGGTGCATGCTTGCAGTGCTGTGTCTGTTGCTGCTGCTACTGTTGCTGGCATTGTTGGTACTGTTTTGGAATCTTCATTTTTAAAGAACAAAATTATTGTTGATCCCCTCCTCTGGGGCACATTGCGTTTTTCGGTTAAAGTGCTCCTCCAGGAGCTCGCACCCGGTTTTTTAGAAGGGAAAGCGGGGGGTCACCGAATTGGGCCCCTGGCCCCCGAGTTACAACAACAACAACGGCTCCCGCTTGATACTTCCACACAGCTTATTCCCGAATCGCGCTCTCGCGCGGGACTTCCCCACAATTAGTACAGAAATCGCACCCTCGACGCTCAGGCATCACGCTCTGGCTCTGGATTTCCTCGCGATTTATTTGGGACGCGCCGTCGCTCGACACTTTTTTGTGATTCGTGCAGGACGCACGCTTCAGCAACCCGCCTGCTCGATCTGGCCGTCTGGGCCCGCCTGCCCGATCCGCCTGCAAGGGTCTACCCGCCCAATCTGCCCGTCTGGTTCTGCCACGTGTTCTCTGCTCCTGGCCCCATCTGCTGCTACTTTCTCTCGGGCTCCATCCTCCTCCCTCCTCCTTCCCCCGCCCCAGGGGCTGCACGAAATACACGTTGCAGGTAAGCAAGATAGACTCCCAAGGGGGTACGATCGAAGACGAAGAGGGCGGGCATCGAGGTTAAATTTTGGGATATACGTGTTGAATGGCCCGCGAGCGGATAAGAGCGAACAGTCTTAAAATTTGATGGTGGTGTTGGTATTGGTTGTGGTTGTTGCTGTTGTTGCTGGTGTTGATGTTGATGTTGATGCTGCTGCTGTTGCTGTTGGTGGTCTTGTTGCTGATGTTGGTATTGGTGTTGTGGTTGGTGTTGTTAGTGTTATGTTGTTTGTATCATTGTTGTTGATGTTGGTATTGTTATTGTTATGTGTCTTGGTATTTTTATTGCTGTTGTGCTTGTTGAATTGTCGTGTCTATTGAATGAGTAATGGTTGATCCCTCCCCTCCGGGGCAAATTATGTTTGTTCCATTGAAGTGTCCTTCCCAGGGTTCGCACCATTTTTTAATCAGGGGAAGCCTTGAGTCTCAGAATTATGTTTTTGGCCCCCAGTTTACAACAACAACGGTTCCCGCCTGATAGATCCTCACAACTTATTCTCGAATCGCAATCTCACGCGGGAACGTCGTCAAATGTATAGAAGAGTCGCGCTCTCGCGTGGGACTTCCTCGCCATGTATTCAGACGCTGCGCCCTCGACACTCAGGAATTACGCTCTCGCTGTGAATTTCCGGACGGTGTATTTGGAAATCGCGCTATCGCTCGAGACTTCCTCGCGATTCATGCAGCAATCACGCTTAAAAGCCGTATGCTCGACTTGGCCGCTTGGGCCCACCTTCCCGACCCGCCCGTTGGGGTCTACCCGCCCGTCTGGTTCTGCCACGTGTTTTCTGCTCCTAGCCCCCCTCCTGCCCGTGCTCACTCCTCCTCCCTCCCCCTTGTCCCTTCCTTCCATCCGTTCCCATATTCCCATGCCGCAGGGGCTGCGCGAAATACAGGTTGCAGGTGAGAAAGATATACCCCCAAAGGGGTACGATCAAAGACGAAGCGGGCGGGTATCGAGGGCTTGTGGCATACGTGTTGAATGGTTCTCGAGTGGGACGGAGCGAGCAGTCTTAAAATAAGCGGTGTTGTTGATGTTGCTGCTGTTGTTAGTGGTGCTGTTGGTGTTGCTGCTGTGGTTGACGCTGGCGTTGTTGCTGTTGCTGTTGTGCTACGGTTGCGGCTGTTGGTATTGTTGGTGCTGGTGGTGTTGTTGATGTTGTTGTTGTTGCTGTTGTTGATGTTGGTGTTTGTTGGTGGTGATGCTGATGTTGATGTGGGTATTGGTGTTGGTTGTGGTTGACGCTGATGTTGTTGGTGCTGATGTTGATGTGGATGTTGATGAGGTTGTTGATGCTGATGAGGTTGTTGATGTTGCTGGTGCAGTTGCTGTGGAGTTTGATGGTGATGTGGATGTGGATGCTATCGTTGTTGCTGCTGTTGGTGTTGATGCTGATGGTGATGGTGAGTCGGGTGTGTGTGTGTGTGTGTGTGAATGGTTGTTGGTGGTGTTGTTGGTGCTGGTGCTGTCCGTGTTGATGGTGTTAATGTTGATGTCGCTGCTGGTGTTGTCGAGGTTCATGTGGATGTGGATGTGGACGGTGTTGCTGGTGTTGCTGTTGCTGGTGTTGTTGGTGTTGGTGTTGATGTGGAGGTGGAGGAGGATGGTGTTATTGTGTTTGTCGTTGCTGGTGTTGGTAGTGCTGATGATGCTGTGGTTGTTGCCGCTGCTGATGTTGTTACTGGTGTTGTTGATATTGATGTGGAGGGGGATGTGGAAGGTGGTGTGGCTACTGCTGTTGTTATTGATGGTGCTGTTGTTGATGTTGATGTTGGCGTGGATGTTGTTAGTGGTGCTGCGGCTGCTGTAAGTGTTGTTGTCGTTGTTGATGGTAGTGTTGCTGCTGTTGTTGATGTGGATATTTATGTAAAAGTGGATGTGGTTGTTGCTGGTAGTGCTGGTGATGATGCTGCTGTTGTTGACGTGGATGTGGATGTGGGTGTTGTCGTTGGTGGTGATGCTGGTGGTGTTGCTGTGTTTGACGTTGTTGATGCTGATGATAGTGTTGATGATGCTGATTTTGATGTGGATAGTGTTTGTCATGTTGATGTGGATGTTGTTGTTGTTGTTGCGGTTGTTGTTGCGGTTGTTGTTGTTGTTGTTGTTGCTGTTGTTGTTGTTGTTGTTGTTGTTGTTGTTGTTGTTGGTGGTGTTCCCCATATCCTAAGATGGGGTTCTTGTTATTTCTTGGACGCCTCCTACTCCTCCTTCCTCCTCCTTTTTCCCCATATCCTAAGATGGGGTTCTTGTTTTTACTTGGACGCCTCCTACTCCTCCTCCTCCTTCCTCCTCCTCTTTTCTCCTCCCCTCCTGTCGGACATACTCAGACTTGCTCATACACAGACTTACTCATACTCAGACTTACTCATACTCAGACCTACTCATACTCAGACTTACTCACACTCAGACATACTCATATACAGACTTACTCATACACAGACTTACGCATACACAGTATTAGTCATACCCAGACGTACACATATACAGACTTATTCATACACAGACTTACTCATACTCAGCACCCCTACGGGGAGCCGCCAGGGGTGGTTGCACGGGCTCGTTCGCGGCCGTTTTGTGGGGATGTCTCAGGCGGTTTGCCTGTTTCTGTGCCCAACATCCTTCGCTTTCGGAGCAGATTTGGAGGATGTCTCGAGCGAGGCGCTCATTTCAGCACCCCTAAGGGGAGCCGCCAGGGGTGGTTGCACGGGCTCGTTCGCGGCCATTTTGTGGGGATGTCTCAGGCGGTTTGCCTGTTTCTGTGCCCAACATCCTTCGCTTTCGGAGCAGATTTGGAGGATGTCTCGAGCGAGGCGCTCATTTCAGCACCCCTAAGGGGAGCCGCCAGGGGTGGTTGCACGGGCTCGTTCGCGGCCATTTTGTGGGGATGTCTCAGGCGGTTTGCTTGTTTCTGTGCCCAACATCCTTCGCTTTCGGAGCAGATTTGGAGGATGTCTCGAGCGAGGCGCTCATTTCAGCACCCCTAAGGGGAGCCGCCAGGGGTGGTTGCACGGGCTCGTTCGCGGCCATTTTGTGGGGATGTCTCAGGCGGTTTGCCTGTTTCTGTGCCCAACATCCTTCGCTTTCGGAGCAGATTTGGAGGATGTCTCGAGCGAGGCGCTCATTTCAGCACCCCTAAGGGGAGCCGCCAGGGGTGGTTGCACGGGCTCGTTCGCGGCCATTTTGTGGGGATGTCTCAGGCGGTTTGCCTGTTTCTGTGCCCAACATCCTTCGCTTTCGGAGCAGATTTGGAGGATGTCTCGAGCGAGGCGCTCATTTCAGCACCCCTAAGGGGAGCCGCCAGGGGTGGTTGCACGGGCTCGTTCGCGGCCATTTTGTGGGGATGTCTCAGGCGGTTTGCCTGTTTCTGTGCCCAACATCCTTCGCTTTCGGAGCAGATTTGGAGGATGTCTCGAGCGAGGCGCTCATTTTCACCCCCCAGGTGGGCCAGATTTTGAGGATGTCTCGATCGGTTTGCTAGTTTTGGTGGCCAGGCTCGTGGGCGCAGATTCTTCTCAGGATGCCACAGGAGGCTCCAACAGGCTCCCAGGAGGCATCAGGAGGCATCAGGAGGCACAGAAAGACTCAAGAGGCCACAGGATGTCCCAAGAGGCTCCAGGAGGCCCCAGGAAGCTCCAGAAGGCCTCAGGAAACCACAGGAGCCCCAGGAGACAACAGGAAGCGCCAGGAGGCCTCGGAAGGCAACAGGAGGCCCCGAGAGGCCCCAGGAGCAGGAGGCCTCAGAAGGCAACAGGAGTGGCTCCAATCCCATGTGTTTTACGTATGCTCCTATCGATTGGGCCTCACCTGGAGCACGATTCTTTGATGTTCTACGTATGTTTCTATAGATGGTCCTTCTCCTGTGTACACAATCCTAAATGTTTTACTCATGTTCCTATGTATTGGGCCTCTCCTGGGGCACGAGTCCTTGGTGTTTTACGCGTGTTCCTATAGATTGCCCTTCTCCTGTGGCTCTAATCCGCAATGTTTTATGTACGTCTGTTGCTATAGATTGCGCCTCCCCTGGGGCACGAAACCTTCCTAGGAGGTCCCAGGAGGTCCCAAGAGGCTCCTGGAGACCCCAGGAAGCCCCAGTAGGTTTCAGGAGGCCCCAGGAGGCCCCAGGCTCATGCACAGAGACGCGCTCGTACTACTGAGGCTCATTCACACTCCAATTCATTCGCAGTTAGATTGATGTCCAGACCGTCACAACTGAAGCCCGTTAATATTCGAAAGCTCTTGCGCCTAGACATTCACGGCGGACAGGTCCATGCGAGTAGATGCACATATGGGGAGCTCCACGCAGTGAATAATTTCTCCTCCCCTCCTGTCGGACATACTCAGACTTGCTCATACACAGACTTACTCATACTCAGACTTACTCATACTCAGACCTACTCATACTCAGACTTACTCACATTCAGACATACTCATATACAGACTTACTCATACACAGACTTACTCATACACAGTATTAGTCATACCCAGACGTACACATACACGGACTTACTCATACACAGACTTACTCATACTCAGCACCCCTAAGGGGAGCCGCCAGGGGTGGTTGCACGGGCTCGTTCGCGGCCATTTTGTGGGGATGTCTCAGGCGGTTTGCCTGTTTCTGTGCCCAACATCCTTCGCTTTCGGAGCAGATTTGGAGGATGTCTCGAGCGAGGCGCTCATTTCAGCACCCCTAAGGGGAGCCGCCAGGGGTGGTTGCACGGGCTCGTTCGCGGCCATGTTGTGGGGATGTCTCAGGCGGTTTGCTTGTTTCTGTGCCCAACATCCTTCGCTTTCGGAGCAGATTTGGAGGATGTCTCGAGCGAGGCGCTCATTTCAGCACCCCTAAGGGGAGCCGCCAGGGGTGGTTGCACGGGCTCGTTCGCGGCCATTTTGTGGGGATGTCTCAGGCGGTTTGCCTGTTTCTGTGCCCAACATCCTTCGCTTTCGGAGCAGATTTGGAGGATGTCTCGAGCGAGGCGCTCATTTCAGCACCCCTAAGGGGAGCCGCCAGGGGTGTTTGCACGGGCTCGTTCGCGGCCATTTTGTGGGGATGTCTCAGGCGGTTTGCTTGTTTCTGGGCCCAACATCCTTCGCTTTCGGAGCAGATTTGGAGGATGTCTCGAGCGAGGCGCTCATTTTCACCCCCCAGGTGGGCCAGATTTTGAGGATGTCTCGATCGGTTTGCTAGTTTTGGTGGCCAGGCTCGTGGGCGCAGATTCTTCTCAGGATGCCACAGGAGGCTCCAACAGGCTCCAGGAGGCTCCAGGAGACCACATGAGGTCCCAGGAGGCATCAGGAGGCCACAGAAAGACTCAAGAGGCCACAGGATGTCCCAAGAGGCTCCAGGAGGCCCCAGGAAGCTCCAGAAGGCCTCAGGAAACCACAGGAGACCCCAGGAGGACAACAGGAAGCGCCAGGAGGCCTCGGAAGGCAACAGGAGGCCCCGAGAGGCCCCAGGAGCAGGAGGCCTCAGAAGGCAACAGGCGTGGCTCCAATCCCATGTGTTTTACGTATGCTCCTATCGATTGGGCCTCACCTGGAGCACGATTCTTTGATGTTCTACGTATGTTTCTATAGATGGTCCTTCCCCTGTGTACACAATCCTAAATGTTTTACTCATGTTCCTATGTATTGGGCCTCTCCTGGGGCACGAGTCCTTGGTGTTTTACGCGTGTTCCTATAGATTGCCCTTCTCCTGTGGCTCTAATCCGCAATGTTTTATGTACGTCTGTTGCTATAGATTGCGCCTCCCCTGGGGCACGAAACCTTCCTAGGAGGTCCCAGGAGGTCCCAAGAGGCTCCTGGAGACCCCAGGAAGCCCCAGTAGGTTTCAGGAGGCCCCAGGAGGCCCCAGGCTCATGCACAAGACGCGCTCGTACTACTGAGGCTCATTCACACTCCAATTCATTCGCAGTTAGATTGATGTCCAGACCGTCACAACTGAAGCCCGTTAATATTCGAAAGCTCTTGCGCCTAGACATTCACGGCGGACAGGTCCATGCGAGTAGATGCACATATGGGGAGCTCCACGCAGGAATATTTGTTGTGTTGTTGTTGTTGTTGTTGTTGTTGTTGTGTGTGTGTTGTTGCTGGTGTTGTGGGTGTTGTTGTTGTTTGTTGTTTGTTGTTGTTGGTGTTGTTGTGGGTTGGTGTTTGTGTGTGTGTTGTGTGTGTGTGTGTGTGTGTTGTGTGTGTGTTGTGTTGTGTAGTGTGGTGTTTGTTGTGTGTGTTGTGTGTGTGGTGTGTGTGTGTGTGTGTGTTGGTGTTGGTGTTGGTGTTGGTGTTGGTGTTGGTGTTGGTGTTGGTGTTGGTGTTGGTGTTGGTGTTGGTGTTGGTGTTGGTGTTGTTGTTGTTGGTGGTGGTGGTGGTGGTGGTGGTGGTGGTGGTGGTGGTGGTGGTGGTGGTGCTGCTGTTTTGCTGATGTTGCTGTTGCTGCTGCTGTTGTTGCTGTTGGATGGGGCGGACCTGCCCCGGGGAAACCCATTGTCCCCAGCAGAGGGGCCTTCAGTCTCCCCCCCCCCCTGGTGGAGGCTTCGCTCCCCCCCCGCCCCCGGGGGAGGGGAGGCAGAGGCCCCCCTCCGGGGGGTTGCTGGGCGTGTTGGCAGGCCCCGAATGATGTGGGAGCCCGATGGCATCCTCACGGGCCCCGTCGGATTCTCGAGGATTTCTAGGGACTCGTAGGCTTCATTGCGGAATTTTTAGGAGTTCCTACGAATCCCTCGGAATCTTCAGGCACGCAACGGAAGCTCAAGGACCACCAGGAATCGGTTGGAATCCTATGGGGCTCTTTGGAACCCGTAGGAACCCCGAGGGACCCTCAGGAACACCGAGGGATCCGTAAGAAGCCAGAGGAATTCTGTGAATCCTTGAAGGTTCCTGGCGATTCTTGGGAATTCTACACGCTTCGCGTATCCCCCCAGCCCATCCAGAAACGATGCCCAGGCGAGTTGAGGTGATCAGAGAAGTGCGGGAGCAAAGAGGAGGACGGCCGAACCGTGCACAGGAGGGAGGAGGAGAAGGAGGAGGCTGGATGGATGGATGAGGGAGTGGGGAGAAGAAAGATGAATAGGAGGAGGAGGAGGAGGAGGAGGAGGAGGAGGAGGAGGAGGAGGAGAAGGAGTAGGAGGAGGAGGGAAGAGCAGGAGGGGGTTGGCAGCAAAAGGGCCAGAAGTCTCTTGGATGCCTCTCGGAGCCTCTTGGAATATCTCTTGGGCGCTTCTTGGTGGCCTCTTGGGACGTCTTGAGGGTCCCTTGGCGGTCCTGGGGGGCTCTTGGGTGCCTCGGGGGGCCTCTTGGGGCCGCTTGGAGTCCTATTGGGGCCTCTTGGGGCCTCTTGGGGGCCTCGTGGGGCTTCTTAGGGCCATCTTGGGGCCTCTTCGGGCCTCCTGGGCGCTTCTTGGGGCCATCTTGGAGGACATCGATCAAACAAGAAGGGTTCCCCAATTACTGTTGCCCCTCGGGGGGCCCACACATCGTCATTAGGGGCGCTCTTGGAGCACTCTTGGGCGCTCTTGGGGCCGCCTTGAGGCTCTCTGAGACCCCTCTTAGGCCATCTTGGAGCCATCTTGAGGCCTCGGATAACCATCGGAAGCGAAAAGGCTAGACGGCAAACATTACTGGTGCTCCTCAAGTTTTGGAAGGATTTGGGCCTCTTGGAGGCCTCCTTGGATGTCTTGGAGGCCTCTTGGAGCCGTCTTGGAACCTTCTTGGATCCTCTTGGAGCATCTTGGAAGCCATCTTGAGGCATCTCGGGCTATCTTGAGCCATCTTGGCGGTCACCTTGGGCTCTCAGAGGCTCTCTCGGAGCCGTCTTGGGCCATCTTGGACCCTCTGACCGCTCGCGACCGGCCCCGTCCAGGTCCAGGGGAGGGGGCAGGGGGATGGGTGAACCCCTCCCCGAAGGGGAAGAGACGGCGTGGAAGAGGAAACATTTTAGACCACCTCATGCCCTGAAGGGCTGGTGGGACTCCTGCAAGATATATTATCGTCACCCCACCCGCGACACAACCCGCGACCCAGCCGCAACCCGCCCCACGACCCACCCCGCGACCCACCCCACGACCCACTCTGCGACCCACCCCGCGACCCATCCCACGACCCATCCCGCGGCCCACCCCGCGGCCCACCCCGCGGCCCACCCCGCGGCCGCCCCCTCACTCGTATCCGCAGCTGCGGGCCCAGGCATGCGACGTCCTGATTGTTTCAGAACGGCGTCCCCGGAAGTCCCGACCCCTTCCCTGGGGCCGGTCTTTCACCCTGCGTCGTCTTGTTCACGGCCCCGGGGCCCGGCGAGGGCCTCCAGAGGCCGAACATGGCGAAAGTCGTTCCTTTGTTTTTTTTTGGTTGCGAGGCGAGCATGTCTGGGGAGGGCTACAGACATGCAGCTCCCGGAGAGGGCGCCCCGACGCTGACGGACCCCTGCGGCCTGTCCCCCCGCGAGCCGCCCCCGGTCGCGCCTGCGCAGCCGGAGCTCGTGGAGGTATTCGACGGGCCCCTCGCCGAGTCGCCGTACGGCGTGCGCGGGGCCGCAGAGTGCCTGCAGCGAGGCTCGGGGGGCAAGCAGTGGCGAAGCGTCCCGGCTCGCTTAATTATAGAGGCCCACTAAGAGACTGCTCGAGGAACCCTTGCGTGGTCTGCACAAAAAGGTTCCCAGAGCATGTCTGGCTGAGCCTGTCTTGCTGCTTTCACACGGCGGGCTTCTGTTCTAAGGACCGTGCTTTTGCTACTGGAACATTGCTGGGTGCTAAGATCGGGGGAGCGTAAGACCTGGATTTGCCAGGACTCGGGTTCGCCATCGTTTTTTGACGACCGCGCCTCGGATTTTGACGAGGAGGAGCTTCGTGGGATGTCTGCAGCGGGAGGCCTCGTCAAAATGCAGGCTCGGCCTCGTCATTTTTTTGACGACCTCGTCGGGGATTTCCGAGTCCCCTGTACCCAGGTCTTACGTCCCCCTGATCGTGGTAGGACTACGGAAGGCTGGGACGGCCGGCCCCTGCTCAGCGGGGGCAGCGCGAGGTGGGGACGCAGCGACCTCCCCCCGCCTGCTGCCCGCCAGCAGCAGCGTGCGGAGTCGCTGCCTCGCGGGCCCCCTCGGCGAGGCGTCGCCGGTTTCAGCTCGAGGTTCTTCCCCCCTGATCGGGAGAGAAAAAGATACGGATACGTGTTGTCCCCCTTCGTTTTCGGCCTTTCCTGGTCCTCCTGGGGAATCCTCGTTGTCACCGCTGGATTCGCCTCGAAATTCTGGTCAGAACGCACCCCAAGAGAGGTCCGGGGACAACACGTATCCGTATCTTTCCGCTCCCCCTGAGTTGGTGCCCCTACCTTCGCAGGCCTAGAGATGGACACCGACACCAACTTCGGCGGTGTGCCTCCACCGAGGGAAGAGGATCTCGATCTCGGTGATGGTGGTGATCGTATGGCTTCCAGAGTGGCCGAGGTATTACCACCGACGCCGAAGTCGAGGATCATCTTCCCCCTGTGGTGGAAAACCCCCTGTGTCGGTGTTGGTGCCCATTCCCAGGCCTCCAATACCTCAGCCACTCGCAAAAGGGGGGGTATCGAAGAAGAACAAAAACACCATAAGCATACACTTTTTGGCGCTCCGCGCGGATTTCTTGGATCCGCGCTGGGACCCCCCGGCGGCGCCTCCGCCGCCCCTGGCGCGCTCCGCGCGCCAGAGAGGGGGGCCCGGCGCGGATCCAAGAAATCCGCGCGGATTTCCAAAATTTATGTTTATGCCGTTTCTTGTTCCTCTAGGTTAGGGGGAGGGGGGGAGAGGGCTTCTTCGAAGCACCCCTTTCTCAGATGGTGCGGGCCCTGTTTGGAGATGCAGGGCGTGGCGCCTTCTAGGAAGCCGCTTCCCTCCGTGAAGCCCTCCCCCCTCCCGCTGCCCCCTTGTTCGGGCCGGGCGAAAGGGGGGGTGTGGGAAAGGGTGGGTTACGAAATTTGCTGCATGCAGCTGGTTTCGGCCTCACCGAGGGGCCCATTCCTCGATACATAGCCGCCTCCGGCGCCAGGAGGCGCCGGGGAAATCAGCTACGCGAGCTGATTCTCAAACCCCCCCTTTGCTATTCCCCCCTTTCGCCCGACCCGACTTGTGCGCGTCGCCAAGCCAGCGTAGGCCTGTGGCACCGCGCCGTGCACGTGTGGCTGCTGGACGCCCGCACGGGCGGCCTGCTGCTGCGGCGGCACTCGAGGCGGCCGGCGGCATGCCTCGGCGGCGGCATTGGAGCCCTACCCCAGGAAGCATTTAAGAACTCCCCCAGCGATATCGTAGCACCGCATTTTTTATTCGAGATTCCGAAGGGCCGAAATAACCGAACGATAGCTGTAGCACCCGGACACGATTATGATGATGATGATGATGATGATGATGATGATGATGATGATGATGATGATGATGATGATGATGATGATGATGATGATGATGATGATGAGGCGGATGAGGGTGAGGAGGATAATGATGATGAGGAGAAGGTTGAGGATGATGATGGATGATGATGATGCTGATTATGATGATGATGAGATGATGATGCTGATGATGATGATGATGATGATGATGATGATGATGATGACGATGATGATGATGATGATGATGATGATGATGATGATGATGATGATGATGATGATGATGATGATGCGGATATGGATGATGGTGCGGAAGGGTTATCGATTTGCCGGAGGTGGGGGGGGGTCTTAAATGCTTCCTGGGGTTACCCTTGCCTGTCATCGATCGTCCGCCCAGTGATCGTTTGCTTCTTCGCCGTTTTTGCCGATCGGCGCGGGCCCTCGCATACCCCCCCCTCCTCCCCCCAGCCTCCATGGAGTGGATCTTGGCGGTTTTCGGCGCCTGCATGGCTTGTTCGAGACCTACACCTGCCGATTTCGAAAGAGAGAAACCACCATAAACACAAACGTTTGGCGCTCCGCGCGGATTTCTTGGATCCCTTCTTGACCCCCCTGGTGGCGCCTCTGGCGCCGCCCCTGGCGCGCTCCGCGCGCCAGGGAGGGGGGTCCGGCGCGGATCCAAGAAATTTGCGCGGAGCGCCAAAAGTTTATGTTTATGGCGTTTGTTCTTCTTATTCTTCTAATAGTATCGATCGTCTGCCTACTGACACTGTAGTCGTGATGCGGTCTGTTTCTCCGCTTCGCAGTTGAGCCTCCGTGTGCACGCAATCACTCAGCAAGGCGCTCCTTGCATGGCCACGCAGAGCTGCTAGCCGCGCTCTCTTCTGTCCACGCGTTCTCCCAGATGCTCGGCTCAGCCATGACATGCCACACTTGCCGATCAACAGTTTTCACCGACCGCGTCCCACTACAGCCAAAAGGCTGACATCAAGGCCGCTTCGGGCTCAGGACGGGCGCAGGTTTTCTGGCCGTTCCCCATGTCTACGTCAGGGAAGCTGTTCGTGACCGAGGCTCGCTGAGGGTGCCGACATAGTGTGACTATGCCAGCGTGCAGACGGCTCTGTCACACCGTGACCTGCCGTCGCTAATCTGCGCCGACCAGGTCCTGAATAGGCCGCCCAGGAGCGGGGGGGAATGGAGGACGAAGGATGGATGCAGGAGGTAGGGTTGGCGGCGCGCACTGGGGGGTATGTGGGAGGGGGGACGGGCTCTCACAAGCGCCCCGGCTTCTTAGAAGGCGCGGGGGACTCACTTCTATCTACTTTTTTATTTTTTTTTTTACTTTTTTGCTTTTTTTCTTTTTTTTTTTTTTTGTTTTTGATTTTTTTCTTTGTGTTTCTTTTTTTTGCTTTTTTTGCTTTTATTTTGCAGATGTACTGCTGGCGCTTTCGAGAGGCAGCCTCTTCTGAAAGCTTTCCACCCTCCCCTTTAACCCTTTAGTGCGCGCCGCCGAGAGGGGATGAAGGACGGGGGATGCAGTGGAGGGGGGGGGCGGGGGGCCAAGCGAGGATGGAGGACGAGGCTGAGAGAGAGACGGGGAGGGTTCTTGAAGGGACTAGGCGACCCCCCCTCCTCCTCCTCCCTCCTTTCCTCCTACCCTCCTCACCTCCTCCTCCTCCTCTCCCCTCTCTCCTCCTCTCCCTCCTCCTCCCCCTCCTACTCCTCATCCTCCTCATTCCTCCTTTCCCCTCATCCCCTCCTCCTCCTCCCCCTCCTCCTCCTCTCCTCCTCCCTTCTCCCCCTCCCTCCCCCCTCCCTACCCCCCTCCCTCCGTCCCTCCCCTCCTCCCCTCCTCCCTCCCCCCTCCGCTCCTCTCCCCTTATCCATTCTCCCTCCTCCTTCTCCCCCTCCACCTCCTCCCTCCTCCTCGGGTCGCCTACGGCCCCAGGGGAAACCGTGAAGGGGGTGGGAGGCGAGCGGGAGGAGGCCAGCGGAGGGGAGGAGGGTCCGGCCCAAAGGGGGGCCGCACCGCGAGGATGGGGGCTCCCAGGGGCCTCCGCGCCGCGAGGGGGGGGCTCCGAGGGCTCCCAAGGGGGTTTGGCGATGACCCTTCGCCGATCGACCTGTGGGGATCGAGGAAGATAGATCCAGATAGATCCAGATAGCCCAAGGTAGGCTCGGCGGCGAGCGAGGGAGGGAAGTCAGAAGGATGGGCCTTCCCACAGAGCGGCGAGACTTTTCAGAAACCCTCGCGCCCTCTGAGAGGTGTTCTGTGCCTTCGAGGAAGGCAGGAGATTTCTCAGAAGGCCGGGGGACGACTTCCGAGCCTTCCGAGAAGGCCTTCTTCTTCTCACTTCTCCTTGGGCGCGCCGCCGATAAATCCAGGTAGATCTAGGCAACTCCAGGTCAATCCAGAGATCTCCAGGGAAAGTGGGAGCAAATCCCCGCCGATCACTCCTCCTCGTCCCCCCTCGTACCTCGTCGTCCTCCTCCCTCCTCCCCGCTCCTTCCTGCTCGCCTGTCCTCTTCCTCCTCCTCCTCCTCCGCCTCCTCCTCCTCCTCCTTCTCTTCCTTCTCCCCCTCCCGCTCCCTCCCCCTCCTCGCCTCCCCCTCCCCCTCCTCGCCTCCCCCTCCCCCTCCCCCTCCCGGGCGCTCGCCGCCGAGGCAGAGCTCGCGGAACCCGGGCCGCTGGGGGCCCTCCTGCCACGACAGCGTGCGTTGCTGCGCGCCCATCCCGCGGGAGGGGGGGGGGGCCGCCAGCGGGGGCTCGGCAACGACGCGGGGCTCGAGCTGAACGGTGTCTTGGCGACGTCGTGGGCCGTTTTCGTGCCGGTGTCGTTCTGCGGCGAGGGCCGAACGACGGACGTCGAGGGACAACGAGCACGCAACGGAAGCGGAGAATGCTACTGCTGGGCTCGGCAACGAAGCGGGGCTCAAGCGAAACTCGGGGAAACGTAAGACTCGAGAACGCCGGGACTCGGGTTTGCCGATTTTTTTTGACGAGCGCGTCCTGGATTCTGACCGTCCAGTTCTCGTGGGATGTCTGCAGCGGGAGCTCGCGTCAAATTCCAGATTGGGCCTCGTCATTTTCATGGCTGGCCCCGTCAGACCAACCCGAGTCCCCCGAACCCGAGTCTTACGTCACCCCGATAAACGATGTCTTGGCGACGTCGTGGGCCGTGCTCGTGCCGGTGCCGTTCTGCGGCGAGGGCCGAGCGACGGGCGTCGAGGGACAGCGAGCACGCAACGAAAGCGGAGAATGCTACCGCTTGGCTGGAAGCCTGCCACGCGGTCCCAGCTCAGGAGGGAGCAAAAACACACAGACACAATTCCTCGTCGATTCCCAGGAAAATTTTGGAAAATATGGGAAGTGGCGGGGAAGACAAAAACCGAGAAAATATTAGAAAATATTGGGAATCTGGTTGTTGATGCGTATTTACTTGTGTGTCCCAGGGCCCCTTCAACAGCGCAGCCTCAAACTACGCCAGATGTTCGGGCGTTTTCTCGTCGGCCCCGGGGCAGAGGGCCACCGGGCCCCGGGAGATCCCCGGCGGCGTGGGAAAGATAACGGCAGAGGATGGCTGGCCGTTTGCAGGGGCAATGCTCGGGAGGGGGACGGCTTCTCGGGCTGGACGAAAGGGGGGGATTAGGAAAGTCGAAAATCAAAGAAAAAAACAACGAGAAACCAGAAGAACCAGGAAATCCGTAAAACAAATCAAAGAAACCATTGGTTTTTTATAGAAGAAATCATAAAAAATCCAACCGAAACCTTGGGGTTACGAAATTTGCTGCATGCAACTGGTTTCGGCCTCACCGATGGGGCCCATTCCTCGATGCATGGCCGCCTCCTGCGCTGGGAGGCGCCGGGGAAATCAGCTACGTGAGCTGGTTCTCAAACCTGCCCTTTGCTATCCCCACCTTTCGCCCGACCCGAGCCTCAGGGGAGGTGCATCGATTTCCAATCGCCCGTCGCGGCGTCAAGGGTCGCTGCTCGCGTTCTCTCCTGAACGCGGCAGCGGCCCTTCGATGGGCCGCCGCCGTTTCCTCGAATGCGCGGCCACGCGCAGCCAAGGCGCACATCGGCCTCGTGGGGCGAGGCCGTTGCTCGGAGAAGCACTTGCGTTTCTCCTCGCCTACGTCTTCCTTACCTTCGCCGTTGTCGCCCATGCCCCTCGTCGCTGATGTTTCCTCTTCGCTGCGGGTATAAGGGCCAAATTTGCAGCATGTCCCCTGTTGAAACAAAAACACCCGTTCCAAAGGTGTATATTTGGGATATCCGGTCGCGCGCATCGATATAAGTCGCCTTGTGGGGCAGAGCAGGGTCTCGAGGTTGGGTCTCTTGTGAAGGTTCTTCGTGGAAGGTGTCTTGCGAAGGCCTTATGGCCGGTGCAGCCGACGACGACGACGACGACGACGACGACGACGACGACGACGATGATTTGATGTTGGACATTCAATTTTTTGTCCGTACTCCAGATCTCGTAATAAAGGGAGGGGGGTCTCATTTCGGGGGGGGTCTCTTCCAGGCCATCTTGGAGGGCCTGGGGGGGTCTGGGGGCGGTGTTTTGGAGGGTTCTCCCACGGGGGAGGTCTGAAATGGCTCGTCTTGGAGGGTCCAGACCCCCTCCCTTTTATTACGAAGTCTGGAGTACCCATTTCGGGCGTCCTGGCCCTGGGTTTTCTTGGATTTGGGAGTTGGACGGCTCTGCTATGGAGAGCGCGGCGCTCCTGCGCAGAACAAAAATAAATCGGTGGGCGTCCCGGGGTTGCAGGTTTGGGGCTTCTCTTGCGGAAGGCTCCCTGCGGAGCAGGCAAAGAGACATACCTCCTGTCAGGAGGGGAAAAAACACACAGAGGCACAAATATCCGTCGACTCCCAGAAAATATGCGCAAATATGGGAAGTGGGGGGGAAGACAGACACCCAGAAAATATGGGAAAATATATGGAATATTTTTACTTGTGTGTATTTATTTGTGTTTTTGTGGGCCCCTTCCCGTGGACCGCGACCCCGTTGGCGTCCACCGAGGACGAGGCAGCCCCTCGCCCGAACCATGCGAGGAAGACGTGTGGCCCCACGGAGGCATCGCTCGGAATTGTGTATTTTTCTTCCAGCGAGGACCATCGAGGAGTATCCTTGATCATTTGGTGAAAAAAACCACACAAAAACCACACACACACACACGAAACCGAAAAAAACACATTGAATGGACGTCCGAGCGATGGCCAGTCACGGAGTCTCCCCCCTTTTTCTCACGCCAGGGCCAGGCCGCATCGGCGGCTGGGTCCGATGCGTCTGCAGGAAAAGACCCCCCACGTCCCTGATGCTCATGGCCCTCCTGACTCGGGACGCCTCCCACAGGGTAGAGTGGTGGGGGGCCCAAGAACAGACACCACCACCATATCGCCCTCGCCCCCTCCCTCCCCCGGGAAAGGGGAAAGAGGAAGAGGAGGGCAGAGGAGAGAGGAGGAATCGACGTGGTGGTGGTGTCTATTCTTCGGGTCCCCGAACGGGGGCCTCTGAGCTGCCACGGCGTCGAGGCCCGGGCGGCCCAGCCCTCCCGCGGGGACCGTCGCCGAGGGCCAGCCGCCAGGGCCCAGCGCCGCCGCCGAGTCCTCGCGCGGCGCGGCCGCCGGATCTTGAGGGAGAAGTGGAGGATGGGGCACGGCGAAGACGCGAGGGGCAGATGGAGCGGTGGATTACGCTGCACCACAGACAGGGCTGTGGTAATAGACTCACGCATACTCCTCCTCCTCCCAATCATCATCTCCTCCTAACCATACAATAATCACGAACTAATACACAGAAAAATCATAATCAATAATAAGAATACTCACAATAATATGAATCATAATAAATATAAAATAAGAATAATAATAATCATAATAAAAAAGATTAATACTCCTAATACAAACCGAACAATCATTATCCGAAAACCACTCCTCCTCATAATAATCCTCATCATACTCATCAACTCCTCCTCCTCAGGGGCCGTTGTCGGGCCCGGGGCCGTCAAAACCGGAGCCAGCGTGTAAAACACAGCACAAGCTGGAGCCCGGGAGGGGGCCAGGGACCGGTATTGAGCGGATTTGCTTCTAACCTTCCCCCCCCCCCTCGACTGGACGTAAGAGTGACCTTTCGCCGGAGTGACCTTTGGTGCGGGCACAGACGGGCCCCCAGGTGGCTGAAAACGAAGCAGGAGCAGCGGCCTGCGCGCCCAGGTGTGGTCCCCCCGCGGCCAACAAAAAGCCGCGCACCAAAGGTCACTCTTACCCAGGGTCACTCTTGCGTGTAGCCGATAGCAGCGCGGTGGTCCGTAGACGCTTGGGGGCGGCAAAGAAGGGGGTGAAGACTAGGGTGGGGGTGGATCTCATGGCGGGGGCCATGATCTTTCCCCAGATCTCATGGCGCCTCGTCTTGTTTCATTACGACCCTGGCCCCCCCGCTGGGCCGCGCACATGCCGCCGGTCATGATTTGCACCCTCCCCTCTTGGACACCCCCCTCTTGGCCGCTCCCGAGACGCGCTAGCGGCGGTGTTGGTAACGGCGATGTGAGTTTTGGTATTGTGGGTGGGGGTGGTTCGTGGCCAACCTGAGGATCGGAAAGTGTGGTTCGTGCTGTCCCACAATTTGCACATCTGAGATGTAGGAACTCGGGTCAGGGCTAACTCGGGTGCAGTCTTCGGGAATCCCAGCCCGAGTTACCCGGGGCCCGAGTTACCCTGGATAATTCGGGCGTCCGGAGCCCCAGATCATCAGGGGCACTTCGGGTCAGGGCGAACCCGGCTTCGTTCTTCGGGCATCCGAACCCGCGTTATCCTTGGCCCGAGTTACCCCGGAGAACTCGTGCGTCCAGGGTCCCAAACCATCAGGGGCAACTCGGGTCAGGGCTCCCTTGGGTTCGTTTTTCTCGGGGGTGGACAGACCTCCTACCTTGACACGTCGATTAAGGAATTGGCCGTTTTCGGTTCGCGAGAGGGCGTCGCGGCCGTCATTTTTGCGGGTCCAGGTCCGTCGGTTTCGGTCCCAGGCCGTTTTCATTAAGGGGAGGTCTACAAAAGGGAGGTTTGTCCACCGCCGATTTTCGGGAATACAAACCCGAGTCATCCCGGGCCCGAGTTACCCCGGATACTTCGGGCGCCCAAGTGGTCACAGACCCCCCTTCCAGAGATGACAAGGTCACGACGGAGAGTTCTTGTTGCTGGAATCGACGAAAAAACAAAAGCAAATGACATGAACATGATTTTTTGGCGCTGCGCGCGGATTTCTTGGATCGGAGCTTGGGCCCCCCCACGGCGCCTCCGGCGCCGCCCCTTGCGCGCTAGATGCGCTGGACATCCTGGAACGTATCCTGAGCCAACCTCAGCCTGACATAATTCGCGCTCTGATTCTCGGCCCTGGGGAGCCCTGCCCGGGCCTTGGGACCGTGAACAAAAACTCGTAATAAAAATCAATTAAGGGGAATGCGTCGAGACCCCTGGGGGTCGAGACGTCATGAAAAAGGCATGACGTCGGCGGTCCGGGGTCGGGCGACGACGGCTCGTACAGCATGTACCTAGGCCTCCTAGATGGGGTCCGAGTAGATGGGGTCGGAGGATCGCGCCGCGTCGCCGATGCATCGACCACGCGGCTCGATGTGGAGCCCGTGTTTCCCAGCGCCGACGTCGCCGATGCCTCGCCGACGTCGCCGATGCAACGGCGAGGCATTGGCGATGCGGCGCGACCCTTCAACCCCATCTGCTCGGACCACATCTGGGAGACCTCTCACATGTATCCCCAGCGTTATGATGTTCCAATTCACTTTAACCTCCTGATCACCAGAAAGAATTTCGAGCCCCCAGAAAATACAGGAACCTGGGGGTTTTCACGTGTCGGGCCCTTGGGAGACGCTCGCCCGACACTGTTTAGACACTGCTTCGACACTCCTTTGGCACTCTTCAGGGTGCTCGAAATAATTTCTGGGATTTCGGGCCAGGACCAGGGCAAGCAGGGGAGGGAGGAGGAGGAGGAGGAGGAGGAGGAGGAGGAGGAGGAGGAGGAGGAGGAGGAGAGGAGGAGGAGGAGGAGGAGGGAGGAGGAGGAGGAGGAGGAGGACGGGAGGAGGAGGAGGAGGAGGAGGAGGAGGAGGAGGAGGGGGGGAAGGAGGGGAAGGAGGAGGAGGAGGAGGAGGGAGGAGGAGGAGGAGGAGGAGGAGGAGAGGAGGAGGAGGAGGAGGAGGCGGAGGAGGAGGAGGAGGAGGAGGGGAGGAGGAGGAGGAGGGGAGGAGTAGGATTAGGAGGGAGGAGGCGGAGGAGGAGGAGGAGGAGGAGGAGGAGGAGGAGGAGGGAGGAGGAGAGGAGGAGGAGGAGGAGGAGGGAGGAGGGGAGGAGGAGGGAGGAGGAGGAGGAGGAGGAGGAGGAGGGGGTGGAGGAGGAGGAGGAGGAGGAGGAGGAGGGGGAGGAGGAGGAGGGGGAGGAGGAGGAGAACACAGCCCCAGCGGCGGCCGGGCGGGGCCAGGCCGAGGGCCAGTCCGTTCCGGGGAGCGCTCCGCGGAGGGCTCCTCCATGGTGGCTCCGGGGAGCGCCCCGCGGTCGAGGGGCCACGCTCTCCGCGGGCTTCCCCTGCGCGGCCACGGCTTCTGCCAGGGGGCTTCCCGGGTGGCCTAGCTCATCGAGGATGCAAGAACCCCTGAGCCTATGATGTTCGGGGGTGGACAAGACCCCCAATAGTGACACGTCGATTAGTGAATTGTCCGTTTTCGGTTCTCGAGAGGGCGCCGTGGCCGTTATCTTCCAGACTTGCGCCCGCCAGGTTTGGGCCTCATGTCTTTTTCACTAAACCACGTTTTACCAAAGGGGGGTCTGTCCATCCCCGAGATGTTCCAACCTCCTTTAGCCTGGATCACCAGAGATAATTTCGAGCGCCAGAAGGTTACCGAACATCTCCAGGTTTTCACGTGCCGGGCCCTGAGAAACACTCGTCCGACACTGTTTCGACACCATTTCGACACTCTTTCGACGCTCTTCCGGGTGCTCGAAACTAGTTCTGGGATGTGGCCCTCAAGTACGCTGGGAGCAACATAGCCTTAAACCCAATAGCGCGAGGGAGACGCGGTCTCACTGAGGTCCCCGTCTATCTGCATGTGAGCCAAAGTAGATCCGGGCGGTGTGGTTCGATGCCTCTGCAGAAAAGGCCCTCTTATGCCTCATCGGTGCTCTTGGCCCTCCTGGCGGAGTTTCCCTCCCTACGACATTGGTGTTCTATTTTGTCTATCAGGAGGAAAAGAAACACACAGACACAATGAATCGTCGATTCCCCAGAAAATATAGGAAAATATGGGAAGTGGGGGGAAGACAGAAACCCAGAAAATATGGGAAACTATTGGGAATATCTTTATTGAATCGCTTCGCTCATTCCGCCGGCCCATAGTGTAGCGTCGCTGGCACTTGCTTGCGTGTTCGGGGGGGGCATTTGGGTGGCCTCCTGGGGCCGCTTGGGGGCCTCTTGGGGGCCTCCTGAGGGCCTGTTGGGGGCCTCTTGGGGCCTCTTAGGGGCCTCTTGGGGCCTCCTGGGGACTTCTGAGGGCCGAGGGCTCGAAATATTGTTTCGTGTTCCCCCCCTGGGGTCCCTCTTGGGGCGTTCTTGGGGCCCTCTTGGGCCGTCTTGGAGGCCTCTTGGGCCGTCTTGGAGCCCTCTTGGGCCGTCTTGGGGCCCTCTTGGGGGCCTCTTGGGCCCTCTTGGGGCGGTCTTGGGGGCCTCTTGGGCCGTCTTGGGGTGTCGTGAAGCCGAAAAGGTGGAAACGCCAAAATCTCTCCAAAACCTAAGGAAAAGCAGTGAATTTTGCCTCTTGGGGCCCTCTCGGGAGTGCTCTTGGAGGCCTCTTGGGGCGTCTGGGGGCCATCGTGGGCGTCTTGGAGCGATCTTGTGGCATCTCGGACCCCTCATGTAGCATCTTGGGGGCCTCTTGGAAGCCTCTTGGCCCTTTTTGGGGCTCTCGGGGACGTCTCGGAGCCGCGTTGGTGCGCTGCTGGAGCGCCCTGGTGACTCCTCCCGGGACTCTCTCGGGACCTTGCCGGGGTACTTACCGCCCGGGGGCCCCCAGGGGCCGCCCCGCGCGCGCGAAGTAGAAAGATTGTAAAGCAGTCACCGGAGATCTTAGCACGCCTTTGGCCCGTTGGGCCGGCGAATTTTCGGCCTCGGGGGACCCTCGCCGGGCCTCGGGACCGTCAGAGAACGATTCAGGAAAAAAAAACCAGTCCAGGGGAAAGGGTCGGGACTTCCTCATGTAGGCAACCGAACTCTTTACACCGACGCCTTTGTCTGGCTTCACACTGGATCTCGCACAGGGACGCGGGTCCTGGTGTTTACGGGGTCCTGGCGTATACATTCTCTTTCGTTTCTTTCAGAAAACTAAGAAAAGTATGCACCACACCACCCTGACGTCGTCCCCGACCCTCAAAAAGTCCTGGGATTGAGCAAGCAACCCGCCACTGGTAATGTATATGTTCCAGTTTCCGATCGTGGTCTCGTCCGGAGGCTCGCAGACCTGCTCTGGAGCCGCCACGAGGATGCGAAGCGTGGGTCGTGTTCCGCGTTTCGCGGTCCGGGGCATCTTGGAGCGAGGCGCGGGCCCCTCATCCTGCTCCAGGGGGGCGGCGCGGCAGCGCGAACGCACTTCGCGGAGCGCGAAGCGCGAAGATGGTTGCCCTGGCTGTTTAGCAACGATCTGGCCGCCGGCCACCGAACGTGGACGCACAACACAGCGGGTCCCCGAAGTACATCTCAGAAACAATTTGCTTAAGGACATCCCGTGACCAGCGCTTCGTGTCTGCTGACGCGGGCTGCCTGGCTGGCGCTCGGGCCCGCTCCGTCCCCGCCGCCCGCGGGCCGCCCCGGCTGCGCATGGCGGAAGTATTCGGCCTCCAGGTGCCCCTTTCTCTCTTTCCCCGCCGCCGCCCGTTCATTCCGTTTCCATCCTTCGTTTTTTTCAGCCCCTCGGGTCCTTCCGTCGCGCGTCGGCTACGTGCAGGAGTCATTTTTTCTGATGATATCCCATGGATCTAATACGAATCTTGCTTGCCAGCCACTCCGCTTTGTTGCGCCCCTGCATCGCTGCCACGCCGGAGCGGATCGTCCCGCATCGCCGCCGACTGTGTCGAGATATGGCCCCTATTCCCCTTTTTCGTTCCTCCCATCCATTCCTCCACTCCATACCCCTTTCTTTGTTTGCTTTGCGTGTGCTGATCTTGATGTACTGTAGCCGTTGTGGCTTCAAGTTCGTGTTGAGAGAGAAAAGGATTGTCAAGATGGCAGCGGAGCGCGGTTGGGCGCAGCAATGAGCGTGGAGGCCTTGGCACAGGACGTATTGGAGGCCAAGCGCGAGATCGGGAGATTCCTCACGCTGATCGAGAATCAGAATGCGACGATTGGCCAACTCCAGGAGGTGTCGGTGACGGCAAGGGCGACGGCGGAGACGGGCGCGGCCAGTCGGCAACGCCAAGACCAGATCATGGATGCCCTGA
The DNA here is from genome assembly GCA_963575745.1 of Prorocentrum cordatum. Lineage (NCBI taxonomy): Eukaryota > Dinophyceae > Prorocentrales > Prorocentraceae > Prorocentrum > Prorocentrum cordatum. The sequence goes on from CAUYUJ010010213.1 coordinate 70,998, forward strand.
TTGGTGGCAAGGGCAAGCCGCCGTCCTTCGACAATGTGAGGAAACCTGACTATCTCGACTGGGCATTCAATTTCAAGGCAGAGCGGGCAGGCGTTTGAAGGTATGAGCCAGGTGGAGCAGGACGCGATGAACTACGGCAGCTACGACGACGAGTGGCGTCAGAGGGCACGCAGCCTATACTTCATGTTCACGTGGTGTACAGAGGGCACGCCACTCGACATCGTCAGGAATATTAGCAATCAGGACGGCTTCGAGGCGCATAGGAGGCTGAGCTACCATTACGACCCGCAGAACATGGGTAGCACCCTCTCGCGGCTGATGAAGGTGCTGGAATTTGATTTCGGCGGCGAGTCGGAGTTCCTGGACAACCTCGCAAAGTTCGAGAACCTGATCGAGGAGTACGAGGAGATGTCCAAGGAGGCCCTCAGCAACAACATCCGCTCGGCGGTGCTGATCGCGCGGGCTCCTGACGCGTTGAAGAACAACGTCCTCTTGTTGATCCCGAAGGAAGACATCCAGTGGAACACGATTAAGAAGGTCACGTCCGACTATCTGTTTCACGGAGCAACCCATGCTTGGGGGGCCCGCGCCGATGGACGTCGGCTGGGCCCAGACAAGTGGCAAGTGGCACCGACGGCTTGGCAAACGCGGCGACTGGAAAGGCGGCAAAGGTAGAGACTCAAAAGGCAAGTGTACAGACTCGAAAGGCAAGGGCAAGGACAGACGCGACAAGGGCGGCAAGGGTGACGGCAAGCAAAAATTCCAGAGAAATTGTGGTCGATGCGGTAAGTGGGGCCACAAGCAGAAGGATTGCTACGCCAATATCAATTAGGTGGACGCGCGGGCGACTGGAGCAGCTGGAACGAGGGCTGGAACACCGACGACTGGGGCAAGAGCTGGGGTGGCCAGCAGAGTCAGGGCCAGGGCGACTCCGCCCCAGCGCAGCCCAGCAAGGAGACCAGCAGCACTGCGACAACGGCCGCGTCGGTTGCGTGCCAGGTGTGCGACGACGAGTCGGCCTGGATCTTCGCGGTCGGCACGTGCGACGGCTCCAAGGGCGCGCGCGTGGGACAGGTGGTCGACGCAATGGTCGACGCAGGCGCGAATCGGTCGGTGCGCGGGCCGCAGGACATCCCAGACTACTCGATCATCCAGGACGCGAAGCTGGAGATCATGGTCGCGAATGGGGCGAAGACCAGGCACTACGGCGACAAGCGGGTGAACCTGAAGACGGAGTCCCACGACGAGATCAATGTGAAGTTCCACGTGGCAGATGCGACGGGGCCGATCCTGAGCGTGACCAGTATCAATATTGCAGGTGCCGGAGCGGAGCTCCCGCCATCCAGTGCGAGGAGCTCGGCTTCGATCGCGAGGGATTCGCGGGGCGGGCGAAAACCGCTTGGGCTGATTAAGGAGTTCGGGCTGTTCTTCCTGCTCGCGACGGTCATGGCCTGCGCGGGGGCGCAGCGCGGGGCGCGCGGTCTGGTCGTCAACAGCGCGGCCACGGACGACGCGACCCCGCTCCTGGCGCAGGAGGTCAACCAGCCCATCGAGCCGGGATCAAGGTTGCTCGGGATGTCGGCAACAAGGCGACGTTCAGAACTGCCCCGAAGATGAGCAAAGGCATCAACGGCATGGTGGCGAGGTTCCACGCGTGCATCGAAGAGATGGGGGGGGGGGGGGGGCCCGGGGGAAAGCCACCGGGGGCAAGTGCGGGATCGCGATTGAGCTGAGGAGCCCGATCATGGCATGGATCGCGCGCCACGCGTCGTGGACACACGATCGGCTCTTGGCCCACCGCTCGGACTACAAGACGTCGTTTGAGCGTCAGAACGGGAAGCACTGCGACAAGTGCGCCTCTTGGCGAGACGGCGATTCGAAGACAGCCTGGGCCAATCGCGGCGAAGTTCGAGACCGCGTGGGGCTGCGGGGCGCACTTGGGGAGGTCGCTGGAGGGCGACGCCCGCGTCTGCGGGGCGCGCCAGGGCATAATCGCGGCGATGCCCGCGCGGAGGCTCGTGGAGAGCGAGCGCTACGACAAGCAGCTACTCTTGGCCATGCGAGGCATCCCCATTCGGACCTGAAGGCGGACCGCAAGAAGAGCGACGGCGCGCGGAGCAGGTTCGTCGCGAGGCAGTTTCAGGACGCGCAGGCGGGGCATTTCTTCGCTTGCCCTCCGAGGGCGGAGGCCGAGGGGGCGCTGATGGCGGCGGCGCTGCTGCTCGAGCGCGCGATCGCGTCGACGGACTTCAGCGCGGCCTTCGCGCGCGCGCGCCCGTGAAGGACGGGGCGGAGATCTACGTGGAGATGCCGCCTGAGTACGGCATGGGGCGTGGATCCGCGTGGGCGCTGAAGAAGTCTCTCTACGGGCTCAGAGAGGCAGCGCTTCGATTCCAAGGGCTTCTGGAAAGCATCGCGGTTGGCCTCGGCTGCAACGTGTGCCGGGCGAAGCCCACCATATGCCATCATCGAGAAGGGGGCCAGGGTAGTGGTCCACATGGGCGATCCTCTTGCCCCTGGTCCAACGCGGCGCGTTCTCGACGAGTTCTTCGACAAGCTCGCGGGGCACCTCGTGATCAAGGGCCGCTTCGTCTTGGGCGAGAAACCCGTGATCCACCTCGCCTCGTCGTTGCAGCGGTTCGACGACGTGATCGCGGAGAAGAGCAAGCCCGGGCACGTGGGGAGCACCTTCGAGACCACGGGCATGACCGACTGCCAGCCTGCGGGCACAGCAGGCGCCAGGCCAGACCCGACCGAGCCTGGCTCAAAGGAACCGCTCGACAGCGAGGAGCACTCGCTGCATCGGAGGTGCTGCGGGACGATCCAGTACGCCATTCCCAGGAGGCTGGGCGCGACGCATCCGCAGCAGGAGCTCGGTCGGCGGCTGAGCGAGCCGCGGAAGGCCGACATGAAGTGCCTGAAGCACTTCCTCCGCTACCTCAACAGGACCCGCGACATGGCGATGGTCCACCTCGCTTCCAATGATTGGAAACGACTCCGAGGCCGCGCCGACTCGGGCTGGGCGGGGCGCCGTGAGACCAGGAAGTCGACCTGCGCTGGAGCGGTGCGGTCCTAGAAGCGCACGCTCGCACAGAGTCGGCGTTGGCTCAGTCGAGTCCTGAGACCAAGTACCTTGGCGCAGGGGAGTTGGCGGCGGAGATGCTCTACGCGCCGGAGCTCTTGCGCTTCGCGTGCTACGGCGCGTCGATGGAGATCGAGTGCGGCGCCTTATCCGCCGTCGCCATCGTCGCGCGACGCGGACTCGGACGCCTACGGCATCTCGAGGCGAAGTGGCTCTGGCTCCAACAACTCGTCGGCACGGGCCAGACCAGGATCGCGAAGGTGAAGGGCATCGAGAATGCCCCAGACGTCGGCGCGAAGTTCCTCGGCAAGGCGTCGCTCGAGAAGTGCAGACCCATGCTCGGCCTGGCGGCGGTCGACGGGTTCGGCAGCGCGGCGGTCGCGGCGCTCAGTGCAGGGAGATCGGCGCGATCCTTGGCGATTTTCATGATCCTGGTGAGCGGCGCGAGAGCGCAACCTGACCAAGACAGAAGAGGATTCGGGCCGCTCGTGATGGTCATGTTCGCCTGGGTCCTGAGCTGCGTTATCATCGGTCTGTTGTTCGGCTACCTTCGCTCGCACCTCAGAGCGTTGCCTGGCGAATGCGGCGATACCGTCGGGATCGATTACATCGAGTTCCTCTACGGAGATGCCGACGGAGCCGACGTCGGTACCGCCACACCTGCGACCTGGGAGGTCGGGTCACACACGGACGGCGAGAGCGCGGGACCATCGAGGCCTGGAGACGGCGCTCGGTTCCGCGGAGGGCGTCCGAGAATGCAGTTGATGTACCACCTCGACGATTATCCGGCCATGGTCCATGCGACGCCGGACTGCCCGGTGCTGGCCAACCGGACGAGGTGGATGTCAACGCGCGGGACGTGCTCGATCTGCTGCGCGGTGTTGCCTGCAGAACGGGCGACGCTGTTCCACGCAGACAGCCCAGAGACGCTGGTGCACCGCGACCAAGGGTGCCACGGACTGGGCGGCCGCAGGAGGCGGCTGATCGATCGGGTGTGCTGCAGCGTCTGCTTCGGACAGATGCAGTGGAGGCTGCCCGACGGTGAGTGAAGGAGGTTCCATTTCAGCTGAGGTGAGGACCTCGGCAAGAGGCTCGAGGAGGGGTGTCGAGATATGGCCCCAGATTCCCATTTCTCGCTCTTCCCATCCATTCCTCCAATCCATACCCTTTTCTTTGTTTGCTTTGCGTTTGCTGAGCTTGATGTACTTTAGCCGTTGCGGCTTCAAGTTCTTGTTGAGACAGAGAAAAGGATTGTCAAGAGACTGAAAAACGTTCACCATCGATTCGGAACCCTGGTCGCGAGCTCCAAGAGGGCCTCGTCCGCGGCCGCTCGGTTGCAAGGGGAACCAGACATGTTCAACACGAGCGGTTCGACAAAACGCTTCGGGAGCAACTGCTCACAAAAAGTGTTTGTGTCAGCCCTGGGCCCCCCCTCACCACCGCCAAAACACGCCCCGGGGACCCGGGAGTTGTTTTTTTCAGCCGCCGCCGCCGCGCGCACGCGCGCCGCTCCGCGCGCGCGCGCTTGGCTTCGAGGTTTCGCCCAGGGCCCGCGCCGCCCCGAGGGCCCGCGCTGCGCTGGCGCCCTGCCAACGCGCCGCACCGCCGAGTCCGCGGCGCGCTGGCGGCGGCCGCCGTGGCACCGGCCGCGGGCCTCGGCCGCATGCGATGGCGTCCCCGGTGGTCACCCCGGTCGTCTGAGGAAGAAAAGGCACCTATACCTCTATCCGCGCGTCGTTTTCGCCTTATTGGGCCTCCTGGGAGGCCGTCGTCGCCACCGCTGGATGCGCTTCGACGGGCTGGCCAGAACGCACCCCAGGAGATGTCCGGGGAGCAGCGGTATCCGTACAGTTTGGTATCCCCAGGTCGACGTGTCCCCCGCTATCACGGAGCTGTTCGCCCGGAGGGGTGTGGGCGTTGCTTAGCAGCCAGGCCCCAGAGCAAGGTCCATTTCGATCCGACGGATCCGATTCGATGTTCAGTCGGCTGGCCCGATCCGATTCGACTCTGATGTACCGACGGTCCAATGCGGCCCGATGTTCTTGCATCTTGGCGCAGCCGATCCGATTCGAGATCGATGCCGTGCCGATGCAGTTCGATCCGATGCACACTTCGACCTTACCAAATCGATGCTGACTGATCCCTACGCCGCCAAGGACTACTCGGGGGCCTGTTGAGGCCAGCTGGGGCTACTCGGGGTGCCTGTTGAGGCCAGCCGGGCCTACATTGGGTTCTGTCTGCTCGCAACCCGAAGCCTTACATAATCACCCCAATATCGGATTTGATTGCGCAGTCCACAATCCGAGAGCTCCACCTTCAAGTCAGGCGCCACCGTGAGGACGGCACTACAACGGCAAGGTTCGCATGTCACGGGATACCTCTTGGAGTGTTCAGATCGCGCAACGAAGAAAAGGGAAAGGGAAAGACGGACAGAGGAAGGAAGAAGTTGTCACAAGTGTTGCTCGGAATCACACATCCACGGTGCGAGCATGTCTGAATTGCATGTCTTATCGAATAGGCGCATCGGGCTGTGACCCGCGCGGATGTCTTGGGTATACGCCTGGCATTCGGCGCGCTCCGCGCGCGAGGGATGATGGGGTCCAGCGACGATCTAAGACACCCGCGCGCGAACATTCGAAAGGCTGTGTGTTCCGCCTGCTGCCTGTCCATGAGCAGCACGGCCTTCTGATCGGATGTTGATAGATCCAGACGCACATGATGTTTGCATGATTTTTGCATGACGTCGACGTCATAATTTTTGCATGGCGTCGACCCCCAGAGGTCCCGACCCACTCCCCAGGGACCGGTGGTGCGTCCCACATCGTTGTTTGACGGTCTCCACGCCTGGTGAGGGCCACCGGAGGCCTAATTTTTGCCAGGGCTCGAGGAGGTCTGGGGAGGACTTGGCGATTCTCATGATGGTCGCAGGCCGCGTGGTTTCTGTCATGACTCGAGAACCCTCACCTGGCCGAGTCGACTGGCGGATTCTGTTCCCGCTTCGGCTCTCCAGGAGGTGCTGCGGCTGCAGCTTCTCTGCGTGCCTGCACCCGCTGGGTCTGGCCCCGGGGCGTATTTGTTTGCAGAAAAAATAGATCATCAAAAAGCATCTCTTTTCCAGCATATGGTTCTATATACTACAGTGGAGACCCATGCCAAGAAACACCCTGCTGGCCTCCAGGGTGCTCTGGGCTTCTTGGGCCTCGATGGTTTTGCGATGGAGCTCGTGGCGTCCCCACGCCCAGCATCGAGGGGCGTCCTGGGGTCTCGCGGTCTTGGGTTTCTCGTGGAAGCCCTCTTGTGGACCGGCCTCCACTGTCAAGGGTGTCCTGCCGCAGCGGCTCCTGCGCACCCCCGGCATAAGCAAGGACAGTGCCGTGTTTTATACATGTTCCGCGTGCGGATCATGTATTAAACATGCAGGGATTTAGTATCAAAAGCAGCGATGAGGTCATGCACGAATTTACTCATGAATCAGTTCTGTATCAAAACTCCTATATTTCTAAAAATCCAATGCGTTAAAAGCTGCCCTGGGCGCCGCACAGTGGGCCAGCTCCAGCCAGGGCTGCCAGGGCGGCGGCCCGGCGGGCGCAGGGGCGGGGAGGGCAGGGCAGGGGGGGAAAAATCACACACACAGACACAATGAATCGTCGATTCCCCGCGAAAATATGGGAAAATATGGGAAGTGGGGGGGAAGACAAAAACCCAGGAAATATGGGAAAATATGTGGAGTCCTGTTAATTGTGTGTATATAGTTGTGTGTCCCAGAGCCCCTTCAGGCAGGGCGGGACAGGAGACAGGGGGGCACACGTGGCAGCCACGGGCGCGAAGGCGCTGGTGTTCGGCAGCAAGTAATGGGACCCCTCGTCCACACAACCGGGTCCGTGGCTCGAGAGCAGCAGCCTCGACCGGCACCTGGCAGTCGACGAGACAGCGCCGACTCGGCGTCGAGGAGCGTCGGTCTGACATCGATTCGGCGCCGATTCGCGGGGCGATTCGCAGGAGCCGGCAAGATGGTACAGGGGAGGCTCCCACGAGTTGCGACCGAGCCGATGGGAGCCGGGACTGCTAAGCGCGGGGCCGAGGCAGCTCCAGGATCTCTCTCTGTCCCGGGGCCTGCCAGGGCGCCGCCCCGTTGTGTTCCACGGCTGCCCCGCGCCGGCGCTGCAACAACAAAAGCCTCCGCAGGCGCCCCAGGGCTCTCTTGGCGGAGCATTCTCTCGCAGTGCCGTTTTTTGTATACATGCTCCGCGTGCGGATCATGAGTTCACGCACAGATGTTTATGCATGCATGAACCCTGTATACGAAATGTTCTATGGTTCAAAGTCCTATGTATTAAGAACTGCCCTGTAGGGCGGAGGGCTCGGGGCGAAGTCCATTATTGGCTCGTGCGCCTCGAGGATCGATCCGTCTCGTGATTCACTTTGCGCCGACTCGAGCCTCGAGGATCCATCGGAGCGGCATCTCGGATGTCGCCCTCTGCCCTCCACCCAAAGAGAATTCAGGAGGGGACAACACACAGACACAATGAACCGTCGATCCCTAGGAAATATGGGAAAATATGGGAAGTGGGGGGGCAGACAAAAACTAAGAAACTACGGGAAAATGTGAGGAATCCTGTTATGTGTGTGTATTTTTTGTGTGTCCCGGGGCCCCTTCGATTTCGGAGTTCACCATTTGCCCGCCACCCAAAGGAAGTGCTCGGCTTGGGCCGTTCTGGGCGGATGGTTCGGCCAATCTCAGCTGTAGCAACTCATGGGAGCCTGGTGCACCCTCTTATTCTGACTTCAGCGTCGATTAGCGTCTGGGAGTCGATGAGATAGCGCCGACTTAGCGTTGGTTATTGTCGATTAGCGCCGATTCAGCGTCGGTTAGCGTCGACCAGCGTCGTTTCGCAAGAGCCGACAAGATGGTATGGGAGGCTCCCATGAGTTGCCATCGAAAATCTCTCACGAGCAGGCTCGCTGCAACGATTACGAGGCCGCCTTCGGTAGCAGATCATATGAGATTCGTGTACTTTCGTAGCTCCGTCTTCAGAGTGCACTAGCGTCGATTAGATTTTGGTAATCGATCAGGAAGCGGAGATGTAGATTCTATGTTCGCCGACTTAGCGTCGGCTAGCGTCGACTTAGCGTCGACTAGCGTCGATTCGCAAGAGCCAACAAAAATGGTACAGGAGGCTCCCGCAAGTTGCCACCGAAGGCGGAACCAGCGTGAAGCCGCATTTACGTACCTCGGGGCTGTCTCGGGGCCGTCCTTGTGCCTCCTGTGCCCTGGAGCCGTCTCGGGAGTGCTTATGGGCCGCCCCGGGGTAGCCTCGGGTCTGCTCGGAGCCTCGGGCCTGCTCTCGGCAGTCGGCGCTGCCGGAGCGAAACAAGGGTGACGTCCAGGTCCAATTGAAGCACCAGATGTGTGTCAACGCATTTGATCTCCCAAGAGCCTCTTGCATGGCCCCTTGTGGCGTATTGGGTGCCTCCGTGACGCTTGTTGGATGCGCATTCGGGCCTTCTTCGGGGTTGTTCGGACTTTCTCTTGTGCACTCTCGAGGTGTCCGCGACGGCCCAGTCGGGCCGTCTGGAATGGCCTTGACAACGCCTCAGGCCATCCTGTGGACTTTGCAGCCTGTGTCGTGTGGAGGCCGACAAGAGCACCAGTGCAGCAAAGGCAAGCCAATCGAGACACGGGGGCGCGGTGGTGTGTGTGAGTGTGTGTGTGTGCTTGTGTGTGTGTGATGCGCCCCGGGCACCACGCCCCTCTGAGTGGCCCCATCCCGTTTCCATCTCCCCTCGGCCGCCGCCCCGTCGCCCTCCTCCCTTCCCCCCCCTCTCGCATGGTGCCACACCTCGCTTTGGACGCCTGCCCCGCTCCGCTCTTCCTCGCCAGCGCAGCGGCTCTGCCCAGCCGCCGCCGCAGCACGTGTGCGCTCCCGTGTGCGGGCCGACGGCGGGCAGCCTCCGAAGCCGCGGCCGTGGCCAGAAGCCCCGGCGGCACGCTGCGAGGTAAGGGCCGCTCGGGGCTCCGGCGGGGCTCCGGCTTTTGCTTGTTCTCCGTGTTCCGCCAGCCTTGGCCGGATGGCCGGGTCGTGGCGGAGGCTCGCCGTGGCCACAAGAGGCCCCTTGTAGCTCAGACACGCTCGTCCTCCTCCTGGTCCTCCTCCTTCTCGTCCTCCTCCTCCTCCTCCTCCTCCTCCTTCCCCTCCTCCTCCTCCTCCTCCTCCTCCTCCTCCTCCTTCTCCCCGCTGTGGCCTCCTCGTCCCGATCCTCGTCTTCGGCGTGCCTGATCGTAGAACGGCGGTTGTGCCACACGCCCCAGGGTGCCAGACCGTCGGACCGAGGCATAAGATCGAGGTCGTATCCGTACTGTTTTTGACTGAAGCACCCCCCCTCGCTTCGAGTTTGCCCCCCCCCCCTCCCCCTCGTTCCCCACCACCTCTCCTTCCCCCTTCCCACTGCCCCGACCCTTCCCAGAGATTCGCGAGAGATCCCCGGACGCAGCTCTTGAGGCTCGTGTTTGTTGGATGCTCTTGTGCATTCTGGGGATGGCACCCTTGGAAGTTACGCTTGCTTTGGCCGGAGGAGGATCTCGCGATTTTGAAGGGTGTTCCTCTGTCCTAGGCCCGATTGCAGCACGGCTGCTGTGCCACACGCCCCAGGCTGCCATCCGGGCAAGGCGACAGCTTCGGCAGCACGGGCCTGGGACATGGAGGGGAGGGGGGAAGGGGTGAGGGCGGGAGGAGGAGGAGGACGAGGAGGAGGACGAGGAGGAGGACGAGGAGGAGGACGAGGAGGAGGAGGACGAGGAAGAGGAGGACGAGGAGGAGGAGGAGGACGAGGAGGAGGAGGAGGGCGAGGAGGAGGACGAGGAGGAGGAGGAGGGCGAGGAGGAGGGCGAGGAGGAGGAGGAGGAGGACGAGGAGAAGGAGGAGGAGGACGAGGAGGAGGGGCTGCGGTGCGCCGCCACCCCGTCGAACGAGAGAGCGAGGGAGCGACCACGGAGGGGAGGCCCACGGTGGGGTCGCCCCTCCAGCACGGGCTGCTGCCCAGCAGCAGCCACTTGTCGCGCGCTCAGCCTCCCGCCGCTTGTCGTCGTCGCCGCCGCAGCCGTCGTCGTCGTCGTCGTCGTCGTCGTCGTCGTCGTGGTCGTCGTCACGCTGTCGTCGTCGTCGCCGCCACCGCCGTCGTCGTCGTCGTCGTCGTCGCCGCCGCCGCCGTCGTCGTCGAGTCGTCGTTGTCGAGTCCGATTGCCTTGACGCGCACGGAATCCACAACCTGCGCGGGGGGCACCCCGCCAGTTGCCGTGCGCGTCGGTGTCCGCACAGTTTTTCTTTTTGTCTTCCTCACATCCTTCCGTCTTGTTTCCCCTGCTGTCGCTTTTCCTCCTGCTGGTTTTCCGGCTCTTCCTGCCCATGGGATCCACGAAGTGAAGGACTATCCATGTTACCAGCAATGAGTGACACGACCTCTGCTGCTATCTAGTGGCCTTCGGCACATCCTGCCAACGTGCCTTCGCCGTGGACCGGAGGCATATCGTAGATTTCTGGGCGTCTCGAGGGGTCTCTCGGCGGCCCCTAGGTGGCAACTGTTGGGTTTATTTACGGTAATGATCAATGACATGAACATAGTATCTCGGAGGTCGGATCGGCGCTGGGGCCCCGTGGCGCCGCCCCTGGCGCGCTCCGCGCGCCAGAGAGGGGGGGTCCAGCGCGGATCCGAGAAATACGCGCGGACCTCTGATGTGGTGTGTTTATGTAATGTGTCGTTCCCCTACTATTGGTTGCATCTGGGTATGCCCCCTCCAGACCCGGCAGCAATGATTGCACGCAAAGTGTTTTACTAAGTTCTGGCTTGAGGAAGTCACGCGACACCAACAAGTCATTCTGCCAATTAGGGTCCTGGCCCCTTGAAGAAGATCGCCACGATATTCAATACACAGAACTCGCATGACACTCCACTGTGTGCCTGCGGCACGGTTGCGTATTACTCTGAGCAACGCGGCTCGACCCCAGCCAACGTCGAAGATACGTGGCCGCCACCCTACCGGAAGATGCTTGCCGCCATAGTCCACCCTCACGCTGCACGCGCGACGGGAACTCTCAAGCCTCAGCAAAGATATGGAATCCGAAAACAACGTCGCCTCAACCACGCGCTCACCGAAGTCTACAGGCGAACGCAAAGGATTGTGAGTATCAGCCAGCACGACGGGGCGTGCGCAAGTGGTTCGCGGAACGGAGTATGTCACTCGTCTGCACTGCCCAGGTCAGGTGTAATGTGAGACGCATTTTCAGAGCCCCGAATCATCAGGGGTAACTCGGGTCAGGGCTAACTCGGGTTCGTTTTTCGGGAATCCGAACCCGACTTACCCCGGACCCGAGTTACCCGGGATAATTCGGGCGTCAAGAGCCCCTTATCATCAGGGGTAATTCGGGTCAGGGCTAACTCGGGTTCCTTTTTCGGGAATCCAAACCCGAGTTACCCCGGACCCGAGTTACCCCGGATAACTCGGGCGCCCAACATTTGGCAGCAGTGACGTATTTGGCAGCCGTTTTGACCTTGTCTCCAACCCGTGAGTGGTCGTTGGTTCAAGGAATTCCCGAGTCGAGCGATTTCCGATCGCCAGCATGACGTGGTTGGTTCATGCATGCGACGCGTGCTGTCGTCGACGCGACGTAGTACGACGTATTTGCTTCAGCCCATCTGACACTGGAGGCGGCCAGGGGGTCTGATTTGGTCGGGGTCCCAGAAAATCTGTCAGGAGGAGGGCCAGAGCCAAGTCCGTTCGAAATCGGTTCCCGGAGCCCTCCCGGCTTCCATTGCGTGGAGTTTTCCATTCTGGATCCGTTTTTGACGGTCCCGGGCCAGATAACGGCCCGCAGGGGTCGACAAAGGCAGAACATTTGCCCGAACTCAGAACCTCGAATCTGCGCGCCCTCTGGCCGGAACCAACCTCAGACTCCCAGCCGGCTCCAAATCTGACATCAGTTTTGTGGCCCCTCCGTCGCCCCTCCCGCCGGCAGCAGGTCCGACTCTGGCCAGAACACGCCGCTGAACCCCGAGTCGCTGCCGACCCCGCCGGCGCTGCCGCTGCCGAAGCGGGAGGGCCAGGCGTGGAGCAAGGGCAGTTTCTGGGACCTGAAGGAGGTGTGGGACGAGGCCCGCGGGGCCCGCGGCGTCCGTCGGAGGAGGAGAGCGTATACCGATACGTCGCTTCCAAGGCAGGAATTTATCCACATCCACCGCCTGGAGGGTGAGTTTTCGGAGCCTCGGCAGGCGGTGGATATGGACACATTCGGGCCCCCCGGGGGCCGAAATATATCCATATCCACCGCCCGCTGGGGCACCAGGACGTCGGTTCCCAGGCGGTGGGACATTGATAAATCCCCGCCTCGCATCACTGGTCCGAACCTAGACATGATCGCGTCGTAAAAAAGTCAGGGCGGCAAGCGTTTCGCTATTTTCGGCCCCTGGGGGCCCCCACCGGGCCCGGGGAGCATCGAAAGACAATTCAGGATGAAAAACCGGCCCCGGGGAGAGGGTCTGGACTTTTGGGGACGCCATATTGAAATAATCAGGACGTCGCATGTCTGGGAAGCATGCCTCAGGCAGTCGCGAAGCGTCCTGGCGTAAAAGGCCCATCAAGCAACGTTCTGAGAACCTTGTTGGTGTTTTCTAGGACACGTTCTGAGAACTTTCCTGGCTGGGACGTTCTTGTTTTAGTACATCGTGTTTGTTTAGTTCTTAGAAGATTCTTAGGGTTCTAAGAAAATTCTGTGGTAGACTCATAGGAATGCCGGGGCGGTCGGCGCCTGCTCAAATACCCTTGCCCAGGGCCAGCCAGGGTGAGATGGGCCGCCCGCGGGATTGGGCGCTTGCCATGGTGCCCGATCAGCTTGCCGCGTCGCCGGTGCAGCATCCGCGCGTCCAGACGCCACGGCGCGTTCCTTGGTTGGCTGTCTTTTTTGCAGCCACGAGCGCTGATTTTGATTAAGGACGTCTGGGGGCATCGTGGTGCGTGTGCGGCTCAAAGCTGCATAGGAGAGGTGTCGCCTGGCCCATTCTTTATAAACCAGCCTCATAGATTCAGAAGAACAACAGCAACAACAATAGTCATTTTAATACAGTTCGCTCCCATCTGCTCACGTGCCAGCCAATGGGAGGTTGGGGGGTAAGATCGAAGTGGAACGGAGAGCCCCCCTACCGGGAAGTCGATTTCGGTTTCGTGTTCGTGCTGTGCGTGCGGGCGAGGCGAAGCTGCGTGGGCGGGGGAGAGGAAATTCTCCTGTGGCTGGGCCGCGGCTGGACCAAAAGGTTCTCCGCCCAATCGGTGGTGCGCGGTGTCCCGCTGGTGTCCCGCTGGTGTCCCGCCGGTGTCCTGTCGTGGCTGGGCCGTAGCCGGACCAAAAGGTTCTCCGCCCCGCAACCTGTGGCGCGCGGTGTCCCGCTGGTGTCCCGCTGGTATCCCGCTTGTGTCCCGTCGTTGTCCCGTGGTGTCCCGTGGTGAGATCGACAGTGAGATCGATAGAGAGATCTATAATGAGACCGATAGTGAGATCGATCGTGAGATCTATAGTGAGAAACCGATAGTGAGATCTATAGTGAGATCGATCGTGATATCGATAGTGAGATCGATAGTGAGATCGATCGAGTGGGATCGATAGCCAGATCGATAGTGTAATCGATAGTGAGATGAATAGTGAGATCGAAAGCGAGATCGATAGTGAGATCGACAGCGAGATCGATAGTGGAATCGATAGTGAGATGAATAGTGATATCGATTGTGGGGTCGGGTGATATCGATAGGTAGATCGTTAGTGGGATCGATAGCGAGATCCAGAGTGAGATCGACAGTGAAATCGATCGAGTGAGATCGATCGAGTGAGATCGATCGAGTGAGATCGATAGTGGGATCGATGGTTCCATCAATCGTAAGACCGATAACGGCATCGCTTGTGAGATACCATGGCGCCCAGGAGCGAAGGATGACGTAAACAAATCGACACCAAGGCTCCCTAGAGCGAGCGGCAACGCAACAATCACCACTGTTGCCCATTGCTGGCCCCCGCCCCCAACCTCACTCGCAAGTCGTACGCCGAAAGGCGCGTTGACTCAACTAGGCCATGCAATGCCGGCTCACGCCGGCCCACCAACCGGACTCACAATGGAGATTCTCTCCGATCACAGCAGCGTGTTTGGTGATTTGACTAACCCATTCGTTCCTCGGGCGACCAACCTCCTTCACGAATCTCTCCGTTGCCGAAATGTGCGTTCCAGGGATGAAAGTGCGCTTCTTCAATTCGTCTCCCTCCAACGCACGCACCACTCTTCCATATAATAGCAGCTGTTGTTAGAATAGTTTGCATGAAACTTGTACCCGGCCTGCCTTCTCCAACACTGTCTTGTTTGAAATTCGCGAAATACATGATGGTTGTATTCGTAAAATGACGCGTAAACATCGGCAGTAGAAGCCGTTGACTCGGCGAACGTCTGCTGCCCGCAGCCACGCGGGTGGTCAAATAGGTACTTATGATATCTTGGCCTGGCCCATCCTGGGCCCAGGATCGGTGCATGTGCCCTCCTGGCCAAGGCAGGATGGCGTATGCACCGATCCTGGGCTCAGGGTGGGCCTGGCCAGAATCGGTGTATGTGCATAGTTCTCTTTCCTCTAGTTGAGGTGATTTTCGGAGGGCCGTCCAAGGGGGGGCGGCCTTTGGCGACCTCGCCCAGCGCTCGGTGTCGCGATGCCTCTGCGTCGAGCAATTCGCGGTCGGGCGGTTGTCGCGCGTTGACGTTCGCGCCAGGAATGCCCGCATGCGCCCCCGATCCCGCGTTGACTTCACAACACTGGGAGCTGTGCCTTTCGAGGCGCACTGCCGAATTAACTGGTCTAGTTCGTCAGCGACCAACGCGGAGCCGGCCACTCCGCCTATTCGAATGCACGTCACATCGGTGCCACAGTGCGCCTGGAGAAGACAGCATCCTGCAATGTGAAATCGGCCGTCGCATCTACACTTGTGCAGCCGCCGTCAGCTGCAAGGAGTCGTCCCCTCCGCCATTTGCCTCCCCGTCTAGGAAAGGGTGCTGGGCTTAGCTCCTCTTTTCGGGCCTCGTGGAAGGCCCTCGTCGTCACGACTGGATTCGCCTCGACATTCTGGTCAGAAAGCCCTCCGGGAGAGGTCTGGTAACTAGCGGTGTTGGTGTTTTTTTGTCCGCTTTCCTAGTCAGGGGCATCGAAGGAGAAACACTTACATAAACAGAAAGTTCCAGAGGTCTGCGTGGATGTCTCGGATCGGCCCTGGGGCCTCCTGGCGGCGCCTCCGGCGCCGCCCCTGGCGCGCTCCGTATCAGGAAAGGGGGTCTTAGCGCAAGTCCACGAAATCCGCGCAGACCATGGGGGACCGAAGGTTCAAGGTTTTCGCACGTGTTCGTCGTTTCCTTGCGGATATCCAGCCTCGGGACGCTCTGAGGTGGCTGCGCCTCGCCGAGAGGCGTCTTGGGGGTGCCGGGGGCGCCCTGAAAGGCCGCCGGAGAGCCAAGCTACGACCCGAAAGCCGAGGGGCAACATTAGGGTGGGATGGGCTCAGGGAGCGCCGAGGCATGTCTCGCCCTCTTGCCACAGGTTCGATCGAGCCTCGCCCGCATGAGGTCATAGGCTGCTGAGCTCGGGCGCCACGGACACGCGCGAACAATATTTACATCCACGCCCATTTCGTTTTGGATTTGCTGGGGGGGGGGAGGGCCGCCAAAAGGCCGGGGCTTGAAGTCGGGTGTGTATCCATATGATCTGCGCCTGGTTTCTGGGGAATGAAGCCCGAAAGTCCAAGCTGCAGTGGATATGGATACGAATTTCACCTGCAGCCGAGGTTAGACATCAAGGACACGCGCCCCCCCCCCCCCCCCGCGTACGCGCAGGGCGTGAGACGAGGCCCGCGAGGTTAAGCCCTCCCGGAGAGGGATTTTGGGCCCTTACTTAACGACACCGGGCCACCACAGAAGAAATCGGCCTTCTCACAGGTGCCCCACGATGATTTCTCTCGTGTGACAAGAAGCAACGGTTTTCGAAGGTCCGCGCGGATTCTTCGGATCGGCGCCGGAACCCCGCCTTCTGAAAGTGGTGGGGTTGGTGCGGTGCATCCGTGGTAACGCAGGCGGTGTGGGTGCACCACCCACGCTAGACCCGCCCCGACGGGCCCAGCCGGGCACTTTCTTCTAGGCATGGCGACGTCGGAGATCTTGGTTGTCCCAGCGCTGACCTCTCCTGCTGGGGCACAGTCGCGTGTCCGCCAGCAAAGTCGACCTCGCCGTATCTCCGCCAAGTCCCGCGGGCCTATTCCACGCGACTCCGCGGGTGACCCCCGCGCTTCCTCGGAGACCCTCGACCTGCACCTTCCGCACCTTCCGCGCGGCAGGTGGCGCGCTGCCGCGGCCGCCGCCGCGTCAGCGAGGGGGAGGAGGAGGAGGAGGAGGAGGAGGAGAGGAGGAGGAGGAGGAGGAGGAGGAGGAGAGGAGGAGGAGGAGGAGGAGGAGGAGGAGGATGAGGAGGAGAGGAGAGAGAGGGAGGAGGGGAGGCGCGCAGGGTGCAGGTCGAGGGGGCCAGGCCCTGCCCCGGAACGCCCCGAGGGCCCGAGGCACCCGCCGAGCCGATCGCCGAAGGCCCGGAGGAGAGCGCGTGCGGGCGCGGGCTCCCGGCGCGGCGCGGCGCGGCCCTCCTCCTCCTCCTCCTCCTCTCCTCCTCCTCCTCCTCCTCCCTCCTCCTCCTCCTCCTCCTCCTCCTCCTCCTCCTCCTCCTCCTCCTCCTCCCTCTCTCCTCCCCTCCCCCTCACTCTCCCTCCTCTCCTCCTCTCTTCTCCTCTACTCCTCCTCTTTCTCCTCCTCCTCCTCCTCCCCCTCCTCGTCGTCCTCCTCCCTCCTCCTCCCTCCTCCTCCTCACCTTCCCTCCTCCTCCTCCTCCTCCTCCTCCTCCTCCTCCTCCTCCTCCTCCTCCTCCGGGGCCTCGCGAGGTGGCCAGGCCGGCGGGGGTCGCAGTCGCGCGAGCGTCCAGAGCCGAAAGGAGGCGAAGGTTACAGACGAGGCGCGGCAGACAGGGCCCTGCCGTCGAGGATCGAAGGAGGTGTCGCCTCCTCCACGGCGGAAGGCGGCGGAAGGCGGCGAAAGGCGGCGGAAGGAGAGGAGGAGGAGGAGGAGGAGGGGGGGGAGGAGGAGGAGGAATAGGCGGAGGAGGAGGAGGAGGAGCAGGAGGGAGGATCGAGGAGGAGGAGGAGGAGGAGGAGGAGGAGGAGGAGGAGGAGGAGGAGGAGGGGGAGGGGGAGGGGGAGGAGGAGCGCGCGAGCGCTGCAGACAGGGCCTTGCCGTCCAGGATCGAAGGTGGTGTCGCCTCTTCCGCGGCGGAAGGTCTGCGGAAGGTCTGCGGAAGCAAACCTGCGGCGGCTCCGCCGGCGGGGGCCGGCGGGATAGGCTGGCGGACGCCGGCGGAGGCAAACGTCGATTTCCTGAGAGATGGCAGCTTTTGGGGGGTTTGGGGCCTGCAGGATCGGCCATAGATCACAGATGAGGGACGCGAGAAAAACCGAGTAATCTGCGCCGGCACTGGTGCGTAAGTTGTTCGCGTAAGGTCGCGCGTGAGCGCCCTCGCTTCTTGCGTCACATACCGCTCCTTGGTCGCATCCGCGGCGTAAGGTCGATGTGCCATCTTCTCAGAAGACCCGTTTTCTGATCGTCGCTCATATGCCGCCGCGCCGGTTGTTCCGACGCGCGGCCTTACGTCTTGAGGAGGACTCCGCGGCCGCCAGGGCAATCGCCGCCTCAGGCGCGCAGGGCTTGCCGTAGGGCTTGCCGCGGTGCAGACTTCGTTTGCTTGGGCATGGAATGCAGCGCAAGGTTTGCCGTGGGTTTGCCGCGGTGTCGGCGTCGTCCCTTTGGGGGCCTCTTGGGGTGGAAGACGTGAATGTTCCGTTCGCGTTCCTCCTCCTGTGCTCTTCTTGGGATGGTTTTGGGGCCCTCTTGGGCCGTCCCAAGCGCCTCTGGGGCCGTCTTGGTGCCCTCCTCGGGCCGTCAGGTGGCCCTCCTGGAGGCCCCTGCGGCCGTCTTGCATCGGCCTTGGGGGCGTCCTGGAGCGTCTTGGAGCGTCCGCAGCTCGAAAGAAGTCGAAGGCTCCCAGAAACATCCGAGGGCCCAGAGGACATCAAGGAGTTTAGCCCCTCGGGGCCCTCCCTCTGGGCGCCTCGCAGGCTTCCTGGGCCGCCTCGGGGCCATCCTGGGCGTCTGGGACCGACCGTGCGACGATTCGGGGCCCTCCGGACCCGTCTCGAGGGGGGGGGCCCTCGCGGGACCGAACGGGTCGCGGGAGAAGACGCCCTGGGCCGCAGGGGCAACGCGAGGAGGCCTGGCCGATCTGGGAACTCTGGGTCCGGGCCCCTCTTAAGTCATCTTCGGAATGGAGGACTGACGCTTGGGGGATTAGACCAAGGACCTGGCCACCTTCCAACCGTGCCTCGAGGGCACGGCGCCGGACAATGCGCACAACGTAGAGCTTTCCACGAATATTGCGCAGCATATAGTGCGTATCATAATTAGGTCGTACAACACATTGCACCACGCAGGTTGCACCACATGCATTGCACCGAACGTGTTGCTGCACAAGTATTGTGCTCACTCGATGTCTATGTGTATATACACATATATACACATAGTGATGTGTACATACATATACACATGCTGTCTTTCGTTTTCTAAAATAGATTTTAAGATCGACCTCCCCCTGACTTAACACGTAGTCCTTTCGTGGGGTTGTTTGTATATCAGTATGCACACTCGTCCATCCAACATTGAAGTAGTCTCATCCCAGACAGTCCCTTATCGACCCCCTTTTTTTCATTCTTTCTGCCACAACATACCACGCGCGCGTACTCATTTGTTTGCGAGCAGCCCTTGCAACACACGCAAAGAAGTGCAAACGCGCTGGTCGTCGCGCGCGCATATGCCGAAGTCCTTCAACAGGCTCGGTTTCACAAGGACTTCAAAACCGCGTGTCCCGATCACATGAAGCACATAAGGTTTCCCAACAAGAGTTCTCAGAAACAGAAGCATGCGTTCGTGCTCTTGCATATCACTAAGAACACCTTAACCTGTTTTCCAACATATTCATCAAATGCTACATACCATGCGTTTCGCGCGCGCATGTCGAAATCGTTCGAACGCCCTTGCGCGCGCACTGTCGCAAGACTCCGTTGCCAACGATAATAACGAAGTGCGCATGCGCGCGTCGTCGCGCGCGCATGCTGGGAGCCCTGAAAATTGATCAGGTTCTGTAGCCGTAAGGATAATTAATTCGAGTGTCTCTGCGCGCGCGTTCTTGCGAATCCTGCGGACAACCAAAGGTTGTTCCTTACATTTTCATCGCATTCGACCCGACGGGCCTCTTGCGCCACATGCCGAAATCATTCGAACGCCCATGCGCGCGTGCTGGGCGGGGGGGGGTGGGCACGAGTCGTGTCAAATAGCACCATTCGGGCCATTTGCGCGCGTCGGCGGCGCGCGCATGCCGAACTTCCAACACGATCATCACCGACGCGAGGACACCGTCATCGTCACCTTCGTGATCAGCATCGGCGCCGTGAGGGACCTCTCTGTATTTTTTGTTGTCATTGTCGCCATCATCGTTATGATCATCATCGTATTCTCCGTTGTCGACGTCACAATGATACCGCGCCTGCCCAAGTCTTTGTCTCGAGCTCAAGTGCCCGCCGGGAAGTGCCCAGCGGTCAGCACCACCGCGGCCGCGTCGGTCGCGCCAAGATAGCTGGCCGCTGTGCACGAGCATGTGCGGGCCAGGGCGGCCGCAGAGATGCACCAGTTAACACCAAGCACTCAGTGCATGCTCCGCCGCGTATTGCAAGCCAAGTTGCGGGCGGTTGGGTGGGATGATTGCGCGAGCAGTGAAGCAGATAACCCCCAGTCGTTTTAGAAAGTAAGTGCACACCATAGATTGGCACCGCATACTTAGATTGTACCGCGTCGACTGCACGACATACATCGTACAACCTGTATCACACAACCTAGACTGCTCCACGCATCGTCGATCGCACCACATAGATGGCAAATCACATAGACGGCATCACATATATTGCACCACATAGATTGCACAACGTATATTGCAAACAAACATTGCGTCACGTAGAATGCACTACGTAGCGTGCAATACCTGGACTGCTCCACAATTACTGTACAAACCCAATTGCACGTCTTAGATTGCGTATTTGTGACTGCGCAGCACACGTTGCACCACACAGATAGCACCACACCGCTTGTTCCACATAAATTGTACAACGTAGATTGCTAGCTAGATTGCTAGCGAAACGCAGGTTTGGGCCCATGTTGGCGGGACTGTTGCTGTGAGTACACGCTTGTATTCATCTGATGGTGGCAGACAACCCGAACAGTGGCCCGTGTACCCAAGTTGAAAACATGACCTACATGACAATTGAGAAAAACGATCGCACTACGAGCACACTATCTGACACGACCGTGCACCGCACACAGCCAAACTGTAGCGCGCAGCAAAAAGCAATAGCACACATGTGGTGCACTACGTGAGAATACGCAATACGTTGAAATGGGCCCGCCGATGCTATATTCGACCTGTGAGCAGCACCACGGTACAGTTGGAGGCCAAAGATGGCCATGCAGGAGGATACAAGCCACGGCCAGAGACCACCACCAAAGACCAAGAGACACGACCAAATACCACAGGCTACGGCCAGAGAAACATTTTTTCTAGCGGACACCGGAGTAATGAGGATTCTGGATGAGGGGGGAGAAAGTGGAGGAGGGAGGAGGAGGAGAAGGAAAAGGGAAAGGGAGGATGACGAGGAATAGGAAGGGAGGACGAGGAGAGAGGTGGAGGAGGGGGGGGAGGAGGGAGCAGGAAGAGGAGGAGGTGGGAGGAGCTTTGAGGAGGCGGAGGGAGGAAGAGGAGGAAAGGGAGGATGAAGAGGATAGGGAAGTAGGAGGGAGAAGGAGGATGAGGAGGAGGAGGACGTGGAGGTGAAGGAGGATCGAGGAGGAGGCGGAGGACGAGGACGGAGTAGGAGGCGGAGGAGGAGGAGGAGGAGGAGGAGGAGGAGGAGGAGCAGGAGGACCGAGGAGGATGAGGATCGAGGAGGAGGAGGAGGAGGAGGAGGAGGAGGAGGAGTTCGAGGAGGACCCAGGCCGTTCCCCCAATGTAGTAATTTCTTCACCACACGGGCCCCTCGAGGTGTTGACCCTTTTCCTCGGGACCCGCTCTCCGGCCTGAGCAGTTTTGTGGACGGTGCCTAGCGCTCGCCCGGGGCTCCCAGAGGCCGACATTTGTTGAAGATGGTTTGTCATGTTTTTTTTGTCATGGCGCGAGGGAGTCTCTGCGCAGGCGTGAAAGTGGAGGGAGGGGAGGTGGTGGAGGAGAAGGACGAGGACGACGAGGACGAGGACGAGGACGAGGACGGGGACGAGGAGGACGAAGAGGACGAGTAGGACGGGGAGGAAAAGGAGGACGAGGGGAGAGGAGGAGAAGTGGGGGAGAGAGGAGGGGAGAGTGGCGAAGAGCGAGGAGCGAGACGGAGCCCGAGGGATGCAGGATGAGGCGGGAGGACAAGCTAGGATCTGACATGACGTCCTACCATTCCTCCCATCCCGTCCCGTGACTCCGACGTTTCTCAACCCGCGGACGCGTTTCATAGCTGACCTGCGATTCCCACGCAGAGACCATTTCGGGTTCTGCGCAAGCGGAAAAACGGCAGTTGCGCGCACAGGAGGAGGAGGAGGAGCTGGCGTTTGAGCAGGAGGATGAGGTGACGGGCCTGTTTTCCACCACCACCACCACCATAAGTTGGAGGGGGGGAGGAGGTGGAGGATGAGGAGGAGGAAGCAGAAGAGGGGGAGGAGGACCAGTATCCCCCTCTCCAACTGGTGGTGGTGGTGGTGGTGGTGGTGGTGGTGGTGGTGGTGGTGGTGGTGGTGGAAAGCAGGCCCATCATGAGGGGGAGGAAATGGGAGGAGGGCGAACAGCAGCAGCGGGAAGTGCAGCGGACAGGAGGGGGAGGCAAGGAATGGGCCGGGGGCGGGCCGACGCGGGGCAAAAGGCGGGCGGGGACCACGACCCGGAGCCGGAAGCGTGGCCCACGCTGGGGCGAGACCGACGGGAACGGAACGACGGGAACGGAGCGCCGAGATCCGAGAACGAGGCCCGCGCTGCAGCGGGCACGCCATGCTGAAACACCGGAGACCATCGGGTTGCAGACCACATCGGTCGGCACGAACGAAAGGGTACGGCAAGAACGGGTACAATGCCCAACAGCAGCTCTTGTTCGTTTTGAGCAGGACTCGCTGTCCGCGCCGCCGCGGCCTGTGTCCATTTGAGACAGAAGGCCGCCTATCCAGCAGCGGCCGCTGATGGTTTGGGGCAACATCTGTTGTTGGGCAGTGTGCCCATTTTTTCCGTACCCATTTCGGGCGTCCAAAATCAGAAACCAAAGGTACAGTGCGTTGCACAGCTTGTGCGTAGGTAGAAACAGAAGCACAACAGCTCGCGGAGGGTGCGGCAGATCTCCCGGACAGCTGCAGGGCGGGGGAGGAGGGAGAGTCGCCGTCGCAGACCTTCTGACTCCTCACCGCCTCGCTCTGGCTCCGCCTCGCTCCTCGCCCATCTCCCTCTCCCTTCGAATCTCCGCTCCTCCTCCCCCATCCGCCTCCTCCTCCTCCTCCTCCTCCTCCTCCTCCTGCTCTCCCCTCCTCCTCCTCGTCCTTCTCGCCCTCCCTGTCCTCAACAGGCCCCGTCTGTGGTGGGGGGACGCCCCCGCCCCCCCCCCGCGGCAGCAGGCCGACGAGACCGCGCCGCTGCCGCCGCCCCCGCGCCGCGCAGTGCTCCTGCACACGCTGAGCGGCATGCTGGGCTCGATGCTGGCGGCCCCCCCCCCTCCTTCTCGATCCTCCTTGATTTCCTCCTCCTCCTCGAGCCTCCTCCTCGATCCTCCTCCTCGATCCTTCTCCTCGTCCTCCTTCTCCTCGATCCTCCTCACCGATCCCTCCACTTCGATTATCCTCGATCCCCTCGTCATCTACCTCGATTCCTCCTCGATCCTCGATTATCCTCCTCGATCCTACCCTCCTCGATCCTCCTCGATTCCCCCCCCCCCCTCCGGTCCTTGTCCTCCTCCTCCTCCTCCTCCTCTTCATGCTGGCGGGCCCCCCTTCCTCCTCCTCCTCTTCCTCTTCCAGACCGTCTGCGAGTAGGGAGGAGGGGAATAAAAACCCCATCACCTGGCAGACCTTGGAATCCTTCCACGCCTCAACGTGTTAGTGGGCACGGTGGCCGATTTCACAGCCGACCACTCGGGACGCCAATGCGACATGGTGTCGGCGCCGCTGCCAATGATCGACCCAGGCGAAAACATAGCTTTGTCATCCCGCCTCCGTCGTCGTCGTCGTCCTCCCTGTGCTGCTCATCGATGACTTCTCGACCCCCCTTTGGTCCTCTTCGAGCTTGGGACATCACCCCGCGTCCTCGTACAGGTGTCATGTGAGTCGTGCCGCGCGCGGGTATCCAATGCGTCTTGCACAACACGTGGGTATGGTGGCCATCCATAGCCATGTGTGCCAGTTATTTGTTTCACGTGATGCAGGTGGGCTGGGTACGCCGCACGGTACTAGGCTTTTGTGTGTTTGTGCTTCTGCAGGGCTGTCCAGCTTCGCGCATGTCGCCACACAAAAAGGTAAATTAGCTTGGGACGTGGTCCCTCTTGGCTGCACCCGAGGTTGCTCCACCTCCGCATCGGGGGAACAACATGTGTGTGTGTGTGTGTGTGTGGGTGGTGTGTGTGTGCGACAGTCTGCGAGTATGCGTATCCTCCTCTTCCCCTGCGGTCAGGAGCTCTTACGTAGCGTGTCGGCCCGCTCTTTCTTTGCCCGCGACTCCTCGGCGCGTCACGCTATCCGCGTCGCGATCCCCAAGCGCCAACGCCCCGAACGTCTCCCAGACAGTTGTCCTGCGGAGCGGAGCGGCACGTTATCCTCTCGCAGAGCATCGCGTGCCGCCGACGGCGCCGCCACGACACGGTACGCAAAAGTATCCGACCGTAGGTGCCAGGGTGCAGGCGGAACACCCCACACGGCATGGCCAGCCAGCATTTTGTGACAGGGGTCTTTTGGCCAACCACGCCGATTGTATCCTCGCCACAGTTCGGGCCAACAGGTGCGCCCCGTCGAGCGAGGACCGCGTTGCTACGTGAGGGGAGGTGCGCCTGTCGGATGTGGCCTGGGCTCCCTCAGGGAGCTTGTTCCGCATGTCTTGTCGATATGAAGGGGGTTTGTTCATGACAGACACGCGTATCATTGGCAGTCTTCAGACAAAGGGTAGCAGAGAGGATGCCACTAATTCGTGTGTGTGTGTGTCTTGTGTGATGGGTGGGTTGGTGGGGCGCGTTGCCCACGCATGTTGTTTGTATAGATGTAGACACACTCCAAGCCGAGAAAGCACGTATTTGGTTCGAGCGCGATTCACACACGCAGACGATTGCAATTTGAGTTGACGTGCCCCGTCATTCCAGGTCCCTCCGATCCTTCGCTGCCGCGGGAGAAGGGGGGGACAAAGTGCGTCCATGGTGTGCATGTGTGTGTGTGTGCGTAAGGGCACCTCTGATTGTCATGTCTTGGGCCAGTCAGGCGGCGGCCGTGTTCTTCCCCGTGGAGACCGTCAAGGTCCACGTGCAGACTGCCCCGCTTAGCGACACCGCTGGCTTCGTGGGCACCACGCTGCGCATCGTTCAGAGGACCGGGGCTCCGCACATGAAAGCGATGGCAGGCACAAGGGTTGAGCATCTCGGATGCTGCTTGAAGCCTGGCATGGGCGGGGTGGAGAAGAAAGACTCATAATTCAAGGCGTTCCTCTCTCACTTGCTCGGGGCCAACGCTAAGAGCATCATCAGCACATCAAAGAGAATTTCTGAGCATCTTGCTCTAATGTGTATTTGAAGCTGATCGTTCGAGTCTCCGCATCGACCATGCTAGTGCTGTGCTCGTAATTACCTTCGGCCCGTCTCAGGGAGTACAACTTTGCACTTTGATCATTTCGTTGTAACGCCAAGCTGTAGCAACAATCAGCGCATACCCCTTGACACATCTCCGTCAACCCATCCAGAAACGGTTTCCGAACAATGCCTTGAGAAGGGAAGTGGAGAGGTATTAGTGAAGCAAAGACGGGGACACTTGCCAAACACAAGCAGGGATCTCCCCGATCATCCCCCAACATCGTCCAACTTGGGATAATCCTGAGGCCTCTTGGATCCACTATCGGCCTCTCTGGGGGGCCCTTTGGAAACAGTATTGGATTTGTTCGGGCCCGCTCAGGGCTCTTTTTGGACGCACTTCGTGAAGGCGAAAGATTCCGTATCGGTGATGGCAGATGCGTGGTCGAAGACCTGCCGAATTTGGTACACTCCTGCGCGGTTCCTCTCCACCCCGCTTCGTCTGGCCCGGTCTGGCCAAATCCTGGACCCGACTTGGGCTATATAGTCCGGCTTCATGGCCCCCTTCTCTCGGCAGCTGGGCAGAGGGTGACTGCTCCGGCGGAATGGCAACAGGGGACACGCTGTGTGCACATTAAGGCCGCACTGCACGGAAGAGGAGGAGGAGCCCCGGCGCGACAGAGGGAGAGGAAGCCGAGCCACTCAGAGCTGCCGACTGCGGCGACGTCCGAGCGATGCCATCGCTCGGACGTGTGCTGGAATCGGAGGATCATGTTTCTTCCCCTTGCGAAGCAGTGCACGCACGAAGCCGCAGCATGCCCGTGGTATGGACGTTCGAGCGACGGCGAGGTCTCGGGCCCAGGAGCCCTCCGTCGTCCGCGCGAGGACCCCACCCCGGGAGCCGCCTCCGGAAGTCCTCGCGCTTCCCGGCGCGCGCCCGTGGCCCACGGCACGAGGACGCCTCGACTCTTTCAGCACAGGCTCCCAGAAGTTCGGGGGTTGATACACCTCCTACCTTCGGATGCAACTCCTGGGAGGTCAAATTCTGATCTAGCCCTGGTCCGAAATCCGGCTTAATCCGGCTCAATTCCGCGCAATCCGGCTTAATCCCGCTTAATCCCGCTTAATCCGGCTTGGTCTTGCTTAGTCCGAGGCCCATTCTGGCGTAGCAGCTCCCAAATGGGCTTAATCTTCATTCATTTTTCCGACGAAAACCTCCCAGTGGTTGCCTCCTAACCTACCCTGACACGTCGACTAGCGAATTGGCAGTTTTCGGTCCGCGCGAGGGCGTCGCGGCCGTCCTTTTTGCGGGTCCAGGTCCGTCGGTTTCGGTCCCAGGCCGCTTTCACTAAGGGGAGGTTTGCTAAAGGGAGGTTTGTCCACCGCCGATTATTAATGCCCCGTGCGCAGGGGGCTTGGATAATTGCTTCACGACGTGAGCGTATCTGCGATGTCGACTTGCCGCCCGTGCGCTCGACGCGCGCAGCCGCCGCGCCCCGCCCCCCCCCCCCCCCCCCCCCCTTCTCCTCCTCCCCCTCCCTCTCCTCCCTCCCCCCTCCTGCTCCCTCTCCTCCTCCTCCTTCCTCCTCCTCCTCCTCCTCCTCCCTCCCTCCTCCTCCTCCTCCCCTCCTCCTCCTCCCTCCTCCTCCTCCCTCCCTCCTCCTCCTCTCCTCCTCCTCGTCCTCCTCCTCCTCCTCCTCCTCCTCCTCCTCCTCCTCCTCCTCCTCCTCCTCCTCCTCCTCCTCTCCTCCTCCTCCTCCTCCTCCTCCTCCTCTCCTCCCTCTCTCCTCCTCTTCTCCCCCTCCTCCCCCTCCCTCCTCCTCCTCCTCCTCCTCCTCCTCCTCTCCTCCTCGATCTCCTCCTCCTCCTCGATCCTCCTCGGTCCTCCTCCTCCCGGCGCTGCCGCCGCCGCCAGGCACGGGCTCCTCGGACTCTACCGAGGCCGCCGCTCGCCGCCCCTCGGGGGGGGGGGCGCCTTCCGCATGGGCGCCGCGAGGGGGCACCAAGGCAGGCTCGCGCTGCGAAGAGGGCGCCAGAGGAGGAGGAGGAGGAGGAGGAGGAGGAGGAGGGGGAGGAGGAGGAGGAGGAGGAGGAGGAGGAGGATGGGGAGGAGGAGGAGGAGGAGGAGGAGGAGGAGGAGGAGGAGGAGGAGGAGGAGGATCGGGGAGGAGGAGGAGAGGCGGAGGAGGGGGAAGGGGAGGAGGAGGAGGAGGAGGAGGAGGAGGAGGAGGAGGAGGAGGAGGAGGAGGAGGAGGAGTCGAGGGCGAGGCTCCAGCGGAGGAAGGGCCGAGGGGGCAGCCCAGCCGGGCGGGGAGCGCAGCCCCTGGCACCTGGCGAGGACTTCGGGCCTGTCCTTTTACAGGGGGAACATCCAGAAAGAGTCCAAACATAGTCTGAGGACGATGCTTCGATGATCTCCCAGCCACCCTGTGATGTTGCGCCCTCGCTGTGAAGAGACGGTCCCCGCGTTCCTCCTCTCCTCTCCCCTTCCTCTCCTCCTCCCCCTCCTCCCTCCTCCCCCTCCTCCCTGCGTTTCGCCCACCCAGTGCAACGCTTCGTGGCCCAATGGGGAGCTCCACCGGAGGCCCCAGTGGCAGGGTTCGCATGGCGGCCCCGCGTTGCGGCGCACCCTTCATTCAGTTCGCGGCACCCAAGGCTCCAGTGGCAGGGTTCGCATGGCGGCCACGCCTCATTTTGGCGCACCCCTCACACAGTTCGTGGCCCCATAGGGAGCTCCACCGAAGGCCCCAGAGGCAGGGTTCGCATGGCGGCCCCGCTTTATTTTGGCTCATCCATCGCACGGTTCGTGGCCCCACAGGGAGCTCCACCGAAGGCCCCAGTGGCAGGGTTCGCATGGCAGCCCCGCCTCATTTTGGCGCACCTCTCACACGGTTCGTGGCCTCGATAGGGAGCTCCACCGCAGGCCCCGGTGGCAGGGTTCGCATGGCGCACCCCTCACACGGTCCGTGGCCCCATCGGGAGTTCCACTGAAGGCCCAAGTGGCAGGGTTCGCATGGCGGCCACGCCTCATTTTGGCGCACCCCTCGCACGGTTCGTGGCCCCATAGGGAGCTCCACCGAAGGCCCCGGTGGCAGGGTTCGCATGGCGGCCCCGTCCCTTTTTGGCGAACCCTTCACACGGTTCGTGGCCCCATAGGGAGCTCCACCGAAAGCCCCAGTGGCAGGGTTCGCATGGCGGCCCAGCAGAATTGTGGCGCACCTCTCACACGGTTTGGGGCCCCACAGGGAGCTCCACCGAAAGCCCCAGTGGCAGGGTTCGCATGGCGGCCCCGCCTCATTTTGGCGCACCTCTCACACGGTTCGTGGCCCCATGTCGGGGCTCCACCGAAGGCTCCTGTGGCAGGGTTCGCACGGCGGCCCCGCCCCATTATGGCGCACCCCTCACGCGGTTCGTAGCCCCATTGGGAATTCTGTTTGCTTCGTCACACCTGCCATGCGGTTCTTACACTTGCGTGTGGTTGGGTCTTTCTCCAGGATATTGGTTTAAACAATTTTTGAATATGTTTGGCAGTTCTTTTGTTGTTAATATTTGAATATTTTGAATTTTTGTGTCAGTTTCATTGTTAGTCCAAAGTCCTCCTGTAGGGTGACATGCCCGACCTAACGCTACCCTCCGCCCGTTTGTTCCTCTCTTCGGGCCTCCTCGGAGGCCCTCGTCGCCGCCGGTGGCTTCGCCTCGAGACTCTGGTCAGAACGCGCCCCGGGAGAGGTCCGTGGATTAGCGGTATGGGCACCTCTCTCGGGTCGGGCGAAAGGGGGGGGGGTGGGAAAGGGGGGGGTACGAAATCTGCTGCATGTAGCTGGTTTCGGCCCCACCGCCGGGCCCAAGGCAGTGTTCACCACGCCGAGGCCCTCGTCAGCGACGAGCTTACCTGAGTCGGTGTTGCTGGCGCTTGGTAGGTCCGGCACGCCCCGCTCGGACACGAGGCTCTCCGGCTCGTGCGGCGGCGTAACTGGTCCTTCAGGGCGTAGGGGCGTCTCGCCGTCGTCATCGAGCTCCGTGATCTGAGCCGAGCGGTCCTGGCGACCTCTGCCGCCCCGCCCCTTGGCCTTCGGCGTGGGGGCGTGCTTGCGGGCCCCGGGGGTCGGGCAGCCGCTGTCGCCCGTCCAGTGGCCAGGTTGGCCGCAGTCCCAGAAGATGGAGCCCTTCTGCCGCTGGTCGACGCTCTTCTGAGCTTGCCACGCTGGAAACCGCGCTTCGGCGCGGTTCCGCGCCCGCCACGGCCGCCGTCCCTGCCGTCGATGGCATCGCGAGCGGCTCGGATCGCGGCCATGGCCTCGGGGATGTGGGCGAACTCCCCGGCGGCCGCCTCCGGCATGGCGGTGTGGCTGTGGTCGAACGCCTCGGAGACGTCCAGGCCGGATGCCTCGAGCTCCGCGCTGAAGGCCTCGAGCTCGTGGCGCGCCAGGTTCGGGCCGGGCGAAAGGGGGGGATTGGGAAAGGGGGGGTTACGAAATTTGCTGCATGCAGCTGGTTTCGGCCTCACCGAGGGGCCCATTCCTCGATACATAGCCGCGTCTGGCGCCGGGAGGCGCCGAGAAAATCAGCTACGTGAGCTGATTCTCAAACCCCCCCTTTGCTATCCCCCCTTTCGCCCGACCCGACAGGTCCTGCGTGTCCTCCTCCTCATCTTTGCCGTCGGTGTGGTCCTCGTCTTCCTCCTTGGGCTCGTCCACCGCGCTGGCAGAGCGCCCTCCTCGATGACGTGGTCTCCCTGGCCAGTCGGGGGAGCAGGACTGCTGCCAGTTGCCGGGCTTCGGAGGTGTGGGGATGGTTTCGCTCCTGGACCTGGATGTCTGGGAACATGCGGATCAAGAGATTCTTGATCGTCGCCAAGCTGTAGTGCTCGTCGGGCAGGTTGCCGATGACCCTCTCGCGTCGCTGGGCGCTGAGCCCTGCCTTGCGCAGGAGGAACCACCCAGCCACGTCGTCAAGCTGTGTGAGGTCGACGTCGTGCTCGCGCAGCTGTCGTAGTCCGCGGTCGAACCTGACGAGCCAGTCGGTCATTCGTTCGCCGCGGCGGCGATGATGTTGAGTACTCTCGAACAACTTTCAGAGTGTCTCGCCCTTCTGTATCGGTTTCTGCTGACCGAGCGAGGCCTCGAGGTGGGTCAGCACATTGCTGATCCCTCTCGCTTTGCGGTCCTTCCTCCACTCGGCGGTGTCCTGGATCGCATCGTCGCCAGGTGGGTGGGTCAGATTCTCGTCCATGTTGAGCGCTGCGGCGTGCGCGGTGCCCGTCATCTTCAGAACTAGGGCTGATGCCAAACACCTGGAAACCTTCAGGTTCTCGCTGAGCTTCCAGGGTTTAACCTCCTGCCTGTAGTCACGCCATTTGGATGGATCACCATTCCAGCTGGGAGTAACAGACCGTTCACCGCGTTGATCTTGATCGGCCATCGCGCTGTCAATTAGGATGCAGCTGCTGTCGTCCTGGTTAGCGTCGTTGACGTTGTCGCTGGCGTCGCGGACGCTGGCGTGGCCGAGGATATCGGTGGCGTCGCAGACGCTGGGGTCGGGGAGGTAGTCGGCGTCGCAGACGCTGGAGTTGAGGAAGTAGTCGGCGTCGCAGACGCTGGTGTTGTGGAAGTAGGTGGCGTCGCAGACGCTTGAGAGGTGGAAGTTGGCGTCGCAGACGCTGGAGAGGTGGAAGTTGGCGTCGCAGACGCTGGGAGTTGAGCAGTGGTCGACGTCGCTGGCGTCGGTGCAAGCGTCGCGGACGCTGGCGTGTGTGCTGCGCAGCAGCTGTGTGTCGCAGATCACCAGGACGACGCTGGTTTCCGATCCCAATATGGATGATAACGTTGCGGACGTCGTCGTTGTGGGCGGCCCCGCGAGCCGAGGATAGCGAACAACGCTCCAAGCTACCACTGTGATATGGAAGATCGCGGATCTATGATTTATCTCTCGTTCGCTGAGCGTGCTCGCAGCTCAATTGACCAAGTGCTGTGAAAATTAATAGGGTCAACTGGGCAGCGGCAGAGGGACAGCTGAGCAGCAATAGAAAGCACGGGGGAGAGAAGCAGAGAGAGTGACCGAGGGTCTCCGCGGGGACCCTTTGAGACCTTAGCGAGTCTTTTAGAATCACAAGCTTAAGTCGGGCCTGTCTCTCTACAGGAGGAACATTCAAGAATCGTAAAAAAATAGTCTCGGGACGACTCTGGATGATTTTTGAAAATCTTGGGAGTATTTGGGGGGGATGGGATTTTTCCTTTTTCCTCCCAAATCCCCATGTAGGAGGACACGCCCGACGTAACCCTGAGCCCCCGTCCCCCCCTGACGACCTTTGCATAAGGCACACCGTGAAAATAATTTGTAAGGACGGGTAGAACCCAGATTCTTCGATGTTTTCGTCAGCCCGCCGCTGGGAAAGCCTCCACAAGGACAGTCCGAGGGTCTTGCGCCCTTGCAGAGAGTCCTTACTGTGCTTTGCTCCATGCTGGGGCCCCAGAGGTCCCGATCCCTTCCGTCTGGGCCTCCCAGGTTCGGCGGCGAGCGAAGCGGGGAAATGACAAGGAAAAGGGCTTCTCCGCAGGCGGCGGGACTTCTCAGAAGCCCTCGCGGCTTGTGAGAAGTTTTTGTTTGTCTTCGGGCAAGGCCTAGGAAACTTTTTAGAAGGCCGGGGGATTTCCGACCCTTCTGAGAAGACCTCATCTTTTTCGGTTCCCCCTCTCGCTCTCCGCCGATCGATGGATTCGGAGCAAATGGGGTCGGAGGATGGCGCCTCATCGCCGATGCATCGGCGATGCGGCTCGATGTGCAAGCCGATTCTCTCCACGCCGACGTCGTCGATGCATCACCGACGCCGCCGATGCATCGGCGATGCGCTGGTGAGGCGGCGCGACTTTCCGACCCCATCCTATTCGGACCCCTTACCAGCCTCCCTTACCAGCCTCGAACTTATCCCCATCCCTGAGATCGACACGCCAAGATGCGATGACAATCTTGGGGATTCGCACTCAAAAAAGAAGGGAAC
Source organism: Prorocentrum cordatum (assembly GCA_963575745.1). Classification (NCBI taxonomy): domain Eukaryota; class Dinophyceae; order Prorocentrales; family Prorocentraceae; genus Prorocentrum; species Prorocentrum cordatum. The sequence goes on from CAUYUJ010010213.1 coordinate 103,063, forward strand.
CCCTGAGATTGGCATCGTGACGAGGAGGTGCCCAGCATAGGGATAGGGATATGCTCCAGGCTGGTAAGCCCCATCCAGGCAGAAGGCCCCTTTATTCCCGGGGGAGAGCTCTCCTCGCCCCCGGCCCACGTCTCGTGGCCCGTGGCCCGGCGACGGGCCCCCTGGGGCCAAAACCGAGGAGCCACGCCGAGATTCGGGGGCGGACAGAACCCCCAACAGTGACACGTCGATTAGTGAATTGTCCGTTTCCGGTTTTCGAGAGGGCGCCGTGGCCGTTATTTTCCAGGCTTGCGCCCGCCAGGTCTGGGCCTCAGGTCGTTCTCACCAAACCACGTTTTACTAAAGGGGGGTCTGTCCATCCCCGAGAGGTGGGAACACACAACATCGTCGGAGTCGGGCGGACGTCAATGGGGGGGCAATGGAAACGGGGGGGGGAATGGAGGATGGCAGGAGAGCGGCCCTACAGGGGGAAGAACTGCCGCCGCGCAGGCCCACGATGTGCACGAGACAAGTGCACGTCTCGCCGCCCCACGTGTGTACGGCCCCCCCCCTTGCCGGACACCCAATCGAAGCTCGGGGCCCAAAAGGTGCACGGCAGGTGCGCGTCTCTCCGCAGCCCCGTGTACTGCCCCCCGTGTATCGAGCACCCGATCGGAAAGACCTGGGCCCACAATGCGCACGCCGAGTGCACGTCGCGCTCGCATCGAACACCCGATCGGAGACACCTGGGCCCACACTGCGCACGACGAGCGCACGTCGCTTTCGCATCGAGCACCCCGTCGGAGAGCTCTGGGCCCGCAGTGCGCACGACGAGCGCACGTCGCTTCGCCCTGCCCCCCCCGCCGTGCCTGCCCCACCCTCGTCGAACACCCGATCGGAGATCTGGGCGGGTGCCCTCCGCGCCCCCCCCTCCCCGCCCGGGGGGGGGGGGGGGGCGGGAAGGCGCGCGCGCCGCGCTCCCCGGCGCGCCCCGCGGCGGCCAGGGCTGAGCGGGACGCTCGTGAAGGAGGCGGTGCACAGCCTCAACTTCTGGCTCCGCGCGAGGGTGAAGTCGGGCGTGGCCTTCTGCAGGGGGAATGATCAAAATTAGTTCTTTTTGTATATTAAAAAAAGCCTGGGGACGGTGTGTTTATTATCGATTGACCCGTATTCAGCATTCGGCCCATTTTAAACTGTTCCTCCAAAATCCGCCTCGAGGAGGACATGCCCGACCGAACGCTATGGGGCGCGGGCGTCCGGGGCAGACGCACCCCGGGGACAGTCCCAGGCCTGCCAGAGTGGGGGGGGTGGCCGCGAGCACAAGCAAGTGGCGTTGGAGAGTCGCGCCGCATGCTTATGATGATGCATCGGCGAGGCGGCTCGCTGCGGAGCTCGGTCGATGATGTTCCAACCTACTTTTGCCTTGATCACCAGAAAGACTTTCGAGCACCAAGAGCGTACCGAAATGTGAGGGGTTTCACGTATCGGGCCCTGGGAGGCGACACTCCTTCGACACTGATTCGACACTCTTCTGGGTGCTAGAAATTATTTCTGGGATGTAGCCCTTAAGTGCGATGGGAGCAACATAAAGCTCGGTCTTCTCCACGCCGACAGCGCGGATGCAATCCTGATGCATCGGCGATGCGCTGGCGATGCGACGCGGCTTTCCGACCCCATGCTATTATCAGGCCTCACCGGGGAGGCCTGTCTCGATGCTACAGTCGGCCCGGATTGGTAGGTCGACCCTGCCAGCTCAAGGGTGCCCTTGTGTCCTGTGCCTCGCGACACGCGCCTTCTTACACTCCCATGGCGATGTGGCCCTCGGAAGGGTCTTGTGTCCTCTCGCGTGCCCTGTCCAATCAAGGCCGACTGTAGTTAGGCTCTTAGAGGGCCCTGAAAATGACAGGGCCATTTTTGTTACCAGTTCCGTTTTGCCGTTTTTGTTGCCGGTTCCGACGCCGTTGTTTTACCGGTTTTGTCGCGGTTTGTTCACGGGTTCCCGCTCCGGTTCCAATCCCGGAGCCGTTCTTGTTGCCGTTTCCGGTCGCCGTTAATTTTTGCCGCTTCCATTCTCAAGGGACACTTTTTCGGAAACGGTGAAAACACGGCCCTGCCGTTTCCGGGGCCCACAGGTTTTGTGTCCTCTCGCGTGCCCTGTCCAATCAAGGCCGGCTGTGGTTGGGCTCAGGGGGGCAACGCTTGAGCAGAAGAGGCGCAGGGGGGGACGAAGCTTCGAGGCCAGAGGTTCGAGGCTCTTCCGGGCGTTCTCGTGGGTTCCCGGCGGTCTTCGAGGTCCGAGGCTCTCCGAGGTTTCGAGGCTCGATGCGTTCTGGAGTTTTCTTCTGGGCCCCAGCGTTTTGCAGCCTGGCTTCGGTGTTCTGGAGTTCTCTCGAGAGTTGTCTGGAGGTTTCGAGGTTCGGCGTTTCGAGGTTCGAGGTTCGAGGTTTCGAGGTTCGGCGTCCTCCAGTCCCAGCAGGCTCTTCAGGGCTGCGCCTCGTCGAGGGCCGCTCTGGGGTGCATGGGGTGACCTCCAGGGTCCTCCGGGGAGCCGACGCGGGGCCCGACACCGGCGGGGCCACGTCATGGGTCTGTTTTTCCAAAAAATGGGGAGGAGGAGGGGGAGGAGGAGGAGGAGGAGGAGGAGGAGGAGGAGGAGGAGGAGGAGGAGGAGGAGGAGGAGGAGGAGGGGGAGGAGGGGAGGAGGAGGAGGAGGGGGAGGAGGAGGAGGAGGGGGAGGAGAGGGGGAGGAGGAGGAGGAGGAGGAGGGGGGGACAGCCTCAGGGGCCGCGTCGACCTCGGGTCGCCCGCTGATCGTCGGTAGAGGGGCCCAATAACCTCCCACCCTGCCGAAAGAGCGTGCGGTTTTGTGTCACGGGGGGGCCCATCGCCGAGTTCGTCGAGCTCGACGTCTCCCCCCGTGGGGCCGGGCATCAGCCAGGGATACTGAGCCCGTGAGCGCGTCGCCCCCCCGGGGGCGACGCGCGCGCCGAGACATCTACTGGTGCAAGTCGGGGGCCCCCAAACAGTGTGGTGACCACACCGTGCGGTGAGTCGGTGGGGATTCGGGGTCACCGCACTGTTTTGGGACTCGAGTACCTCTCCGAGGACGTCTCGGGCGACGGGGGCCTCCCGGGTCCCGAGACCGTGCGGCGACGGACCGTGCGGTGAGGCCCTGGGGGATGTCGAGGTCTCCGCACGGTGCGTCCGTCACCGCACCGTTTCGGGACTCCAAAGTAAGCTTCGCGGTGGGTGTTTTCTGGCCATATGCCGCCCTCCTCCGCCCTCCTCCGCTCCTCCTCCTCCTCCTCCTCCTCCTCCTCCTCCTCCTCCTCCTCCTCCTCCTCCTCCTCCTCCTCCTCCTCCTCCTCCTCCTCCTCCTCCTCCTCCTCCTCCTCCCTCCTCCTCCCTCCCCTCGCCGTATGCTACAAGGTGGCGGTGTTGCACGGTCGGGTCAGGGGCGCGCCTCCGCGGAGCCGGTCCCTCGCTAGTGATCGTTGCCCCTCGGGAGGGCGCCGGGCATCTGTGGCGTGCCAGTGGCTCCGTGCTCCTCTGGTCCTCCTCCCTCCCCGCCCGTCTCCCTCTGCTTCCCTCGCGGCGCCCTCCGCCCACCGTTGTTGGAGGCTCGAGGATCGATGCTCTTGTTTGTTGTGTGGTCCTCGTGGGAGGAACAGGGAGAGAGAGAGAGAGAGAGAGAGAGAGAGAGAAAGAGAGAGAGGAGGAGGAGGAGGAGGTGAGGGAGGAGTGAGGGAGGAGGAGGAGGAGGAGGAGGAGGAGGAGGAGGAGGAGGAGGAGGAGGAGAAGGAGCAGAAGAGCGAGAAGGAGGAAGCGGAGGAGAAGGAGGAGGAGAGGGAGGAGCTGACGCATCAGCGGAGTTGCCGCCCAGGGGGAGGAAGCCAAGAGGAGGAGGAGGAGGAGGAGGAGGAGGAGGAGGAGGAGGAGGAGGAGGAGGAGGAGGAGGGGGAGGAGGAGGACGAGGAGAGGGGGAGGAGAGGGAGGAGGAGGAGGGAGGTGGTGGGGGAGGAGGAGGAGGAGGAGGAGGAAGGGTAAGAGGATAATGAGGATGAGGCGGAGGAGGAGGGCCGATGAGGCCAGGAGGAGGAGGAGGAGAAGGAGGAGGAGGAGGAGGAGGAGGAGGAGGAGGAGCGCCCAGACGGACGGACGGAGGTTCCCGCGACGGGCTCCCTCCCTGCCCACGGGCGCTGCAGGGCCCCCAGAGCCTGGGCGCTCCTCCCTGCGCGGAGGAGGCGTGGGCCGGCGGGCGGCTCTCCGGCAGGGGCCTGCGCGCCCCGCCTCGAGGCTGTGGCACTCGCTCCTCGGCCTGCAGCGCAGCCTGCGCATGCCTGGCCTGCAACGCCTCTTGCGCACGCTGGCCGTCAAGCAGATGAATTGGCTGTGCACGCTGCCCTTCGAGGCGGGGCGGGGCGCCAGGACGAGTCGGCGACCAGCGCTCTCCTCCTCCTCCACCTCTTCCTCCTCCTCCTCCTCCCTCTCCCTCCTCCTCCTCCTCCTCTCCCCTCCTCCTCCTCTCCTCCCCTCCTCCTCCTCTCCTCCCTCCTCCTCCTCCTTCTCCCTCCTTTCTCCTTTCCCCCGTCCTCATCCTTTTCCTCCTCCTCCTCCTTTTCCTCCTCCTCCTCCTCATCCTTTTCCTCCTCCTCCTCCTCCTCCTCCTCCTCCTCCTCCTCCTCCTCCTCCAGGTTGCGCCGGGGTGTGGTTTGCGATCGGTGCCATTGGGGCTTTGGGGGCACGACGCTGTTCTCGCCGGGCCTCTTCGGGGCGCGGCGGAGAGCTCTGTCGAGGTCCCCGCCCGCCCCACAGGGTGCCTCCCAGGGTGCCAGTTGCAGACCACTGGCAGACCACACCCTCTGCAAACCACACCCTGCGGAGTCGCGGAACGAGGCTCTGAGGTCGGACGATCCGCTTCGGTGGCAACTCGTGGGAGCTTGCACACTCTCGCCGTTTCGTCTCTGTAGAGTGCACTCGTGTGCGCCAGCTGCGGGCAATCGAGGAGAGAGCGCCGATTTGATGCTGGGGGCCGGTAGCCCCATCCTGCCCAAGAGCGTTGGGATTTTCGATCGGGGGGCCCATCGCTGATATCACCGATTCCGATTCCATGTCGATGTTTCCCCCCTGCTACGGTCCCCGCCGAACGATCCGCTAAGTGCGAAATCTGCGGCATGCAGCTGACTTCGGCCCGGCCGCCAGGCGCATTGCTCTGGCGCGCCTCTACCCTTGGAGGGCGCCGGGAGAACGAGCTACACGCGAGCTGAGTCGCGCTTTGTCCCTCCCCTGGCTGACCTCTCCCCCCTGGTCCGACCCGAGGACGGGGGACCAGGGGCAACGGCGGGGCGGGACTGGTCCCGGGCGAGGGGGAGCATCGCTCCCCAGTCGCCCCCGCATCGCCAGTCTGGGCCTGGCTGCCCCGCCCCACATGTCTGATTGTTCCACCGTCTAGAGGGAGCCCAGCGGCGAGAACGGGTGACAGACAGAGCGCTGCGTCCGAGGAGGAGGAGGACAGGACAGGACAGGACATCTGCATGGGGGTTTCAACGTCAATGCGCTCGCGAAGGTGCAGTGCAGAGCGTATGCGTAGGTCCCCTGCGTGAGTGTTACGCATGCAGCAAGGTCTCGACCGCCCTTCGACACGGTATCGAGGGAACTGTGCCAAGGCCGGGAAGGAGGAGACCCAGGCAGACGAAGCAGGTGCCCCATGCCACCCAGATACGCTCGGCTCCGCTGTCGGGGACGCAGTGGGCATCTATCGCGTTACATGTGCAGAGACCTCCGCGAGGTCCGCGCAGAAGTCCAAAGAAAAAACGCCCGGACCGAGAGCCACAGATCGTCGGAGATCCAGGAGGATGCCCAGCCAGTGTTTCTCTCTCCGTGGGCCGGGCCCCCCTGCTGGAGCATTTGGTTAATCAGGGCTTTGTGGGCCTCGGAAACGGCAGGGCCGTTTTTCCACCGTTTCCAGAATATTGTCCCTTGAAGATGGAAACGGCAAAAAAACGGCGACCGGAAACGGCAAACAAACGGCTCCAGGATTGGAACCGGAGCCAGAACCGGTCAAACAACGGCGACGGAACAGGTAAAAAACGGCGTCGGAACTGGCGAAAAAACGGCAAAACGGAACCGGTAACAAAAACTGCCCTGTCGTTTCCAGGGCCCGCTAAGATCGGGGGCCCCCAAACGGGATGGTGACCACACCGTGCGGTGAGTCGGTGGGGATTCGGGGTCACCGCAAGGTTTTGGGACTCGAGTCCTTCTCCGAGGACGTCTCGGGCGACGTGGGGGGGGCCTCCCGGTCCCAAGACCGTGCGGCGACGGACCGTGCGGTGAGGCCTTGGGGGATTTCGAGGTCACCGCACGGTGCGTCACCGCACCGTCTCGGGACTCCAAAGCTCAGGAACCTCCTCCCAGCGAGCGGGGCCAGGGTTTCCTGACCAGCTTTCTCTGGAGGCTGGCCCCAGTTTCGTGAGCACCTTCGCCCCTCCAGCACTAGCCACGAGCGAGTCGGCCCAGGCTGAGCCTGGGCCGACTTGCAGGAGGGGAGAAAGACGCAGACACAATGAATCGTCGATTACCGAGAATCTATGGGAACAAAAATGGGGATTGGGGGGGAAGGCGCAAGCCCAGAAAATATTGGAAAATATGGGGAATCCTTTTATTTGTGTGTATTTACTTGTGTGTCCCAGGGCCCCTTCAGACTTGCTCTTAAATTCAATTTGTTTTAAGAGACCTCTGGGAGTCTTGTCCAGGTTTCCTGAACGGCAGCTTCTTGATCGCACGTTCGGCTGTAGTCGTTCGGTCTCAAGGGAGAGGAGAGGAGGGGCCTCCTCCCCAGTCTCCCCCCGCGCCGAGACGAGATCCCAACGGGAGGTCTCTGGTTGTATCCGGCCTCCGTGGGTTCCTCGCCAGGCTGCATGGGCCGTCAACGGAAGGGCCCACGATTCGGGGCGATCGTCACGCGTGCGGGAAGAACGGGTACAGAGTTACAAAGATCGTCAGCAGTTCCTGGTAAGTTTGAACCGGACTCGCTGTTCGCGCCGCCGCGGACGTTGCCCCTTTGAGACAGGAGGCCGCCTGGCCAAGAGCGACCGCTGTCGTTGTTGGACAGCTTTTGAGCCCTGCAACAAAAGGGAGGTCGTCTGCGCCGACTTTCATGCGTGAGCTGACCGCGCAAGCTCGCGCGTGAGCGCCCTCGTCTCCAGCGCAGCGTGCCGCGCTGGCGGCCCGTGTAAGCTGCCGCGTAGGGTTGCTGTGCCATCTCGCGTTAGACCCTTTCTTGATCGCCGCTCATTCGTTCTCGGGCATCGTGCCCATGCGTTCCGTGCCCATGTCGGTCGTCCAGCACGATCAAAATGGAGCCCCGGGGAAGGGAGGGGGGTCGAGCCCGCGGGGGGTCCACGCCGCGAGCAGATGATGCGACCAGGGGGCTGGGGTGGCGGCAGCGGCGACGGGACCACGGGCCCCTGCTGGAGTCCGAGGGCCCTCTCCAAGACGTCGCCGTCGTCGGCGGTCGAGGACGGGAGCGCTCTTGGGCGCCCGCTGGGGTGCTTCGGGGCGCTGTCTTGCGAGGCACGGAGCTCTGTGGAAGGCAGGGGACGGGGAGGATCTTCTGCAGTTCTTCGAAGGCGCACTCGAGTGAGCGACGCGCCAAGTCGGCTCGTGCTGGGAAGGCAAAGGAAACATCGGATGACGACGACGGCGGCGAGGGCGAAGGTGGCGGCGACGACGACGTGATGATGCTGCTGATGGTGGTGATGGTGATGATGATGCTGATGATGATGAGGCTGCTGGTGATGATGGATGGTGATGATGATGATGGTAATGGTGATGGTGATGATGATGATGATGACGATGATGATGATGATGATGATGATAGTGATGTTGATGCTGCTGATGATGATTGTGGTGGTACTGTTTAGTATGATGATGAGGATGTGGATCAGGACGGTGGTGGTAATCCTTATGATGATGATGATGATGAGGGTCAGGATGAGGATGGGCATGCTGACGACGACGATGATGAGGATAATGATACTCATCCTGATGATGAAGACGATAGCCACGACGACGATGATACTGATGATGATGATCATAACTGTGGTGGTACTGCTTAGGATGATCAGGATGAGGATGTGCATGATGACTACGACGATGATGAGGATAATGATGCTGATGCTGATGACGATGACGACGACGCTTATGATGATGATGATGATGATGATGATGATGGTGACGCTGATGATGATAATGATGATGATGATGATGTTGATTGAGGTGGTACTGCCTCGGATGATGAAGAGGATCACGATGAAGATGGGCATGATGACGACGACGATGATGAGGATGATGATGATGATTATGCTGATGATGCTGATGGTGATGCTGAACATGATGATGATGCTGATGATGATGATGAATATGAAGATGTTGACAGTCATTCTGAAGATGATGAAGATGAGGGGTGATGGTGAGGATGACCATGATGAGGATGCTGACGATGAGGATCAATGTTATGATTCTGATGCGGATCATGAGGATGAGACAAATGATAAGGATGATGAGGATAATCTTTCTGATGATGCTGATGATGCTGATTATAAAGATGATGACAGTCATCCTAAGATGATGAGGATGAAAGGTGATGGTGAGGATGCTCATGATGACGATGTTGATGAGGTGGATCAAGATTATGATGATGCAGGTAATGCGGATGAGGATGAGGATGAAGATGATGATGATGCTGATGATGCTGATGAGGGTGATGGATATGGTGATGATGACGATGCAAATGGTGATTGCGACGATGACGACGAAAATGATACAGATGCTTATGATACAGGTAGTCGTGATGATGATGGGGATGAGGATGACGACGGCGAGGAGTTGGACGATGATGCTGATCACCAGGACGGTGATGATGACGGTGGTGCTGCTGGTGACCATGACGATGATGGTGACGATAATGGAAAGGAGGTGGATGTTGATACGGGTAATAGCGATGATGGTGATGATGACAACGACGACGGCAATGTTGATGATGATGGTGATGATGATGGTGATGATGATGATGGCGGTGGTGGTGGTTGTGTTGGTTGTGGGGGTGATGCTGCTGCTGCTGATGATGACGACGATTCTGATGGTGACGCCGACAATGACGACGATGCTGATGATGATCATGATGATGTCGTTGATGATGATAATGGCGACGATGATGATGTTGGTGGTAATGGTGATGGTGATGATCAGGATGTTGACGATGGTGACACCGGCTTATGATGATGACGACGACGGTATGTTCGTGATGATGGTGATGACGATGATAGTAATGTTGACGATGTTGGTGGTGGTGATGACGACCGCGGTGCTTATGCTACCGATGCTGATGATAACGGCGATGACGAGTATGATGCTGATAGTGGTGATGATGACGGTGATGAGGACGACGACGGCGCGCAGGAGGAGGGTGATGTTCATGATGATGGTTGTGGTGATGACTTTTATGAAGATGGTGATGATGATGAGGAGGAGGAGGTGGATGATGATACGGATGAGGAAGATGATGAGGATGACGACGACGATGACGATTATAATGATGCTCATGACGATAATGATGCTCATGGTGATGATGGTGATAATGAGGCTGCTGAAGCTGCGGCTGCTGATTATGATGATGCTAATGATGATGAGGATGCTGTTGATGATAATGAGGATGATGATGGTGATGGTAGTAATGATGGTAATGATGAGGTTGATGATGAGGAGGATGATGATGATGAGGTTGATGATTGTGATAATGGTGGTGATGATGATGATGATGATGATGCTGATGATGATGATGATGATGATGATGATGATGATGATGGTGGTGGTGGTGGTGATGTGGAGGGAATGAAGGAATGATCTGCCCCCAAAAACCTTCCGCGGCGCTGAAGAGGAGGAATTGCCCGTGCTTTTGGCATCAGGGAGTGCCGCGGCATGGCCACACGCCGCGTGCCACGGCGTGTGGCCACGGCCAGACCGCGGCGTGGTGCGGCCGCACGGGCGCTGGCGCGCGGAGCCTGCCTCTGCAGCAGCCAGGCTCCGCCCGCGGGCCCGCGGGGCGAGTCCGGAGCCCGGGGCGCGGGCCCGCCGGAGGCGCCCGGCGCGTGTCTCTGCAAGTCTGCCGTGCCGCCCGACGCAGGGGCTCGTCCACGACCGTGTGCCATAGTACAGTGGAGGCCCCTGCCAAGGAGCGCCTTGGTTGCCTCCAGGGTGCCCTGGGTTGCCTGGGTTTGGATGGTTTTGCCTTGGGGAGCGCGACGCTCCCGCACCACAAATCGATGGACGTCCTTGGGGTCTCAGGGTTGGGTCTCTTGTGGAAGGTCTCTCGTGGTCGAGCTCCTGCTGTACCCTGCGGAGCCGACCTCTTCGGGGACCGCATGCATCTCCATGTGGCGCCGCCCGCCGAGTCCCCGCAGGTCGCCCCGAGCCAGTGGCTGTGGACAAGAGCCCCCGCCTCGCATGTCAACCGTGGGCGGCGGTGCGGGCGGGGGGGAGGGGGAGGAGGGGGAGGAGGAGGAGGAGGAGGAGGAGGAGGAGGAGGAGGAGGAGGAGGAGGAGAGGAGTGAGCTTTCGCCAGAGTGACCTTTGGTGCGGGCGCGGGAGTCGCGCGCGCCGCCGCGCGCCCCAGATGGTGGCGCTCTGGCAGCTGCTGTCCGACGGCCGGCACGGCTTCTTCGCCACCTCGCTCCTGCTGTATCGCCACGGCGGGCCGAGGGGGGGGGCATGGGCAACGCTAGTGGTGGGCCTGTCTTCCACCGCCGCAACCATAAGTCGGAGGGGGAGGGGGTCCTCCTCCTGCCCCTTCTCCTCCTCCGCCTCGTCCTCCTCCTCCTCCTCCTCCTCCTCCTCCTCCTCCTCCCTCCTCCTCCCTCCTCGTCCTTCTCCTCCTTCCCCCCTCTTAGAAGCACCCCTTCTTCTTAGAAGGCGCGGGCCTTATCCATGGATGTAAGGCTGGCGCCTTCTAAGAAGCAGCCTCCTTTGAGAAGCCCTCCCCCTCCCTCCACCCCCTTGTGCGCGCCGCCAAGCAACATTAGGGGTAGATAGGATCTGGGTGGGACGCATCGACTCCCAATCGCCCGTTCATCGCCGATACGGGCTCGATAGCGCTCAGGACCGTGCTGTTTCGCCATCGGGGCCGAGGTCGTCGATCTATTGGCGATGTATCCCCGATTCCAGCTCGATGTTTCCCCCCTGAGCTAGTCCTCCTTCTAACGTTCACCTCTGGAGTGTCAGCATGATGGACGGGATCCTGGAGGAGACATCGTCTGGAGGGGGAGAGCCATCTCGGTACTTGATGATGCCTGAGCAAGTTCGCTGCTCCGCTGCCTCGACTTTTTTGGTTGAGTTCGGCCATGAAGTCAAGGTTCTGCTAGAAGGACAATTTTGAGCTCAGGAAGGGCTTTGTTTGTCGGAGCGTTCCTTAGATTCTTAGGCTTACGCCACACCGCCGACCCCTTGTTTATGCCAATCGGGGGGCAGTAGAAGCTGCGAAGGGGTGAAAAGGCGAGTGATATTTGTTTGGTGTCTGTTCGCCGCCACTGCCAGAGGGTCTCGGGCAGTTCCGCGGGGGTGTCCGAGCGGACGGCGACACCGCGGGCGGTCGTGGTCTCATCTGGGGCCATCTGAGAGGCATAATGGAGCCAGGTTGGGCTCGGGAATGTCTTCGAGCCGTTTCGGTAGCGGTCGGGAGTTTTTTTTGGGGGCTGTCCAGGAGTCATTATGGGTCAACTTGGCCATGTGCGAGGCCACGGCGCGTGCAAAGGGTGTGCCGGCATGGGGTATACTTGCATGCGAATCTTCCCACTGGGCCCCACGGTGGACGTATTCTGGAGCCACGACACGATTTTGGGGGCCTCTTGGAGGCCTCTTGGAGCCATCTTGGGGCCTCTTGCGACCTCCTGAGAAGCGCAAATGAGCGCTGCCCTCTGAGAAGGAAAACATGAGCCCAAAACCTTTGTAAAATCAATAATTTTGCTATGAAGGACGATCAGCGCTGCCCCCTTCAGAAGCCCAAAATGGGCCCGAAACCATAGTAAAATCAATGAGTTTTGCTTCAAAAACGAGCTGGGGCACCAAACTCCCCCCCCCCCCTTCGGGGCCAGAATCCTCGTGAGGGTCGGATTTTTTTGTTGCCCTCCCAGACGTCGAAAAAGACCCCCCTGACGACCCGCGGAACTCCCTGTCCAGGTCCAGGGGGAGGGGGTAGGGGGAGGGGTAAACCCCTCCCCGAAGGGGAAGAAGGGGGGTTGAGGACAGAGAGAGCTCCTTAAACCACTCACACCCAAAGGGCTGGTGGGATTTCAAGAAGGAATACAGCCGTGGCGACGAGAAGGGCCGGAAACTTTCAGCAACTTCTGTGCCAGTTCGCCGCCCCGTTCATCGCCCCCCGTCAAACTCCTGCCAGCATGCCCGTGCTGCCGTGCCGCGCCAGTCGCACCCCCCTCTCCGCAGGGGGCTGGGGGCCGTCTGGGCGCGCGGCCGTCGGCCCTCGGCTGCGGGGGTCGCGTGGCCCGAAGTCCGCTTCTGTGGCGCCCGTGGCCGCCTCCTCTTCCTCCTCTGCTCCCTTCTTTTTTTATCCAGCTGCCTGCGGCAAGTCCCGCCACCGCGCCCGCCCAGCTGTCTCGGTGGTTCTTGCGCGAGGGATCACGGATGTCCTAACTTGTTACGCGTTGTATCTCCAGGCTTGATGATGTTGGCGATGGTGATGGTGATGGTGATGGTGTGGATGAGGCGGAGGGATGAAGAGGAGGAGAAGGAGGAGGACGGGGACGAGGACGAGGAGAGCCGCCACATGTGACACTTTCTCGTCTTGGGCCGTCTTGGGCCTCTTGGGGAAAAAACGTCGAAGAACACCATGGAAAATCAACAATTGTAGACTCTTGGGGCCCTCTTGGGAGGCTTGTTTGGGACCTCGGGGGCCGTTTTGGAGACCTCTTGGCCCGTTTTGGGGCCATCTTGCGCGTCTTGGAGCGGTCGTTTGGCGTCTCGGGGCCTGCGTGGGCCGTCTTGGAGGCCTCTTGGGGGCTTCGTGGCCCGTCTTGAGGCCCTCTTGGGCTCGGAAAAGCCTCGTGAACCGCTCGTCCCGGCCGTGCTGCGCTTGTCCCGGGCCCTCCCGCTCCCCTCCAAATCGGCTCTCTTGGGCCGTCTTGGGGACCTCTTGGGCCGTTTTGGGGCCGTCCTGGGCCGTCTGGAGGCCGTCTTGGGAGCCTCTTGGGCCATCTTGGGGCTATCTTTGGGGCCTCGTCGCCCGTCTTGGAGCGTCGGGAAGCCGGAAAGGCGGAAAAACAAAAAACATCGAAAAACACTATGGAAAATCAACAATTTTAGACTCTTGGGGCGCTCTTGGGAGGCTTGTTTGGGACCTCGGGGGCCGTCTTGGAGACCTCTTGGCCCGTCTTGGGGCCATCTTGGGCGTCTTGGAGGGGTCGTTTGGCGTCTCGAAGCCTTCGTGGGCCGTCTTGGAGGCCTCTTGGGTGCTTCTTGGCCCGTCTTGAGGCCCTCTTCGACCCGGAAAAGCTCTGGAACCGCTCGTCCCGGCCGTGCTGCGCTCGTCCCGGCTCCCTCCCCCCCTCCAAGTCGGCCCTCTTGGGCCGTCTTGGGGACCTCTTGGGCCGTCTTGGGGCCGTCTTGGGCCGTCTGGAGGCCGTCTTGGGGGCCTCTTGGGCCATTTTGGGGCTATCTTTGGAGCCTTTTTGCCCGTCTTGGAGCGTCGGAAAGCCGGAAAGGCGGAGAAGCAAAAAACGTCGAACAACACTCTGGAAAATCAGCAATTTTAGACTCTTTGGGCCCTCTTGGGAGGCTTGTTTGGGACCTCGGGGGCCGTCTTGGAGACCTCTTGGCCCGTCTTGGGGCCATCGTGGGCGTCTTGGAGCGGTCGTTTGGCGTCTCGGAGCCTTCGTGGGCCGTCTTGGAGGCCTCTTGGGGGCTTCTTGGCCCGTCTTGAGGCCCTCTTGGGCCCGGAAAAGCCCTGGAACCGCTCGTCCCGGCCGTGCTGCGCTCGTCCCGGCCCCCTCCCCCCCTCCAAATCGGCCCTCTTGGGCCGTCTTGGGGACCTCTTGGGCCGTCTTGGGGCCGTCTTGGGCCGTCTGGAGGCCGTCTTGGGGGCCTCTTGGGCCATCTTGGGGCTATCTTTGGGGCCTCTTTGGCCGTCTTGGAGCGTCGGGAAGCCGGAAAGGCGGGAAAGCAAGAAACGTCGAAAAACACTCGGGAAAATCAACAATTTTAGACTCTTTGGGCCCTCTTGGGAGGCTTGTTTGGGACCTCGGAGGCCGTCTTGGAGACCTCTTGGCCCGTCTTGGGGCCATCGTGGGCGTCTTGGACCGGTCGTTTGGCGTCTCGGAGCCTTCGTGGGCCGTCTTGGAGGCCTCTTGGGGGCTTCTTGGCCCGTCTTGAGGCCCTCTTGGGCCCGGAAAAGCCCCGTGAGTCGCTCGTCCCGGACCCCCCCCGCTCGCGCCGGACCCCCCCCCCCCTCCAAATCGACCGGACCGGGCTCCCGGGGGAGGGGTTTGGGGAGGGGGAAGCATCTCACACGCCGATGATCCCCAAGGGGTCGGCGGATTTAGTTCGGGGGATCTGTGCGTGACCGAGGCGGGAAACTTGTTTATTGCATCAGTGTGCAGATCATTTTGAGAGGCGTGAGTTCCATAATCAGTTTTACAGCACGGTCCTCGAAGATTGAGTGCCCGTTCGTGACTTTCTCGTTGCTTTCTGCGTCTACTAGTCTTTTCGTGCGTTCGATCATTCGCTCAGGAGGGACATCCCCGCCCGTATCCTACATGCAAAGGCTCGTGCTGTCTACCTCTCTACGAGGCTGTCAACCAGTGAGAGCACATCGTCACAGGAGCGCTATTCCGATGGTGGTGTGGCAGTTCGTGTGTGTGGTGGAAGCGGTGGGCCAGACCACGAGGCCAGGCATGGCGATCTCTCCGGCCCCAGCTGCTGGGCCATCGGGATGAGCTGCCTAGGGATGGGGGGGCGGAGGAGGGTTCTCCAACGGGGAACTGTCCTGGGGACCTGCCGGGGTCAGGCTGCGTCTGCGCCGCCACGTGGCGCCGCGGAGCCCTTCTCCAGTGCTCCCCCGTGCTCCCCCCACCTCGTCTCCCCATGCTGACTCTGCACTCCCAGGCTCCTTTGGCACCTGCTCCGTCCTCCTTCTCCTGTTCCTGCTCTTATGCTGCTCCCCTTCCTTCTCCCTCTCCTCCCCGCTTTCCTCCCCGCACCTGGTCGCAGGTGGTCTGGGGATGTTCTACCGCGGCTTGCGGTTGTCCCTGCTACTCGCCGTGAACCCAGCTATAATGAGCGTGGTCATCAACCTCAAGCTGCGCGTGGTCGGGCTGGGAGGAGGAGGGACTAGCAACGCCACGCCCCTGCACATGGAGAGGGGGACCAGTGGGCCGTGGCTGTGGGACCCAACTCTCGCTCTACAGCGTACCTGCATAGCAAGGATGGGCAACCTTCCCAAGGGTACCTGTACATCCTTGCCTTCTCGGTCCATCCTTGGCCTTTCGATGGCCGCGAGTTGCTCGAAAAGCTTCGAAACAGGCGGCCAAGGCCCTTGTGTCCTTATCGCACATCCTTGCTATGCGGTCTGACTGTGTCCCTCGCAGGCACTGCTCGCACGGGAAGGGTGATCTCCTCGGTGTCGAGCTTGGCCCGTCCCGGTGGGGATCCTGCGCAGCAGGGGGCTGCGGCGGCCGGGGAGTGCGGGCCGCAGCCAAATCGTGCGGCGTGGCGGTGCCGCGCCGAGGCGGCGGGCCAACAACACAAAAAAACGTGGTGCTGAGGATCGGGGGGTCGGAAGTGGAGCCCCGAGGGGTGGTGTCCTATGTGTCCAATACAGCCAGCCCGTATCATAAGGATGCGTGGAACTTAACGTTTTTTCGAGCGAGGCTGGCTAGCGCGAGTCGCTAGGGACGGGCCGAAGGGGCAAGGATGCAGGGGTACCCTTGGGAGGGAAGGCTGCCCGTCCTTGCTATGCGGGTGCACGGGAAGAGCTGGATATGTGGATTAGTTGTTTCCTCCCTTCTTCGAAGGCCACAACAGCAGGTTCTTAGACAAAGCATGCGTTGTATGTTGCACTCGTATGGGCATGCTTGGCGCATGACTGGACTGCACACGGCGCCTTCCTTGGTTGAGGTTCTTGCGCCTTCTCCTGGGGCACACGCTCGTGGCCTCACGCGGAGGAGGAGGAGAGCATGGGGAGGTACGGGAAGGGGGTGAGGAGCAGCAGCAGCAGCAGCCGCAGGAGCGCGAGGAGGTCGTCCCCCCCTCCACCCCCTCCCCCTATCTTGATCCCCCCCTCGTTCCTGAAATCCCATTCGACTCCCCCAATCCATGTCCATGCTGCACACAGCAGTACTGCGTCCTATGTTTCTCATTTTTTTTTTTTTTTTTTTTTTTTTAAAAAAAAAAAAAAAAAAAAAAAAAAAAAAAAAAAAAAAAAAAAAAAAAAAAAAAAAAACATTCGCATTGGGAAAGCACTTCTTGTGTCTGGCGCACACAAGCGCACACGAGTATATGCGTCAAGAAACCACAGTTATGTTTCTATACGCATTCACGTGCCCCCCGCTGTGCGTCCCCTCGCGGCCCCATAGCCATAGCGGGCGGACGCAGTGGGGGTCACAGGCGCCCAACAACAGCGATAGAAAGCCGACGGTTTCCACCTCGGCATGGGCGTTGTTGAGGTCGACGTCGCCCACATGCGTGGCCAGAGTGAAGCGGGGCGCGAGCCGACAGCGGGGTCGCGCGCGGCGGACGAAGTGTGGCTCTCGCCCTGGCGCCGCGCACCAAGGTTGAAAGTGTGTTCCCGCTGGGGCGCGGTCCTAGTTCGCTGGCGGAGTTGTCGAACCCGCAGGGCGGCATGCGAGAGGGCGACGTGCCAGCCTCGCCTTGCGCAGGTGTCGCCGGCCCCGTCGG